>CM073779.1:18718028-19318028 GCA_037158775.1 Hetaerina titia
AAACATAGCGGGTGACTCCGTTAAAGTTACTGTTACAGTTTCTTGAAATTCATCGGTAGATTGTTTCGTCCAAGAGCGCCTCCAATGAGGTCCTCTTTGATGATTGGCATTATTTTTTAACAACGTATTCCCTCCTCTGCCACCAAGTCTCAGATTTGATTAGCCATTCGATTCCCATAATGGATTCGTGGCCTCAAATTTAATTTTTTTCTGCTTTCTCCTTCTTCTTCCCCACTGTCTATTTCTCGTAAAAATAACTTATCGAGTAACAAAAAAGATTGCATTGAAATTTTATTGTAATTATAAATTGAATGACGGCCTTTATTCGTGGATTTCATCCCGAATATTTATTAAGTCTAATTACCTTCACGTAAAGTGACTGTCTTATCTGTGCTATTTTTCTCACTATGGTCCTTTCTCCTCTTTCCATTTCCGTTCATCTTACTTCTTCGACGACAAATTTCTACTCTTTTTTCCAGTTTGGGTTCGCCAAGGTGTACAATCATGCTGCCTCCTTACGCTCTCCTAACGACCATTAATTTGTCATCGTTCACGTGTAAAACTCATCATATTTAAATTTATCCATCCTCATTTTCCATGGAAGTAATAGTAAGATCTTTCTTCTTTGCCAATAACGCTATATGATTATCAGACCAAGCTAATTAAAATTTTTCTCCGTGATCATGAATTCATGAAAATGCTAGAAAATACTGATGTTCATTGCCTTTTTTCTCCATTAAAGTCTTATTATTGATTCTAATCGCTTTTCTTTTTAGGTAAACCATTCCAATTCCTATTTCAATTTCAAAATTCGGTCAAACTTTTATCTCAATCTGCGCTATCAAACACTGTCTCGAAATAAAAAAAGGGAAGCAAGCGTTGAATAGTCTAAAAGGTTAAAGTATGAAAAGTATCGTTAACAAATATTTCCTGACGTGTGCATAAAGAGCTTAATTCAGACAGTCGGTTAAGTGTACGCATATTTGCAGATCTTATTGATATTGATAAAATGACCATGTGCACCATAAACACTCAATACTTTTCAATTGGAATGATCTGCGCGAAAATCGTTCCGAAGGTCTTGATGGACAACCAAAAGCTGAACCGAATGCCTGCTTGCCTTCTGCAACGCGTTGAAGAAGACCCTGACTTTTTGGACGGTCCCGACTTGCCACCAGCAGACTATTTCCCATTCTCAAAAATGAGATCCTCCCTCAAAAGACACCACCATGGGAACCTTAAGTGACGTCACAAAAGTTTACACGCATACACTTAAGTACCGGCCGGAATCGACCTACTAGTGAGCCTTAGATTCGAGGAAGAGCCGCTGGCAAAGGTGTGTGGACGCTTCAATTAGAATTTATAATGTAATTAATAATACCACTCTTCTCATCCTTTATTTAGCTTTGAAGAATTTTGAGGAATTTTAGCATTATCTGAAATAAATCTATTTTTCCGAAACTTTTTTTGATACTTTTTATAGAAATCATATGTCCGATACGAATTCTCAGAGATAAAGTAGCTTCCTTTGTGATTTTATTATTCTCTAAGTTAGTTAATCACCGACGAGAAAGTCGTTAGCATTTCATATCGCCATTTTCTTTTTTATCCTCATTTTTCAATGACTAATTCTTGTTAGACTGTGTTCCTGTTAAAATGTTTAATTAGTCTACAGTATTTACCATGGCCAACGATCTTCCTCTTGGGTAATCGGAAAATCAATTTCCACTGTAGCCCGCTGGCTTTCTTCTTCTTGTGTCTACACATATCTCAGATCCATTCGGACAAATTGATCTAATCGTACTTTCCAATCTTTAATAGTTGATAAAACGAGTACGACAATTTTTTCAATCCCGATACCCTTTTCCCATCAATTTATCATGCAAAAATCTCTCACTATTACATAAAATTCATTCTGCAATCTAGGGTTGCATTTCCGATTTTCACTAACAACGTATTTTAGTGTTATTTCTTTCAATTATAAAGTGTATTCAGATTTTGTATCCTGAATTTTTCTGCGTCACTATTACCAATTTTTCCTTCTGATTCGCAAAAGAAATCGCAATTTTTATTTTGGTCTCTGAAGTTGGGCATGGTCCTACTTCCTTGCAGCAGCTTGCAAGGTCATTCGTAGATTAAGAAGTACTTTCGCTTTTTTTCATTTTTCCATGAATTATTTTCTTCCTCAACAGATTACACTTCAGATTTTTTGTATTTTTCCTTCCTATTTATCGCATATTTATATTATCTTCTTTTCTCCGCCAGAACCGATTCCACTTCTGTTTGGTTTTTCTTATCTCTCTCTCTCAATAATTCTCCTTTTACCCCACGTTATTTCATTCGGTTCGAGGTTTTCCACTTTCTGATCTCATGTCTATCTTCAACCAATCCTTTCAATGTCATCCTCTTAAATTTCAGATACTATTGCAATGAAAGAAGTAACTCCGTAATTCCACACGCATTTCATGAAAAAGCGAACTAGGTTTCGATTTTAGACGTCATAATCATATGAGTAACATTCTTTCATTTCAACATGCTATGTAGACTCGATTAAGTTACGCCTGAGAAAAGAAATTAAAAAAAATATTGAAAAACTTAGTTATTTTCTCTTCCCTTTACGCTTTCATTTGTCAGCGATTTTCTTCTCGGTTATTTCAATTTCTGGTGGCTTTTAACCATTAGTCAATGTTCTACTAATTGCGTTCAATTCCGATATTTATTGACAATAAACATCATCATACCTTTCTTCCCATCTTCAATTTGTTTTTGGAATTCATGTTCTAAAATATGACCATGATATTCTGTCACCAGTTATTCTCCAGGAACACCAGCTTCCAAAATTAATGTCTAAAGCATTCTTTTACCACTACGGTAACATAGTGGGATAAAAACCACAACCATCTCTCTTATCTATCATTTTGCTTAACTGTACAGTATTTATCTATGGTTGAATTTGTTTAGAACTCAGATTGAAAATATTCACTTCGAGAGCAAACACTGAGTGCCTCTGTACGCCCAAATCCAGAGAGAAACGGTAGGGATATAATTTTTCTCACACGAAAGACTACTAGGAATGTTTTGTGAAAATTACTATCCACACCTCTTCAGTATGGTGATGGGCATACCTACTTGAGAACTGGATTATTCTGATTCAGGCTTTTTACAGGATTTGCTAGGCATACACTGTGCTAAATGATCTTTCGCTGCTCCGTGACGCATTTAGACCTCTTGACAAATATTTTTATTCCAGCGCTGAATTAATGCATGCTCACGGAAGCCCCGTGCCGATGAATATTTAGTATTAGCCTAGAGCATTAGTTTTGAAGGATATATTGGCCATTTTGTGATTCAAAACAACTTCAAACCGTGATCGATGTGAAAATGTTTTCTCATAAATGCAGGCTGTATTTTTAAGTAAATGCGTGCATATCCCTCCCCGTGGAGCTTCTCCCTCTATGAATGTGTGATTCCCAAGGAGACAAAGTTCTCAGTGCCCTCTGCCGAGCCTAGGACATATCGTGTTTGAAGAAGAAATGGGCCTTATATTTTTATTTTTCATTTTTCAGAGGGTTTTGTTCAACCTACACTCGGCACCTCCTCCCCTCTCTACGCAACTCTTACGTACTCAATCGGTCTGAATAATCCAGATGATTTACCTTGCGAGACCTGTTATAACGGGGCCGAACTAGGGTTGATTCAGGGAATGACGAGTACGTGAGTGTTCAAGCCGAGCAACCGCGACAATCCACGCGATGTCGCAAAACGGAAGGAAGGTGAGACGTCCCAATATGGTTGGTTATCTGATGCCCACGGCTTCCACTCTGCTTACGACTCGTTCGGCTCAGCCCACGACAAATGGATCTTCGAAGGCGAGGTGGCTTCGGAAAGTATTTAAGCATTAGAGTGACATTTATCCACTCCCTCGTGCGCCCGTCCGCTCATGACTCGACGGCGCTCCTATATAACGTGCCCGTGATGGATTTCCTGCGCCTTTCTTGAGACCCGCTCCAAACTCGCCGATGCACTTATTTGGTTGCTGTTTACGTCTTTCGCCCTGGAGGATTTGGAGCCCACAATTCGGAGCGCCTGCTCGTCCAGAGGCGGCGGACTGAAATAATTTACGAGGACATTCTAATGCATAACGTTCACTGGGATTCCAAAGGATCTACCGCAGCGTCCGTGTGATAAGCTACCTCGAAAGTGACGTCAGTCATCTTACGGTACGTCGGTTTCCTGGTTGGTGCGTAACAGTGAGGCATGAATAAAAATTAGACGGTGATACCGACGTTACTCGAGCGCCGTAACGGGAATAAGTCCTGGAGATAGTAGGAAACACATGTCTACTAAAATGCGACAGTGAATGTCGTGCCGAATCACTCTACCTATCAGCGGCAGAATGACTGGAACCGACCGAATAAAATGAAAAAGTTTAGAAATCCACATTACGATTAACGTCAGAACAAGTACTGCGCACAAAAATATACGTTTAAAGGTTCAATTAAGTTATTATTTAAGGCAAACATTTCCCTTTCCGTCACCGGTGATTTTGGAGATACTCCTGTTATCACTTTTTTGCAATCATTTTGGTATCACAATTTGGCTTATAATCAGGTTTCCTAGGAGTAGAACCATCTCTCAGCACACAAAACCCAGCCCGAAGGTGGAATCCTTTGCATTGGAAGTCATGCGTGTTAGCGTACGTCAAAAGGCCGACCTAGCTGCAAGCAAATGTACTTTAATTAGACTTAATATTATTTCCTTAAAATTATTCTTTTTTGTTCAATCCACAAGTTGAATAGAGGACGCCGCGGTGCCATGTTATTTTATGTATATTAGGAATTTGGAAAGATAGAAATTTTGATGACAGTCTTCCCCAAGATAATGTACCCTCCTGAGAAATATCACCAAAGTTATGTATTTTGAGGACTATTCGTGTCTAGGAAACATGCAGGAGAATACATCTCTGCGATCTTGTGCTAAGTACGTAAATGTTAAGTAGTTCTCCATAATGGAAGAAATTAAATAAATAAATATAATATGATCTAACGACTAAGGACGAATACGATAGGGAAGACGTTATCTGTGTAAGGTAATATCGTCCAATACTGTTTTAGCGCGGGGATCGAGATGGTGCAGTGGCTAATGTACAGGCACCAAGAAGGCCTGGGTTTAAATCCTGGAGACAACAAATATTTTTCAGTGGTATCCCGACCTCTACTTGAAGTACTTAGTGGAGAGCACGCTGTCCGTCGGATGGGACGTTAAACGGCGGACCCCTTGGCGACTTACGTTAAAATTAGGCTAATGCCGACGCCGGGTTTCTCTCCACCCTTCCTTTCCCATCCATCCCTAATGGGACAAATGGCCTTAGCTATCGGTCGCCTCCCATAAAATCTACTCTTTTTTGAACGGAATTCTTACATCTCCCGTCTAGGTTTCAATTTCAAAGATGGATAAGAGATTTTTACCCGAGTATTTCTGACATAGACTTTGTTCGATTTTAACAATAGACAATGTTACCAATATGGTTTTAATATTTCTATGATCGATATACCAGATACATCTGGACACTCGCCTTCGAGAGTTTATACCAGCCCTCAGATGGGTAAAGCGTGAGTCCACATCAGTAATGATATACTATTTTATTCCACAATATATAGTAAGTGAAATAATTCTCAATTTTTCGTTTGTTACTAGTTGCATGGTCAAATTGATTACAATAAAGCAAATACACACTCCATAGATTGTAAAAGGTGCGAAATCAAACGTGTTTGAAAATGAAGTTTGGTGATTTCAGGGAAGAAATTAATCCCGCATAATTTTTTAGCTAATGGAGGAAACATGGATGAACAATCTACATATATAACGTATGCTTTTGTGGTCGGGTTCGAAAAAATTGATTCCTGACCGGAGGCATCCACAAGAATCACGCATGCACTCTCTCTTACGGAACGTTCCCTTCTGAGGTTATCATTTCCCGACAAATAGGGGCAATAATCGGCATCAAATATACTAATTGGTTCGTGGGGAATTTAATCTTGAGATAGCGAAAGACCCAACCGATTTACACTACAAAATTACACTTATTTTTCCGAAGAGGAGTTCCAACCTCAAAGCCCGATATTAACCTTGCCACATTAACATACCAGTATAGTCTGTCACACTGACAAACGCACTGAACCATAACTTTAGCTAGCAAGTAAAGTCCGGAGTGGGGATGGATGAGGGCATTGAGGAGACTGAGTCTACTTTGCTGCTTTAAAGAAGTAAATTGTCTAACGATTTCCGTTGTAAAGTAACAGTCAGGTCAATGATTAGAAGAAAAAATACTCTTTTTTAAACAGAGCTATTGTGGGACCAACACGGTCAAAGTAGTAGGGACGTAAGGAGAAGAATAATGATGGCAAAGAATATCATTTGGGTATGTTTTGTGGGATCTTTGTGGTCTTTACAAAAAAACAAAAACCTCTCTAGTTGCGTATATCTATACAATACTCGACAAGCCGCGTTAAAGGCGTTTGGAGGAATTTGTTAGGGCCCCAGTCATTCGAGCATATGCGTGAAAGTATACATTAACATAAGCAAATTTTTTGCAAACGCATAAAAAATGTGCATTTACATCTGGATGCCTTATCCTAAACTTCTGGTATGAACCAATTCGGTTTGCCAATCCGATTACTCTGTTGATTACGGGGCTTGCGATTACTGATTAGTTATTGAAATACACCTTAAAATGAAAATGTAGGAATTTGGCTGGGAAATAATACTATGCAATTAAATGAACTCGGGTACTAAACCAACTTCTTTTTTCAACTATAGGTTTTATGGAGTATCTACAAGAGGCTTTCACAAGGAGAAGGGAGTTGATGACGGGGATGTTGAGTAGAGAGGTTAAGACAAGACTCGTAAAAACTTTGATATGGAGCGTAGCTATGTACGGCGCGGAAACGTGGTCGCTGAAGCAGGAGGATAGACTTAGGCTTTTGAAGATTTTGAAGATTGGAAGCTTTTGAAATGTGGGTGTGGAGAAGAATGGAGAGGGTGAAATGGACTGAAAGGAAAACAAAGGACGAAGTGCTAGAGGTGGGTGAGGAGTGGGGTTTGTTGGGAGAAATCCTATGGAAACAGGAAAATTGGACGAAAGGCGTATTGAGCGGCAGTGGAATGTTGAAGAAGGTAATAGAGGGGAGAATTTTAGGCAAACAAGGAAAGGACAGCAACAGGATATGGTTATTGGACGGAATGAAGGGAGGAAAGAAGTACACAGAGATAATGAGAGACCTGATGTAGAATAGGCTGCTGGATTCGGTTTTGTTTGGAGTTAGAAAATATTTATTTGATAGTTGTTTCCATCCATAAACCTACCTTAACCGGTAGATAACCTAATAATAATTGTTAAAGGGAACCAGGCCTGGAGGTTTGTTTGAGTCCTTTCCATCCACTTTTACCAGTTTTAAGAAAAAGTGTAAAACAGCCACTGGGTGATAAACTTTATTGGTCAGTTATTATTATGCTATTGTATTTGTTAAAAATATTGGTCTGCACGGGATGTGTACGGCGTGAGAAGTTATACTGCAAAAGTGTATGATGTGTTAACGGTGCGTGATTTTAAACGGTATGAGAAGTTGAAGCGTGCGTGATTATGGACAGAGTGCGACGACGGACGGTACGTTGTAGGTATGGTGTGAACCTAACTCACGTGTGATGGTTAAGGTGCAGTAAGTAATCTTGAAGTGTCATTGTGTACAATAGCATCTTGTCTCATATATTTTCCTCTTATGTATGCATGAATGAGCATTGTACGAGAGACCGTTGACTAGAATTGACCGTTACCACCAGGATAATTACCTATTGCGACGAGATTTATGTAATAATAATTCTTGACAGTCGCGTAGTTTGCTTCTTTCTAGGTGCAAACAATTACTTTTACCCTTCTCAATGATCAAAATGGCTGTGGTCCTGTAAGCACTTCCTTTATGGCACCAATTATATATTAGTTTTCATCTGAAACACCAACTCGGAAGAATCCAAACTATCGACGGAGGAAGCCTGCATTAGGATCTCTGAGCGGCTCAATTGGAAGCTACTTTTACGAAAAATAGGTAGGTAGAGTTTAATTACCAAGTATAGTAAACTACTAATTGCCTTGTCTACTTAGTAATTAAGGTAGGAATTGTATTTGGCTATCGTTCGTTCTAGCATTGTATTTAATATGATGATAATATAAACCCTGTTTTAATTTGACCACGGCCAAAAGCATTGCCACGCGCTAAAGAAAAGGCCTCGCACGTAGCCTCCCCGCCTTATACATGCACATATTGGCCGTCGGCCGATGGGGAGGGAGGTGAGGCCATATCCCAGCCCTCACCCTCCAACGCTTTCTTTTGCGGCTTCAGTAGCTGATTGAACGAGCCGTCAAACACGACTCAACCACTGCTCCTCCGTCCACGAACTTGCTGCCGACAAGAGAAAACAGTGAGTCCCGGGATGAACCCCTCTTCACCTTCCTTAAATATAGCGTTGACCGACTACAAGGGGTTCCTTTTAGTAAGAGGCTACGGATTATGCATACGCTCTCGCCTCGCCAGATTCGAGAAGCTTAAATAAATTTATAGGATTAGAGAGAAAAACAGGATCTGCCTCAGTCCCATTCCCAAAATACGGTTGTCCTTCTACTGAGGACAGTTCTTCGAGATGTACGAGATTTCAAGAAAGTGCATCTTCAGGGGTGAGAACTGATGTGGTGAGGATCGTAGAGGAGCATCGTCCTCAGGGACATTGAGCAGATGAAATTCTGCGTCTATTTTTATTTCCGCGTGAGAACCTCGGAAAAAATTCGCACCAAATGTTAGAATTACGAGGCGTATTCATAAAATAACGGCCGTTTGCTTATATTTAAATATTGGCGCTTCAGAACACAATTTTACTCCTGCAGCGCAATCTAGTGATTCATTGAGAAGCTATAGAAGCATTTTTTTGTTTCAGAAGCCGTTTGCTTGTCCGTGCATGCAAACAACAATTTCCGTGACAATCGTTGATCCCACCTGCTGTGAAGTGCGTTCTTTCATACGATTCTTGTACGCAAAAGGATTGTCGCCTGTTGAAATCATCGAGAGTTATGCCTAGTTTATGGACCTACAGTTATGAGTGAAGGTAAGGTTGGACAATGGTGCCGTGATTTTAAAATTGGACGAACAAATGTCCATGAGGAAGACCGAAGTGGCAGGCCGAGTATTCTGACTGATGAAATTGTTTCGCGAGTGTAACCAAAACTCCGATGTAATCGTCGACTGACGAGTAATGTCCTGGCTGAACAATTTCCTCAACTTGGACGCACCATTGTCTACAATAGTGTCACGGAAAACCTCGGATACCACAAATAGTGCGCAAGGTCCACGGTACACGGACCACCACAAAGAGCAAAGAATGTCCAATGGACGAGAGTTTTTAGGCCGTTACCAACAAGATTGAGATTACTTGCATTCTCTACTTCCTCTTCTTACACTTGAAACAGTGGCTCGGTTGATAACGTTTCGTAACCGAAGAGGAACTCAAGATTGGCCTTGTCAATTGGTTCAACTCTCAGGCGGCGAGCTTCTAACCAGAGGGGTTGAAGAAGCTGGTGCAGTGGTACGAAAAATGCTTAGAAGTGACCAGCGATAATGTAAAGAATTGAAGTAGGCTTTTAGCTAACTAAGAGTGCCAATAAAATGCGTTTCATATGAGTATATTTTTTCCCGTGACCAAACGGCCTTTACTTTATGAGCATGCCTCGTATTTTCTCTGTCTTTCACAACTTACTAATAATATTCCTCTTTGGTCATCCCGTAACGAAAACAATACCCCGATCAGTGCCAGACTTAAAACCACATGAAAAATTTGCAAAATTCAACACCATTCCACTCCTGGCCATTTGGTCTACTCCCAAAATCAGCAGATAAAACCAAAAATGGAGACACTTACGAGGTGTCTCAGGATAGCTATCTCCCGCAAATCGTGTCTGAAAGTAAAAATGCCCTATTTTCACTAATATTCTCTCCTTTTAATGGATCTCAAAAGCGGACCCAGCAATTACAGGTCACCTTATCTGATGAAATTGCCGACTTAACTCTTTTCCTTACAGTCTCAAGGATTGAAGGGCGAACGAAGGAATGTGTCCCCTTTGAATCTAATGACGCCAGTTGCTCCTTTCCCTCGAGAGGAGAGAATAAGCAAGTCGGAGGGAAAATTGCTGCTTCTGATCTCAAATCTATTGCGATGGCTTCTTTCCAATCAAGCCATTTTATTCGAGGCAGCTGCCAAAGACTCCCCAACGACCGCCTTTCTCTTTTCCCTCACTTGGGCTTCCCTCCCCTTCTCCGGACACTCTCTGGTTAAGTCGCTCCTTCCTTCTCACCTCCAGCATTTCTCTACGGAGTTCCCTCCCCAAGAAACTGTTCTCTAGCTTCTGATCCGCCTCTCTCGACAGTACGTCGCTCCCAATGCGATCTGATCTATCGAACGATCGAATGTTGCCAGTTTCGAAAGTGGCTTTGGTCCCTCGAACCACCTCTAGTCCTCTGCTAGAGACCTAAATGATATCCAAATAGTGAAATAGTGAAAAAAATATTTTTACGTTCATGATTCTGCCTGATTCCACCTTCCCCACCTCTCCTGGGTTCGGTCTTTATATATGTTCCTATCCTATCCTTATATCTATTTCCATGTGAATCAATATTTGTTCGCAATATGGTGGGACTTCGTGTTTGAATGTGTGTGTGTGTATATATATATATATATATATATATATATATATATATATATATATATATACGCACAAACACACAAACACTAAGATAATAAATATTACACACACAGAAACATAAAAGAAGGACACTAATAGTAGATATTTACGTTTCGACGGCACGGCGTCGTCATCAGATCGTCAGATTCTGATGACGACGGCCGTGCCGTCGAAACGTAAATATCTACTGTAAGTGTCCTTCTTTAATGTTTCTGTGTGTGTAATATTTATATATATATATATATATATATATATATATATATACACAAACACTAACACAAAAAACACTACACACATAGAAACATAAAAGAAGGACACTTACATTGGATATTTACGTTTCGACGGCACGGCCGTCGTCATCAGAATGCCGTTGTCGGGGAAGAGCGGAGGGGACATGTGCAAGAGGAGGGTGACGGGAGGAGAGGTAAGGGGCCAATGGGAAGCGGACAAGGTGGGGGAGGGGGAAATGGCAGGGGGCGGTAGAGTTGCCGCGGTAGGGGAAGAGCTGGAAGGTCCCGGTCGTGAAGCGGCCGGGCCTTTAGCGGGGGAATTGGTGACCGATTCGCTCAGAAGAGTGAAGCGGTTCTAGGCAGCTTTGGATAAAATCCTTATATATATATATATATACAAATGCATATATATGCATACATATACACATATACATATATATATACATACACACACTCTTCTACATATATACAAGGAGGAGGAGAATTAAGGGGCCAATAGGAAGCGGACAAGGTGGGGGAGGCGAAATGTAGGCAGCATTGGATAAAATCAGTGGGCTTGGTTCAGCCCGGGGGGTTTAAAGGACTGGAGCACCCAGATATGTGCCATCTCGCGAGTTCTCACCTCTATGTTACTAGCGGAATTGGGAAGGATTTCAATCACTGAAACGGAGAAGCAGTCATCAAAAGACTGGTTGTGGGAAGCAGTGTGAGTAGGGATGGGATAATTAAGGAAGGTGGGAGATTTGGTGGAATAGCGGTGGTTATTCATTCGGAGGGAAAGGGTGGTCGTGCATTCACCCACGTAAAAGGCAGGGCAGAAGTTACAGGAGAGGCGATATATAAGGTTTTTAGAGGTGCAGGTGGCTATGGGTTGGGAGTTGGTAATAAGGGACGTGGAAGGTCTGAGGAGATGGCAGCATTTACAGCGTGGGCGGTTGCATGGTGCGGACAGGGGTGGGGAAGAGACAGGGGTGCTCGTAGGTGGTTTTATAGACTTAAAGATATCACGCAGGTTTGACGGGCGTTTAAATGAAACGGAGGGACAATGTGGGAATAAAGGTGATGTGGATTGACTATTGCTAATAATTGGGAAGAGTTCACGGATTATCTGTTTAATTTTGTGGGTTCCGGGGAAGAAAGTGGTGATAAGGTTAGGGCATTTTGGGCGGTTAGGTTTGGGGAGAGGAGTGTATTGGGTTGAAGGTTTGAGAATTTTCCTGTTGAGCAGTGTTTCAGGGTACCCACATTCTCTGAGAGAAACGTGTAACTGGTCAATGTATTTCCGTTTGGAGGGGGTGTTGTTGCAGAGACGGAGGCCGCGGACTGAGAGTGAGAAGGGGATGGAGCGTTTTGTGTGCGATGGGTGACAGCTATTGAAATGGAGATATTGTTGGGTGTTGGTCGGTTTAATGTGAACTGAGGTGTAAAACTTATTGTTCTGGAGATGAATTTCAATGTCTAGAAAGGTGAGATTTGAGTCTGATATAGAGGAAGTGAAAGAAACCGAGGAGGAGGAGTTGAGAGAGGAAATGAAGGATGACAAGTTTTCGCGTCCGTGGGGCCAAAGGAGGAAAATATCATCAATGTAACGGGCCCAGAAGAGTGGTTTAAGGGTTTGTTGCTGGAGAAATTTTTCTTCAAGTTTACCCATAAAGAGATTGGCGTATGCAGGAGCCATACGCGTGCCCATTGCAGTACCTTTTATTTGCAAATAAATTTTTTCATTGAATTGGAAGGCATTTTTGGTTAGGACGAGTTGGCTCAGTTCGAGAAGAAAATCTGTGGATGGAGTGTGTGGTGTCGGTCGTAGAGAGAGGTAATATTTCAGTGCTTCTAAGCCTTCTTTGTGGGGAATGGAGGTGTACAGAGATGTAACGTCTATTGTGGCCATGAGAATGGTCGTGCTGTGAGGAATTGGGATTGAGTGTAGACGTTCCAGGAAGTGGTACGAATCTTTGATGTAAGAAGGGAGTGAAGTGGCAATGGGTTGAAGGTGGTGGTCTATAAATGCGGAAATTCGCTCAGTGGGGGAGTTGATGCTAGAGACAATGGGGCGTCCGGGGTTATTGGTTTTGTGAATTTTGGGTAGCAAATAAAAATGTGGGGTCTTAGGATTAGGAGGAGAAAGAATGGATATATCTTTACGAGATAGACCTTCTCCGGGACCAAAATTGGATAGAAAAGATAGAATATCCTTTTGGTATGAAGGATTAGGATCTTGGGGCAGGGGGGTGTAGCAAGAAAGGTCATTTAATTGTCGTAATGCCTCAGTGTCGTAGTCTTTCTTGTTTAGCACGACAACGGATGACCCTTTGTCCGCCGTTGTGATAATTATATTTTTGTTAGACGCTAAACGTCTGAGAGCTTGTCTCTCAGGGGGAGAAAGGTTATCTGGTGGCTTCAGGGAATCTATGAATTTTTTGTCGGAAATCTTTGTTAGGAGGAGATTGATAAAGATTTCTATTGGATTGTTGGTTGGGAGTGGTTTGGGTTCGTTTTCTGAGGCTGGACGGAACCGAGTAAGTGCCGGATTAATGGTGGAAGCATTCGAAGGGAAAGGCTGCGAATTCCAATGGGCATGCCAGCGGAGATTCCGGCAGAAGTTTAAAGTGTCGGTGACAATGTTAACGTGGTGGGTTCTAGGGGTGGGGGAGAAGGAGAGGCCTTTACTTAGTAGCGAAAGCTCGTAATTATTGAGAGGCTCGGACGAAAGGTTCACTACTTTGTGTTCGGTTTGGGGTGTTGGGTGTTGGGTCTGTGACTCTTTTGTTTGGCGAATGGGTAAAACGGGTGTTTTGAGCGGAGGATAAGGTAGGTTGAAAAGTGTTGCTAGATCCGGTTTTGAAAGGAATAGGGGCGGAGGTTCGGGTGGTGGTGGGGGTTGTTTAAGGGGCAAGGAAAATCCCACGTGGAAGAAAGATTGGATAAGAGAGGAGAGTTTTTTTAGGTGGCCCTCGCGTCTTCGAGTAAGATTTCGAAGTGCGGAGGAAAGTATACGATTAAGTGACGGAACTAAGTAAGGGGCTGAATTGGATATGATTTTGGCGAGGGACAGTAAGTTGGTACGATGTTGACTAAAAAGGTAGAGGTAATGAGACAGAACATCACGTGTGAGTTCGCGTGATTGTTGCAATATGACGGTGTGTAGATGTGGATGAAGGCTAGGAGGGATACCAGAGAGGGGTATCTTGATGACAAGACCATTGGGAATGATACCAAGGGAGAGACATGAGGTGAGAAACTCGGAATGGCTAGCACATTGTGCTGCTTTGTAAGCATGAATGCGGAAAAGGCGCAGCCAATGTTGGAATTGGTTCGCTAAAGGCCCGGCCGCTTCACGACCGGGACCTTCCAGCTCTTCCCCTACCGCGGCAACTCTACCGCCCCCTGCCATTTCCCCCTCCCCCACCTTGTCCGCTTCCCATTGGCCCCTTACCTCTCCTCCCGTCACCCTCCTCTTGCACATGTCCCCTCCGCTCTTCCCCGACAACGGCATTCTGATGACGACGGCCGTGCCGTCGAAACGTAAATATCCAATGTAAGTGTCCTTCTTTTATGTTTCTATGTGTGTAGTGTTTTTTGTGTTAGTGTTTGTGTGTTTGTGCGTCGCCGGAGAGCGTCTTTTCCAAGTTTATATATATATATATATATATATATATATATATATATATATATATATATATATATATATATATATATACTACCTTGAACAAAAAGTTCCCAGAATAACCACCGTGTGGCGCTCCCATCGTTCCGATTTGAGTTCTGTTTTTTTTGTTAAATTGGTACATCTGTTGTTGATATTCCCTTTAAATCTTAGTGTCATAACTTGACATTTGCAAAAGTTACGTAGCCAAGAGTACATCTATCTCTGTGTGTGTTGGCGATTTTTTACAATTGCAGAAATGAATTTAAATTTGCAACAACGAACTTGTATTAAATTTTGCGTAAAAAACGGATTTAGTGGCGCACGGACGTTGGAAATGTTGGAAAAGTGTTTCGGCAACGATTCTCTAAAAAAAACGGTCGTTTACCAGTGGCACGAGCGGTTCAGAAGTGGTCGTGAGTCAATCGAAGATGATGAACGCAGTGGCAGACCATCGACATCGAAAGTCGGTGAAAAAATTGATAAAGTAAAAGAAATGTTGGTCAATAACCGCAAATTACCCATCAGAGAAATAGCGGAGGACTTGAACATTGCCTATGGATCCGCCCAAGACATTGTGGTTAATGATTTGGGTTTCCGTCGTGTAGCGGCAAAGTTGGTGCCAAAAGACCTCAATTTCATGCAAAAAAGAGACCGTGTTGACGTCGCAAAAGACATGATTTGCGAGGCTGAATCCGATCCCACATTCATCAAAAGGATCATTACTGGAGACGAGACGTGGGTTTATGAGTACGACACGCAATCCAGACATCAGGCAAGTGAATGGCGTTCACCAAATGAGCCGAGACCAAAAAAACCACGTCGTTTTCAGTCAAAAAAGAAGGCAATGCTGACGATTTTCATGTATTACAACGGTGTAGTGCATCATGAATTTTTGCCAGAAGGCCAGACAGTAAACAAAGAGTATTATTTGGGCGTTATGAGACGTTTGCGTGAAGCAATTCGCCGAAAGAAACCAGAAATCGTCGAACAGTGCGTCGAGACCGTCGCACAGTGCTATCATTATTCGTAATTTTTTGACGAAAAATGCAACCAATACCATCCAACAGCCACCGAATTCACCTGATTTGGCTCCCTGTGACTTCTTTCTGTTCAATCGAGTTAAGAAACCATTACGGGGAACGCGTTTTAGCAGCCGAGAGGAAGTAATGGAAAAAATGGAAAAATCGCAGGAAGCACTGATGGACATACCGAAAACCGAATATCAAAAATGTTTCGAGGATTGGATCAAGCGCTGGCATAAGTGTGTTGCAGTCGATGGGGATTACTTTGAAGGGGACAATATAGATTTAGATGAATAAACTTGTATTTTTAATTTTCTGAATAAATTCCGGGAACCTCTTGATCAAGGTAGTATATATATATATATATATATATATATATATATATATATATATATATATATATATATATATATATATATATATATATATATATATATATATATCATATGTCAACATTTGACGCTCTCAATTGTTAAAAATTCCCAGTATATCGAGAGAGAGACAGATAGAGAAGAGATGAGGGCAGGTAGTTTTTATTTGATCATATCCATCATTCAATTACTATTAGGTACAGAAATGTGGAACAATAATTTGCAAACATTCACACTCATAATGCGACGACCGAGTGGAATTTATCTGAAAAATGATTTTATGAGAAATCAGCATGAGAGGAGCCGTAATCAAATAAAAACAATAAATACCAACTTTTCATTTGATTATTTTTTGCAAAAAAATACCTATTGATAATTATCCATTAATTGATAGTGTTTCTAAATATTGCTGTGAATTTGCGTAAAATACATAATAAATAAATTTTCGTAAACTTAATCTAATTATTGATTTCAAATAGTTGGCATTAGTATGGGGTCGTGTGTGTATTCGTGTAGAGACCGAATGCAACCAAAAGCTTTGTATTTAAAAAATAAATGATAAAAGTGTCATAAATCATTTTTTTAATGCTACGAACTCTGTAAAAGGTATTTTCAGTGACGAAAAAAGCACTGTTTGTAAAGTATATTTGTTGCTGTTGATATAAATGCAACTTAATATCTTTCTATGCCTAAATCCAAATTGTCCGCTGAAAATAGTTTATGAATGTGTAATGCTATAATTCTGATACTATGCATTAAACACAGTAATCAACCCGAAGTTCAGGTAGGTAGGTGATGGTAGAATTCAGCCAGTACTAAGTCTAACGTCGAGTGAAGTTCCCACACCGGGGTAATGAACGGGGGCACTAATCTTCCCTGCATTGCCTTACGGTTTCCCAGGAAGATCTGGCACCCGAAAAGTCACACATTATGGTTGCCCAAAGGTATCCTCGGGAAATGAACTTCAGTCTTTTTGGTCAGTAGCCCAATGCTCCACGCTGGACTACGACATTCCTGAAGGCTTAGTCGCAATTTTGATCATTTTCGTAGGAATAAGATAAATGTACACGTTTGCATCATCCTAGGTCTCAGTTAATATGTTTCATGTACTGTTGCAAACATTCCCGAGATTGATATCGAATCCATACTTTTGATTCGGCATTAAGTGAGGTAAAATGCGAGGTAGTGGAGGTTACAGGAAATCGATTTACAGGCCTCAGAGGCACCTCGTTCTTGGAAACTTCTTCCGGGGTTGCTGTCCCGCACGTGATTCCTTGTGACGTTGCCACCGGAAACTATGTATGGGACTGTAATCCCAAAAGAGTTTTGTATTTAGCAAGGTTACGGGAAGTTTTACATGGACTTACATTAGATAAAGGGGCCTTGATAGTACTCTCCAAATTGTTACGCAGTATTTCAAGGTTCAATTTTAAAAATAAGATGTTCTTACTTTTAAGAACTCATTTCCAAGAGAAGAGTGGATTACTTAACCGAGTAAGAGTAACGGGTGAGCCTGAAAAATATTTATTGCGAGTTCATATATTATATAAAAACCATCTCATATCGTTATTTTTGTAACATTTTATTGCTAAATTTACTACTTTCATGGTGATTCCCTTGTTACAAAGTATTTGCCCCATCCTAAAAAAGAGACAAAAGTGAATATTTTAAAAATGAGTTTATATAATCATATTAAATGGCCAAACTTTTGATATCTTAAAACAGTAATTTCCCTTTTTGTACATTATCCTTGTGGACAGACATAGACGGCTTCATTTCATGCACCAGCAAAAAAAACACGAGACTATGGTGAGGTGGTGTATGGGAATCTTCAGACTAAGTTTCGACTAATGGAATTAAATTTACTTCTACCCTTCGCCCCAGTAACAGAAAGTTCAGTTGCTATCCTACCGTACATTGTAACACTAAAACTGTCCCATTAGAGTTACAGAAAAAATTGCACTGTTATGTCATACTAAATATTGACGGCCACAAAAAAGCCTTTGCTGAAGACCCCATTCACTGTCCCGTAAGGCAATATTTTTCCATTGTCAATCAGAAACGTAGTACGTAAAGAAAAAAAGTGTCACATTGTGAGAAAAATTTGGGTGTACATAGATAGGCAGATCTTTCTAATATTTTATAATATCTAAGGTTGTAAGTGTTTCTTATGGATATATAGATTTTGATTGGTGAATCGTAATGTACGGGCTATCAACAAATACGCGTGGGAGTATTATCGACAAAAATTTAAAACAGCTTGGAATATGGCTGGATAGATGGGCAATTTTGAAATAGTGCTGAAATTATGTATCATAAGACCGCTTTAGTTTCCGCAAAAGACTTCAAAACACCCAATTCGAAATTTAAAGTAGGAAATAAGGAAGTACAGGGGGAAGCAACATTACTCTTTTATCAAACACAAAACACTTTCAAAAAAGGAAGTTATATTGCCGCTACCCCAACATATATTTATATTACATACCTGTATATATATATATACAGGGTTCGTCCGGAAATAAGTGTACTGATTTTTTCCCGCCGCTCTGACGGGCCGCGATTGGAGGGGGGTATGTTGGCAAGTGACTCTGAAAAAGGCAGTCGGCTCTGAGCTGTGGTGTAGTGAGGAGCTCTGTTAACGCGAACCTCCACGCTCGACCACGTCACGGAACGCGATGCCGAAGTTTTTGGAGCAGCGTTATTCCATCAAATTTGCGGTAAAGCTTGGGAAATCGTCTACCAAAACTGTCGGTATGATTAACCAGGCTTACGGGGAGTCAGCCATGTTCAAAACATGATCTTTTGGTGGCACAAGATGTTCGTGGAGGGCAGAGAAGAGGTCGACGACGAACCACGGCCTGACGCCCATCAGGACACTCACCGACGAAATTGTGCGAAAAGTTCGCGATGTACTGAACTCTGATCGTCGTCTTAGTGTTCGGATGATAGCAGAGCAGTGTAATGCGCAAAAAACAATAGTGCACGAGATTATTAGGGGCCAATTACAGATGCGAAAAATTTGTGCAAAGTTGGTGCCGAAAGTGCTCAGTGATGATCAAAGACTAAACCGTTTGGAAATCGCGACACAACTTGCGATCACTGCAAAAATGATTCACATTTTTTTAGAGAACGTTGTTTCGGGTGACGAGACGTGGGTCTTTGAGTACGACCCGGAGTCGAAGAGGACAAAGTGCAGAGTGGCACACCCCATCATCACCCCCGTCAAAAGAAAGCTCGCAATGAGTAAATCTCGTGTCAAGGCGATGCTCATTGTCTTTTTTGACAAAAGGAGAGTCGTCACTACGAATTTGTACCTGAACGACAAACTGTAAATGCTGCATTGTACCTCCAAGTGCTCGAAAGGCTTCGAAAACGAGTCGCCCGCGTCCGGCCAGCGATCAAAAACATCTGGGGGCTGCTTCACGACATGCGCCGTCTCACACCGCGCCTGTCGTGTCGGACTTCTTGGCCAAGCACGGCGTGGCAACGATGCCGCACCCGCCCTACAGCCCGACTTGGCACCACCGGACTTCTTTCTGTTCCCGAAGATAAAGAGGAGTTTGAAAGGAACGCGATACGGGACTTTGGACGCCGTCAAAGAGGCCGTGACGACGTGTCTTCGAGAGGTTCCCGATGATGCCTTCGCGGGAGCGTTCCAGGAATGGGAACGCCGCTGGGAACAAGTGTATCGACTCACAAGGTCCTATTTTTGAGGGATATTAGCTTAGATATGTAAAAGTGTAATAATTATTTTCCTGAGCTCAGTACACTTATTTTCGACGAACCCTGTATACCTGTATATCAAAAAATGTCACAAGAATCACAATGTAAAGCCTTTATTAGGGGTAGAGCATTTAAGATGACCTCGGGGGTAAGACAAGGAGATGCTCTCTCAGCCACATTATTCAACCTGGCCCTACATAATGCAATGAAAGAATTGAAACTAAGAGGGACCATAGTGAATAAATCCAGCAAGGATTCGCATATGCAGG
The DNA here is from genome assembly GCA_037158775.1 of Hetaerina titia. Classification (NCBI taxonomy): domain Eukaryota; kingdom Metazoa; phylum Arthropoda; class Insecta; order Odonata; family Calopterygidae; genus Hetaerina; species Hetaerina titia. Next base: position 18,738,076 of record CM073779.1, read on the forward strand.
TGATATAGCACTAATTGCACGAAATGTGAATGACCTAAAAGAAATGTTTAACATTTTAGAAAACACTGGTAAATAAGTGGGGCTGAAGGTTAGTGAATAGAAGACCAAATACTTGAAAAATGTCAGCTAATCAGGACAAGCGGCACCTACAAACATAATAATTGGAATTATGAGTTTGAGGGTGTCAAAGAATTCACCTATCTAGGAGTCAGACTTAACAATGAAAATAAGATATCCACGAGATCAACCAAAGGATAATGAAGGTAACAGGGCATACTTTGCAAATGTAACAATCCTCAAATCAATGTTACTATCAAGGAACACAAAAATGAAGATCTATAAAACGCTTATTAGGCCCGTGGTAACTTATAGAGCTGAAACATGGACATTAACAAGTCAGGATAAGGAAACACTTAGAAAATTCGAAAGAAAAATGTTAAGGAGAATGTATGGCCCAATTAGAGAAGGAGAGAGATGGAGAATTAGAATGAACATGGAGATAAATGAATTACTAGAAGGGAAGGAGATAGTTAGATTTGCCAAGTCACTGCGGCTGGCGTGGTTGGGGCATGTAGAAAGGATGGAAAATGACATAATGACCAAACTGATACTTAATAGCAAGATGGAAGGAGTCAGAAGAAGAGGAAGAGAGGCTATAGGATGTGGAGGATGACTTGAAGGCAATGGGAGTTACAAGATGGAAGGAAAAAGCAAGAATAAGAACTGAATGGAGGCATATCATAGAGGAAGCGCCTCTTTAATCACTTCCTCCAAATATACGTTGAACAGTACCGGTGCAACCCTGTCTTAAACATCTTCCTAATACTGTCCATGTTGACTCTTCGTTCCCCACTCGCACCTGAGCAGTCTGAGACATGGCCCACACCGGGCTGTAGAGCTGCAGATGATGATGATGATATAAAAAAATGGATAACGAAATCCGCAAAATAAACTATAGGAACTGTTAATGGAAAAAGTGAGGAAACCATGGAATAAGGACGAAAAAATTAGAATCATTGATGAGAGAGGGACATGGAAGAATATAAATGCAGAGGTGAGCAAAATAAAATATTTACAAAGAGTTAAATTATAAATTGAGACGGTAAAAATTAGAGCAAAAGAAGTATGGCAGAAGACGCAGTACGAGAATAACGAAAGTGGCTATAGGAAGGGTGAAATTGGTGCAGTAAATCTGTGCTAATAATCAGAGATAAGTCAGAGTAAATATTATTGAACCAGAAAAGATCCAAAAGATTTGGAAGGAGTATATAGAATAACTTTAGAGTAAAAATATTAGGCCAGCAAGGTCAAATATAGAAAGAGAATATGGCGTAGACGATGGAGCAATAGGTCCAGGATTACTTGACAATGAGATATAAAGAGCATTTAAGGAATTGAAATAAAATAAGGCATTGGAGGAAGAAAATGTTCCGGTAGAACTGCTTAAATATTAAGGGAAAGGTAGGAGAAAGTGTTTAGGGACTAATTTGGGTCATTTATGACAGATAAATTTAGCCGGAACATATTGTGATATCAATGTTATTTCCAATACCAAAAGAGGTAAAGGGTACATCATATGAGAACTACAGAACAGCAAATTAAATTTTGCGCGCGGTTAAAGAGGTTCTCAGGGTCATGAACAACAGAATGGAAAGCACGGCAATCTAATGCTTAGGGGATGATCAGTTTGGGTTCGTGCGTGATTTTCATGAAGCACGTGTGATGCCGTTGAAGTATTGAGTTCGTTAGTAGAGAGGAATTCATATTTAGAACTAGAGAGGAACCATAGACTAAAATCATAAGGTATTTTTCTGTTTTGTAGATTTCCAAAAGGTATAACTGTTTTCCCAATCAACTTACTTCGGGATGAAGTACTTTATATCAGTACTGCCATGTGGCGTGATGGTAAATTTCCAAGATTTTCCTGTTGAAGTTTTGAGCTTCAAATTTTTGCTAGCTCCTGTTGGATTTATTTAACGACTAAAATCCTGATGAATTTTAAAGCGTTGTTAATATAGTCTTGATATTACAAAATATAATTCGATACTATTAGATCAGGAGTTTTGAAAATGGGGTCAAAAACCATTACATACAAATACAATAAGGCTCAGGAACGAATAAGTCTGAATAAAACACTGATGGCAAAGTTGGAAGAGGTTTTCAAATGCCGATAGGGCAAACAACGGACAGATTCGATACATAGAATCATTCTGCGGACTCATTCGTAACAATGAAGCGTAAAGTTCCTTCAGCTAAGTGATAAGAAATGACATGTGTCACCTTACGTTCTCCATCCATATCACTCTTCCTGGAAAGACGCAAACGTCTGCAAGACGCTATTAGTTCCATTATTTCGCCCACCATCCCTGAGTCGCTAATCTCTGTCGCCAAATACGGCTGCTCTCAAGAGTGACAAGAAACTGAACAGGAACCAGTGGATCATCGATGATAAGGAGATGTTGTTTGGTGAGCCGGATTTTCATGCGTTCCAGAAACACTAGTCTCGGCTTTGACCCAGCAAAACGTTTCCTCGAATTGTGACCGAAATCTTAGAAAGAAGGACTGATTGAGAAATACATTACCACCAATGAGTAGTATAGGTTCACTTTGCATACTAAAAATATTTTTAACGTGATCAAAAATGACCAACGGCCATCGAGAAGGACGTTGGCCATTTTTCGGGGAGAAAAATTATAACGCACTCTTTAGTCGAAGTTCTTAGTACGAAGAACGAAGGGTTTGTGTTTTAAATGCTTTGCAGGTAGCGAAATATTTTGCCGAAGAAAATTCAAAGAATTAAGATGGAAAAATAAATTTCAATTATGCCTTCAATTATGTCATCCATTGCTTTCAAAACGATGGAAATAAAATATAATAGAATCTTTGTATGGAGTTTACCAGAGGCTCTTGCGGAGTTAACATTAACAATTACCGAGGATCATGGATGTAATATAAAAAAGATGTAATAGTAGTGATGAAGGCAAATAAATACATGCGGTAATATGAATTCATTGTGGGAGAAGGAGAGTCGAGTGAATGGTTACGGGTACGGTTAATGGTTGATAATTACGGGTAATAAAATTCGAAAGGTATACATTTAATTGGCCTCATGAAGGGTTTAAACTTAGCGGCAACGTGATTTGAATTAACTTGCGGACTATGGCACGGGTATGTAAGGAAGGCATGGGAATGGAACCAATGTTGCCATTCTTACCTTTTTTTCATCCCCATTACTGATAGGATATGAAGGGAGTTCTCATTCATCAAGCTCTTATCTCAATTCTTACGTATTTTCCATTCATACGCACCTGTGCTAGCGGATATTAGACTCTAGGATATTAGTAATAATGCATTAAACAATTTTGTGTCACACATGTAAACAACTAAGGTTAACAAATGAAATGTTTTTTACTTTTACATGTGACTATCATGAGGGTCATATGGAATATGGGTATATCTTAGCTTCAACCTAGGCCTAATAAAGATTTACTCTTCCTCGACATCTAATTAATACCCCGCAAGCCGCCGCAAGGGCGTGTGTAGGCTGGGAGCCACTTGTGATACGAATAGAACAAGCGAAACTTAGACTTTTAGAAAGATTCAGAACAAACGAGTTTGACAATGACACTAAAGGAATTATTACGGTCTTATACTATTAAGTTAGATCAGACCACAAAGATAAAATGAGGGAGATAGATTTCAATACAGATATATACAAATACGTATCATTTCCCCTAACAATAAGAAATCACCATAGAAAGAGACCTAACTCATTTTAGAAATATTAAAGGCATTTAATTTACAACTCGGAACAAACCTATACATTGCCGAGACATCAATAATATTTTTATTTGCATGTGTATGTTTGTTGGTAGTTTGTGTTTTTTCACATTTATGGGGTGTAATGGTTTTTGCATGAATTGTGGAGGTGCCCTAACACCCCCCGCCATACTCCCTTGTAGCGGTTTGTGGGGTGTTAAATAGAAAGATGTAGATGTTAATTTCGGAAGAGTCTAGAGGAAGACGTACGGTGGCTGGGAGTGGGAGAGCTGCTTAATGATGTAAGGTTTCCTTTTAGACTAGAAACCTTTTCGTAATAGGACGTGTCCTCAGGCAATCCACCCACATTCATAGACCCTTCCCTAACAAGTTTCACGAGGGTGAGATCTCCATAGAAACGGGCCATCAAGGAAGAATTTAATTATCTCATTCGTTCATTTAGATACCCTATTCGAGCAATAGAGACCCTTCCGTCTCTTGGTTTCGACGGCTGATACAGACCTGAGCTGAAAAAATGAGGAGCATAAAAGAGACGGGGATTTAGAGATGGGATCGGGAACGGAGGAGACGCGAAGCTCAGAGATTATTAATTGACGAAATGGCGTTTTGTGTGTCTTTGTGGAGGGTAGAGGGGGTGGAAGGAGAGGTCGCATGTGGAGCGAGAGTATGGTGTGATCATGAGAAGGTGTGATTGTGAGAATGTTGATCGTGAGAGGATTGAAGATCGAAGGGATACGATGGAATCGGGACGATCGGGGAATGCGAAATTTTGGTTTTTGCAAAAATCTCACATTGCGAACGGCTCGCGGTGGTATGCGGAGTGTAAATTGAGCGGAAACTAAAAAGAAAAATTGCCCAAGCGAGGAGAGCCACTCGTTCAAAACAGTTCATTTGATTGCTTTGACCCTCTAGCCAGAAAAGTATCCAAACGATGTACGGTAGGAAGAGCATGCAGGCGAGAAATGATGTGTGACTAAGGAGAGAATTAAGGGGATTTGAAAAGGAGTGCTGACTCTCAATATGTCACTGTCATGTTCAGTTTGAGGGGAGAAGATTTCTCTTAATATCTCACTTCTGATGCAGTTTCTACATATAGTATATTCTTTCTCGAAATTTATTTGCTGTCAGATCTTGGGATAAGAATAATTGAAGCATCGTACTCTAGATGTGAACTCACTCGCTCCAAGTATACCAGTAATTTTATTGCAGCACGAGTCTTAAATCCCTAAGGGTTCCTAGCCCAGGATAACAATGCCACACGTCGGATAGCACTATACTGGGTGCGATCCAAAGATAAGGCAATTGAATTTCCCGCGCCGCTCTTATTAGTCGGAGTGGAATCAAATCACCTGAAGTAGGTGGGGTTGACGCTATGCTTTGCCGCGAAACCAGTCTCAGTGCTCTTCAAGCACTGGAAGCAGGAGGACGTCAGTTATAGTAAACCTCTGCGCGCCGACCGTGTCACGAAACAAATGGAATCGACGATCGAGCAACGCAGCGATTAGTCATTTTTGTGCTTAAGAGAAACAATCTCTTGAAGAGACTAAAAAAATGATTTTAAGGCTAACGGGGACTCTGCTCTGTCCTACTCACAAGTTTTGTGGTGGTTAAAGGCCTTCAAGGAGGGTCGGGAAGAGGTTCAGAACGCACAACGCTCTGGGCGGCCTTCAACCAGCAAATCCGACAACAATGTGGCTTTAGTTCGATAATTGTTGGACTCTGACCGACGTTTGAGTATCAACATGGTTGCCAATAAACTGAACTTGTCGTCTACTATTGTGTTTCGCATTGTCAATGTAGATTTAGCGATGAGGAAATTGTGTGCCAAGCTCATGCCCATAGTGTTTGCCACAACGCGCTACGAGTCCGCGAGTTCTTTGCCAGACACTAGATGCCAACGCTACCCCACTCCCCCTAGAGTGCTGACGTCACCCTAGAAGACTTCTTTTTATTATTTTGGATTCAGGCAGCCCTAATAGGAATCCGTTTTTCATCCACAGAAGAGATGCAGTTAGCCCTGACGAAGACCTTGCAAGAGGTACCAGAAAACGCCTTCCAGGGCGCGTACCGGTCATGGCAGAGTCGCCGGAAAAATATGAAGAGGCCCAAAGACAGTAATTTCAGGAATTTTAGGTGTTTGTGTAAATGTTTTTGATAAATTACCTAAGAAAAAAGTAATTGCATTAATTTTGGAACGTACCCTGTATAATCAATGTTTCCTTCCCACTCGGGGCCTAAGTGAAGGAAGGTTTGGTTACTAGCGCCAGGGAATCCTGGGAATCCTCAGTTCGATTTTCACCATTGAAAATCGAACTGAGCCATACGAATGGGAAAGCCACTTTTACAGTTCACCGTGTCAGGCTGATCCTAATTAGATTGGCAAGGCCGACAATTGCTACAAAATTAGAGAGGTCGACTGTCGAACTGATAGACTCAAGTATTTATTTTTCCCGTGCACTATTCGCGAAAACAATAAAAGGAGGAACTTATGAGAAAATAATTGGTACGCGCGGTCGAAAATAGGGGTATACAACATTAAATTCCCACAAAACACTCTAAGTCTGGCGTCCTAACGCCCCCCGCCATGCACCCTTGAGCCAGATGGGGTGCAGGCGAAGTCTATTGTATTTGTGAATTACCTTCCGGAATTTGTAGAATAATAACCGGTATTAAGTATCTGAATTGCATGTGTGCCGCCTTTTTTAACGCATTTTCTTGTTCTATTTATTTTTCAGGCTTTTCTTGATCTTAGGCATAGAAATAGCTGCTAATCATGTAGTAATCGAAATAAATGTGCGCATGATGAATGATAGGTGTTCGATCGCCCCTTTTCCACGCAGTTTTTGGTGAATCACGGGGGGGGCCAAGCCAGGGCTACATCTACATAATCCGCCGCAAAGGCGTGTGGCGGATTATGTAGATGTGTTAGGTCACCATTCGTAGAAGAGAATAAAACCACATGCAAAATTAACGCATCCATAGAAACCTATACCGAAATTGGCGTACACATTAATGCAAAAATCCTTTCAAATTACCCGCGAGCAAATACATATAATATCAACTAACAAGCAATTGAACCTTAGGATGCAGTAAAAAATTTATCCAATAACGTGCAAACTAGAATTTGAAAAGTAAGAAGGCTAAATTCCGCTACCATTTGGACATGCAACATACAACGGTCTCCTCCCCCACGTACACAGGTAGGGAATGTGACCCAAACGCTGTTGGTAGCGCTCCACAGTCGCCTCAAAACCCCCTTCCTCCCCCTTCGGTTGTAACCCTTGTACGGGCCACACGTAGATTCCATCTTTGGTATGTAATGTGTTACTCCCAGGAACTAATCCTAACGGGCAGAGATTGGACTGATTTGCGGAATTTGCCAAACGAAGCATTAATCCCAAACAAGTTAATTTCGATGATTTCTTGTGATGAAGAAACCAACATTATCAATTTTTCCTGTCTGCATCCATATTTTCGGCGGGCACCTTCTCGTTGCACACCGGTGAACACTAATACTACAGAAATTTGATTTTTGAATCGATCACGTGCAGCGTGAAGGGCCTAGATTTGTGAAGCATTACGATAAACATTGTAACATATCGGAATAAGTCATGGAATGAAGGTAAAATTATAGATTCTAGTACTAGATAAGATTAATGATTATAATTTTGGATAAAAGAAATGTCTCTTTAACAATGGTGTTAAAAATGATTATCCCCATCGTACTACGGTAAAAGAGATGCAAGTGTGGAACCGACAGATTTAATATGCCATTTCTGCCGCGAACGATATTGAATCAGAATACTGTATAATTTGTCATAAGGGATATCCAATAATAAGGGCAACGTATGGGTGGCGGTGGTCAGTCTGCCGGTTTAATCATGGCAACTGTGTTTTGGGATCGGAAGGGGGTATTGTTGGTCAACTTCATGCCTGATGGGACCACAATAAACGCTGACAGGTACTGTGACAACTGAAAAATTCAGACGGCCAATTCAGAACCGAAGAAGAGGAATGTTGAGCAAGGGCGTATGCATTCTCCAAGACAACGCTCGCCCACACGTTGCCCGCCAAACCCTCGCTCTCCTGCAAAACTTATGTTGGGACATTGCCAACCACCCACCCTATAGTCCGGACTTGGCCCCCAGCGACTTTCACCTGTTCCCTACGTTGAAAGAATATTTGGCCGAAAGGCGAATCAGCTACGACGAAGAGGTGAAAGATGAAGTTCAAAGTTTCCTCAAGGATATGGCGGTGAGCTGGTACAACATGGGCATACAAAAATTGTCAGAGCGTTTACAACAATGCATCGACCGACATAGCGATTATGTAGAAACATAGATAATTGATCAATCTTTAAAATAATGTATATATATCATAAAAAATAAAAGTATTTTTTCTATTTCTAAAAATTTGGAGACCTTACTTTTGGGATTACCCTCCAAATAATAATTTGTCATTATTTCATCTAACCTTAGTTACTCTCTCTTGTTCACAGGGAATTACATCGACTTAAGAATAATTGTAGTGCATGAGGAATTAGAGGGAATATATGTAGAATGGCTGGTGACCTACCACCCCCTACCACACGTCCTTGCGACGGCCTGCTGGGTATTATGTAGATCTACATCTACTTCTACATAAATACCCTGCGAGCCACCAAAAAGGTGTGGCACCATGAGGGAAGGGTAAGGGTTGAGGGGGTTTGGGGTTAGGTGAGGAAAGGTGGGGGGAACCGGTAAGAAAAAAATATATATTTTTTATATATACATATATACACACATACACACACACACACACATATATATATATATATATATATATATATATATATATATATATATATATGTACACATATATACACATACATACACATATTCATACATACACACACACACATGTATACATATCCTCGCGCAGTCCCTAACCTGTACGTTAATACTTTTTGTAATGAACTAAGTCCTTGGGGAATTTCGGCTACAAGCATTCTGGTCCCTTATCGTTCTTGGAAAAAATGACATTTTAAACCTGTCAGTCTTGCAGTCTATCTCTCTAGTCTTATATTCGTGATCCCTTCGACCGTAATACGTTGGGGTTCGTATTATATCCTTGATGTCATCAAGATGTAGATGATCCTCAGCTTCGTGGTTGAGAAAACTTCTCATTTGGTTTGCACGGTCTCTTTTTTACTACCAGCGGAGATATGAAATTCAGGGGAGTTTACAGTGGGAGCAGGGAAGGGCTTGTCGTGACATGGAGGAGTAGACCTAAAGAAAAATATATAATCCTATAGATATTGGATTCCTTGAGACAAAAAAATTACTCTTTAAAGTTAATAAGTTCCACGATTTTTTATACCCATTACGATAAAGCCTAAACTACTCACTTTTGCGTTAGTCAGGTTACACAAAGAAACGTATAAAAACTTCGTCAAAATGAATAATTATTAAATAAAAGCACTTAGTTATATTACAAGCGGCGACATTCCTGTGTTAAAAATAAATAGTACTGCCTAAGGAACGGTGCTAATTTTGATCGTCTAAGTTAAAAAAAATTGCACTTGACTCGTAAACCACTAAACCAAATTACTTAGAAAACGTGGGTTCCCACTTACCTAAAATAAATTTGATTGTGTTAACATTAAGCTTAAGGAGAGGATTACGTAGATTTTATCAAGCCACTTGGAATTATTTTTGAAAGATAATGGCATTATAACCCCGGTAAATTAATGAAATTTACGAAATATAAAAGAAATCAAAAGAGAAATAGAAGGATGTGAATACACCCTGCGAAAAGAGAATTCCATTCGAGGAGGATTAGAAGAGAGAAGAACTATGAGCTGGATGTCTCAGATTTCTCACCGTCTTGTCTCCTAAAAATAATTACGAGTGACAGTCCGCCCAGGTCTGCAGAGAACATTTTAATTGCATTATGCCTTCAGTAGAACACGAAATCTTGGACTCATTCGCCTCTGTCGTAGGCAGGAGGCTTACCATGGAGACCCTTTGGGATGCGTAACTATTGCAGCACTAAGATGTGTCGAATGCACCCCTCCTTCATTTTTCCCCATTGCCAATTTTCTGACGCCTGGACTTGATCCACTTCCGCCTTCCACCTGGCATCCTTCTTGCTCTACCCTTCCAAGTATCTTCCATTCAGGAAAACACCCGAATCCTTGGTGACTGATCATTCCTGTCTACTCCCTTTAAAGGAATACCACCGAATGCTCCTTGCACTTTGAAAAATTACTTTTCCTAAGAGTCTTGCAGTACTCATCATCGTCTATCTGGATAAAAATTAAGAACCCTGGGCTCCGTTAATCAAAAACATGATTGAACGTCTGGTCATTGACGTCCACTACGTTTGGTTGAATTAAATACGAATATGATGAATGAATAACGAATATAATAAAAAATGAATTGGGTTATTTTTTATTAAAGATTTAGACAAATTTAACATCATTTAATGACGTGTTTGATCTTAATATTAACTATATTCGATATTTATGTAGATTTAATTGATAACAATTCTTTCGTCACACTGTTATGAAATATCTCTCAGAATTTGTTTTGCTTATTTTCTTTAAAAACCAACTCGCCTTTATAGCTTTTACAATTGAATCACCTTGGCAACATGTTGATGCAAAGGTAGCGGTTACTTCATGTGGCACGGGCATACATTTCTTTAGGATCGCGTTTATCACTTACTTATTGATTTCGATCCGCTGCCATTTTCAGAACTCTCGCGATTAAAATTTTACGACAGTCTACGAAGAAGTTACCGGAAATTTTCCCAGTTCCACCTGGGTGAGTATCCGACGCATGGAATTTCCAGAGAAGGAAAAACATAAACGATATCGACTTGAGAGAATCAAATGAAAAAACAAGTTTTGCCTCATTGGATATCCAAGATCAAGTTTCCCTCCGAGAGGTCTACGCTGATGATGCATAGCTGTAAACGACCACCACGTCCTTCAGTATTCCGACTCATTCCAATACTCTCCATAGCTAAATTAGGCCCAATAATTCTTCACAATGAATTTTAATTAATGTTATGCTAGTCATAAAATGGTAATGAAATTTTACTTCGCTAGATCCTATGTGTCTTAAAAGCTATTCAAATGAAGTAAAAGAATGATCAACATTCGCAATTCACAATTAAAATGTTTTAGAAAAACATTATCATCAGGGGTATAAGGTTTTCCTTTTACAACGTAATCTCAATCCGTTTCATGGGTATACAACGCTCTTGTAAGGCCTCATTTAGAATATGAATGTAGTGTATGGGATCTGCGTGAAAAAGACCTCATTCGGGAAATTGACAAGGTTCAACCCCGGGCAACCCGTTTTGTCAAAATTGAGCACCGAGGATTCGCATATTATTCGCACTCAAATATACATCTGCATCTACTCAATACCCCGCAAGCAGCCGCAGGGGCTATGAGCATTACTTTATTTAATGACATTCTAATGCGGTCATGCGGGAAGGAGTTTGACAATAAAATAACCCGAGGTCAGTGAAAGTGCATGTAATTGAGTAGAACTAATTATTCCCTAGACGCTGAGGGTGGTAAGTAGAATTTTCGCCATCTATCGTGTAACCCTGCAGTTGCAATCCCGTATTTTCCGTGGGAAGAAGGATTCACTACCTCCGTCCTTGGGGAGGAGACCGTTGTATATTGCATGTCCATGTGGTAGTGGAATTTTGCCTTCTTACTCTTCAAATTCTAGCTTGCACGTTATTGGATACATTTCTTAGTACATTATAAGGTTAAATTGTTTGTTATTTGATACTTTATGTATTTGCATGCGTGTAATAGCAATTACCAATGATAGATTTTTCAGGAATACATACGCCACGCTGGGTATAGATTAGCAGGGATATGTTGATGTTACACGTGGTTTTGTTCCCTTTTAAAGGTGGTTTACGTAACACTACCCACCACGCGCTCTTTTGGCGACTTGCGGGGTATTATGTAGATGTACACACCTGCGAACATTATACAGGATCTGTCTCATAAGGAGTCTTTTCCCATCATCTTTTTCATCTCAAAAGTTTGTGCAACAGGGACGGAGAGTGAACAATAACTAAGAACGAATGATGAGGTCTCAGGCGTGATGTGGTGGAAGCGTCACACCTGATGATGATGTGAAAACATCGAAACCGGTAGTGTCGAAATAAAATATCTAGTGGAAAATTGCAATACCTGTGGTTTTAATTAAAATAACTAAGAAGTATTCCAAAGCCTGCGGTAAAAAGTGCAACTCGTCAGCAAGATCATTGCCAATTGTAGGCTGCACCACGACAACGAGCCTTCTCACATCACCTTAATCGTGAATTATCGAGTTCCTAGCCTGGCGCAATGTGGCAACGCTGCCACCTTGCCTTGTGTGATAACGTTGGACCACCTTTGTTCTAGAGAATAAAAAGGAGCTTGAGCGGTAACCATTTTGGAACGCTGGATAACGTCAAAGTGTCCGTGGCGTAAGTGCCTGAACGAGGTTCCCGACGACCCCTTCCTGGAAGCGTACCGTGACTGACAGAGGCACTGGCGTCTTTGCGTCGATGCAAAAAGGTGCTATTTGAAGAAATTTAATAATTTTTACTTTGATCTGCAGTTCATATTTTTCCGTATTTATTCTACTTACATTTGGGACGGACCATGTATCATAAGTTAATATCCATCGTAATATAACATATCGTAAGCGTAATGCCATTTTTACATGCCGAAATTCATGCACACACACACACACGAATTCATTTCAAATTTTAGCAACTGAACGAATAGAGTTGACAATTTCACATCGTCAGGTCAGAGCCAACGTTACTCACCCCATTTCTGTTCCTCGATCCGGCGTGGAGAAGTCGTTTCAGGCACGACGAATTGCATGGCAGGAGAGTTGAAAGATATCATTCCTATGAATCGAGGTGTATCCAAGGAATCGGAATATCCCATTGCGCGCCTGGATGGGGAGAATTTCTCAGGATTAATTGAAGTAAGTCTACATGTGACTTTTAAACTTCACCTTAATTCACTAATTAATCATAATATGTAGCATTACTAATTTTCAAAGCCATAGAATTAAACTTCGTTAGTCATTTATTAGCCAAGCTTCCAATCTTGATCCAACGACTAAGTTTCCGTGCCGTACGGAACCACACTTCATACGAAAGTTCCATAAATCTTTTCTCAAACATCCCCAATGAAACTTTCCTCTTATCAATTCGCTTCTCATGTCGAAAGCCTCATTGCGAAATACAATTTCTCTTCCTAGATCTCTCAACTATTTCGAGCATCTTAATTTAAGAAACTTCAAAGATTAACTAACTCATGCGCGTGGACTAATTTATGCCTTCCAATTTTAATGTTTATCTGACCTATATATGGTATTAATATTTATTCGATGGTTTTCGGCTCAATTTTTTGGAAGTTTTTTTTCATAAAATTAAGAATACAATGTATTTGTTTATGATGAACAGCAGGAAAAGGACATTTTATTCTTAACTTAATGGTATTAATATTCCTGAGAGTTAAGAATAAAATAAATCCGACTGTAAAATTCGCGATCTCTTGATAGATATGTTGATAGATAAGAGAAACACTGCAATTTCACAGTCATATGTTTATCGTAGCTGTACATTGGAGAAATTCCACCGAGTACCGGATAAAACAGTGTCAGACCTATTGATGACAGTAAATTGCATATCCTCTATTTATTTTAGGTACAATATCTTATATCATCCATCTAAATTTAAAAGTCCGCTACATGTATAACGTATCGGTTATTTTATCTTACCGCTCATCACTACCAAAAAACTCTATATTTTGACATTGTAGTTACTTGATATATTATGGCAAATTATCGGTTCAATTGTAAAGTACGTTTATACTAGCCCTCTCTGTATTCAACGAAGCTACTGAATTATGATGCCACTACTCCATCACCCTACAAGCGGGCGTTTTCAACTTTCGATTCAATCCAAAATTTAACCTTGAATTTTGTCGACTGTATTCGAAATACTTCAAAGATATCAGGATTATTTTGCAGTGCATCCTTACCGAATATTAACTGACAGAATTCGATGGATCGGTAATAATCTGAACATCAGCCACTTTCTATATAAAAATAAAGAAATTCCCTCTACCAAACTATTTACTTATGATATTTTATCCAAATTATAGACATTTTAACTGCTTAATTAATTCCTTTAAATTACGTTCTTCGTGGAAATGGCCACTCGATAGTATTCGGATGCACAACTGCTTCATTTCTTTTAAGTTTTTCGGAGATTAAGATGCTTCCATAGTAATATTGGAGATCAAATAAAGTGAGCGTTTTGTAGTAAAATAACCAAATCAGAATTCATATTTACGCTTTAAGCGTTCATGACCTAATATTTATATAATTACTCAGCCAACTAAACGGTTCGTTCATGATTTGATAGGGAAAATTTTAATGAGATTAAGCTTAATGGGAGTAAATGGTATAATGACGGAAAAGGGGAAATTCTCTCTCTATGGGAAGACATTTTATGAAAAAACTATATATTTTATTTCATGTTGAGTCAAAAATGATTGAAATGGATTACCGGAAGGAAGGTAGCCCATGTCGTATTTGTAGTTTATACGGGAGGCGACCGACAGCTAAGTTTATTTGAGCCATTAGGGATGGTTGCAAAAGGAAGGGTGGAGAGAAACATTGTTCTACTCTTGTGTAAAGGCGCCAAGGGGTCCGCAGTTCAAAGTTCATTTCGACGGACGTCGTACTCACTCAAAGTACTCTCCACTAAGTACCTCAAGTAGAGGTCGGGATAACACTTAAAAATATTTGTTGTCTACAGGATTTAAACCCGAGTCCTCTCGATGGGAAGCCTGTACATCAGCCACCGCAACATCCCTACCCCCATAGTCTCCGTCATTAGAATAAAATGTAAAATAAGACGAGACACGGTGGTTAGTACGATTCTTGTGGAAGCCTAGAATCCTTAGGCATGCTCATTGGGAGATATCTTTTTCCTTCACTCAAAAACCCTTTCTCGTGAACTGATCTTCTTGCCAGGGTCAAGGATATCGAGGATGTGTTCCCCCACATACGAAGCACGAGGGTTGGTTTGCTCCTGCGAGGAAAAAAGTGAACGGTTGAAATGAAATATCGACCTGGGTGGCCTCGTAAACGCAAACGAGCGCTACAAACCAACCAATACCCTTTTAAAGGAAGTCTCAAATTATGAATACATCGGTTACGCAAATTTGTTTATAAGTTGAATTCAAACAGTATTACCCCCGATGAAAAAAATTAAATGGGAATTATCCCCGACCCATTAATCCAATTTCATCCGAGGCGCATTAGCCATTAATTGGCAATTTTATAACGATTCATTTAATTTATATTCATACCTGGTTTCCGTTCTTTGCGTTAACATTTATTCACACTTTATTACTGCACGAGTTTTATGACCACCGTGATTGAAATTTTTGCGGGACACGTTGAATATTCCATAAGCTCAAGAGCTCTGCGGGGATGGTGAAACGACGCGGGTGTCAAACATCGAAGGTGTGTCCCGAAGAGATATTTCCTCCCGCGCAGTGTTTTGTCCGAGCGAGTATGTCGGAGCGAGTGGCGTAGTCAGCATATTGTTCAGGGGGGAGCCATTTGCTTGTAGAGGGGAGAGTTCATCGGTAGACGATGTGAAGGGGTGTGCACGGGCGATTTCATTAAAATTTCTGCGCTTCCGAGACTTCCGCTCTCTCCACAACCCCTACTTCTGACCCCCCTCCCCCCACACACAAAACACACCACCCGATGTTTTGCGGGGATTATAACCCCGCTGCATTCGGGGGATATTGGGGGGGGATGAGGGGGTCATACACATCGCGCGCTCAAACACGGAAGCCAAACATCGAGCCGTTTGTTTTCCCTTTTGCTTAAGGAGGAATCGAGCCTCAATGCGATTTTAGGGGCATCGCTTGTCCATCGAACCCAGGGGACGGTGAGATCCCCGGGGAGTCGACAGGGGGGTGGGGTCGGAGGGGGTGAGGGGAATGAATTACATGCCCTTTCCCCTCCCCCCCCCCATGCCCTCGAACCCCGCCCTACCGAAACTTTTCGGAAGGGTACCACGGCACGTGAAGGATTAATTCTGCAGAGGCCTCAAAACCTGCGAAATACGGCTTAGCATTGTTTTGTTTTAGTTCCCCTTCGACCTGCGCACGGACGGCTTTTATTGCATTCGAGTGAAAACGTGGGACTGGATGAAATATCAATGGCCACTCGCTGTAAGTATTACGGGCTTGATATCCGCCGTTGGAGAAAGTGCCTTTTTTTCGTGCTATTCAGGAATAATCGAGAAGTAAATTAAACAAGAGTCAAATCCACAAAAGTGCTCCGTTAGTCCCAAATCCTCAAAAGTGCTTCACCTGTTCATTCCTCCGCCGCATCCATTCATTCCACAATTTGGATTTTAGTTAACACCTCTAGAACCCCTTTCCTAAATTTATATCTACAGTATTGCCTTTATCACAAATTTATAATTCAGTTTCGTGCAATTAAAAACGCCATTGTGTTTCCACAAAGAGGCACCGGATAATATACCAAGGAACTGCGCGAGATACCGCGACATTAACTTTTAATGGAGTCATCCGCTAAATGTGCATTACAATGCAACAATTTCAGGGTATAAAAGTCATGTGCCTTGACCGGGATACGAACCCGGAACCCTCGATCGGAACTCGAACATCGAGGGATCCGGGTTCGAATCCCGGATTATTTTTACTTATTAATTATTTTTACACTCTGAAATTTTACAATTGTATGTGATAACATATGCTAATGAAACATACTTCAATCATTGAGAATTCAAGCACTATAGGAAACATTTCCATGGGTGGAATTACATTGGAATGATATAAAAAGTATTGTCGACCGTCCCTTCTCAAAATTTCCTTTTCCTTGTGAAGGGAACCAATAAGAAAGGAAATCATACGTTTACTTGAACATCTAAGTCTGCATAATACCCTGCAAGCCTCCGCAAGGGCGTGTGGCAACGGATGTTAGGTCACCACCCGTAAAAGGGAACAAAACCAATATTGTTGAATGATGAACAAAGTTACAAAATGGTAAATTATAAGGGGTTATGAAGATTTTCATTTCAGAGCTTAATATTTTCCCCATCATAAACTAATAGAACTTAACATTGTAATTAAACCTTATTTTTGCCAGTTTAAATATACACTTGTGTAGGATTTTTTAATATAAATTTGTAAGGCCCATAAACCACATCCTGTTTTGTATAGCTTCATAAAAATAAAAATTGATATTGAGGTAAGTAAGAGAAGAAAATTATCGTTCTGTTAGAAGCTTGTGAACAATTTTCATTAGCCTTTATGTTCCTATCAAATTCATCATCATGAGTATTTTACTTCTAAGATTGGTTTACAAAACCACTCCATTTCTAAATCGCTATTAAATTTCCGCGTGGCACCATTACACAGTTACTCAAATGGACTTAATGCAGTGGGATTTTAAACATTACAGGAAGGATTTGATTAGAAATAATCATTTCATTGGAATATTATTAAAAGCATTTTCGAGTGTTACTTCCCCGAAACAGCTTTCTCACGTGAAGGAAATGAGGATGGACGAAAGTCATTAAGTGATTAATAAGGGATTAAAAAGCTTCCAAAAACATGATAAACGTCTCATCGTAAACGGAAATTACACCTGATGTTCTCTCGTTAATACAAATACTTGGTGGCATATGATATGTAGTTGTGAGGTTTTATATCGTTTGTACTGCTAAGTACCTCTCTAAAGAAATATTCATTGGCAATCGAAGTAGATATTAGAAGAATAGTCTTCATTGGAAATACAAATAATTAAGAATATTTTCTTGAGAAATACTAATTGTCAATCGAGGCATGTACTAACCGATATCATCGCCTTGATAGTAATTTGGCAAAATGTTCCATAAAAATTTTAGGTTTTTTCACTTTCATCAACATCAGTAAAACGATCCTGAGACTGGGTCATGAAGCCCTCAAAACACCCAAATCCCTATTTTATTTCGACACAGCATCACAAAGCAGTTAATAAAATAGATCGGAAGCATCGATTTTGTAACATTAGGAAATATTTTTCTGGAATTGAATTAATTCTTCCGAACGGTAACAAACTCATTTATGGATTTTCTAACACCGTTCCCTTAAGGACCTGAGCTTTGAGATGAAATGTTTTAGGGCGTTTAGGGTGTACAGCTAGGTTTGATGGTCGACAGCATTGTTCCAAGAGAGGATCGCGAGTCTCTGGTTTGGAGCCGAGGGGAAGGCATAAACCAGAGACTTCGACGATTCTACTCGGATATAGGACCTTCCTTCGCCGACCTTAGGCCAACCCTCCGATTATTCAGGACTCCCCTGAGCCGATCTGCGGTCCATTACACGGCGGAAGTGGTGTGTAAGATAGCGGATAGGATACTCGACCACTGTAGGCCTTTTTTAGGATAGAGAGTTGGACGTTTAGTGGGTCGCTTACATCTGGGGCTAGCGCCAATAAAGCCATTAATAAACATATAAACATATAAAAACGAAACGGACAACACTGGCATTGATGTAGAAAGACATTTGACACGTATTTCTCCACAAATGCGTCCTAAATTACAGTCATACATGAATACGGGAGTTATTCAAAATAAAAATATTCTGTCTATCCTTCTACTAAATTGTAGAAGCCTCAAAAATAAAACAGCAGATCTCAAGCACATAACCCAAAGTTATTTCAGTGATTTAGTATAAGGAAGAGAGAGTTGGCTGTGCAATGATATAAAAGACCAAGACATTTTCCCAATACATTTCACAGTTTAACCACATGATAGAGACACTAGATCCGGAAGAGGAGTAGTCGTGGCAGTGAAAAGTATTTTTGAAAGAAGACAATGTGTATTTGAAAATAATAGCAAAGAAAGTGTTTGGTGTACCTTACTTGTATATCTAATCAATAACCTAATCAATCCAACAACTTATGCTCTTTCTATGAACCTAAAGACTCGGATGTTAGAAAACTTAATACCCCTAATGAACAAATGCAAATACAAATTTACGCATAAAAATAAACACAGAATCAACATAATTGGTGGTGATTTTAATCTCCCTGGTAACGACTGCGACAGCAATAGCGTTAAATCCCGGGACCGCGATCGCGAATCTTGTACGTCCTTATTAAAATTGGTGCAAAGAAACTCCCTTCATCAAGCAGTACCCAAGTCCATACCGTACCTATTGAACATATTGGACCTATTTCGAACACACCAGAACATATTATGAGTTTATAAAATGATGAGGGTTTGAGTGATCATAAATCCGTTAATATCAACTTCTACTTTGAAATAAAAATGATTGTAAAATCAAAAAGAAAAATTCATAATTACCATAAAGCTGACTTTAAAACTTTTGCCAGGTAATGAAAGTATTCACTGCCTGAGCTCAAAATGCGCTTAAGTCATGCCAGCGTGGAGGAAATTTGAATACAATTTGTCAATATTATGCAAATAGGCATCAGAGATTTCATCTCTGTAAAAGTACGTTAAAGCAAATCGCGACACCATATGCTACAATAAAAGCGCAAGAAAAGTCTCCGAAAGCAGAGAATGTTACGCACAAGGGCAAAGAAAGCAGGCGTGAACTTATCGTCCTCGGAGAATAAAGAGTTATTGGACAATTATGGATAATCTAAAATTGAAACCATTAACAATAATGTAGCGCTTTGCAAGTCTTTAAACGTAAAGTACTCTAGAATTATTTAGACACTGAACCTAAATCTTTCTGGACAAATGCTACGGACGTTCAAGGGGGTAAGCATATCGAGGCTTGCTTAAGGGATTGTAACAATATCATTCATACTGCCAGGGAGAGAAAAACTAATATTTTACAAACATTCTTCCAAAGTGTTCTCACGAACGATGTTTCCACTACGTATCTCCAAGAAACCATACATGCTGAACCTATGGCAGATATAACTTCGGACGAACAAAGAATTATAAAATTTCTCAAAGAGATTAAACCCAAAAAATCCCCCAGTCACGCAAATATACTAGCCAGGGTGAAAAAACATTTAGATCCTAAAATCTCCCCGTATCTCGAAGTTATAATTAACAAATCCTTCACAGAGTGCAAAGTTCCTAAGAATTGGGGAACAAGTACTTTACTTTCCAGGATTGTTTTAATGAAATCGTTGTACCCTATCCAGTGTCCTATAATTTTAGGTTTTTCCTTTGGCCGTCGTTATAAAGAGGTATCTCTCTCCGTCAGCATATTTCAGTTTCTGAGAGTTACTCCTCTCTGTTCTACTCGTTTTTGTCTCTCTCCAAAATCTGAATTTCTTCAGAGTCAATTTTTTTCTCCCTGTGTCCCCGATATTCCATCTCGCGTCATTTGGAACAGAAATAGCGAACTTCTAACGATAGATGGAAATAATGCGAAGTGGTGGAAGTAGTATGTGAATCATCTTATGACGGAAAAGAATGCGAGAAATGATACTAGAAGAAGAGGATAATGTAGACAATGATGGGAATAGAGATCATATCTTTAGACCTAAAATGTACGCTGCAATGGAAATGAGCGCTGAAAGGACTTCACGAGCAAATCAGGTACCAGGGAACCGACGATGATACATTATCGGAAGTAATGAAATATGAAGAAAATCAGAATCTGAAGATACTCATACAACAACTTAACAATACGTTATGCTTATGGGGGGAGACATATCCTTGGAATTAACTCAGAAAAGGTTTCAAAAAATTAGAAAAGGAAGACAATGGTGAGCGTTACAGAATAATCAGTCTGAACGGTCATACTTCGAAGATTCTACCGACCGAGAACAATCTCCCGACGAATGTAAAAGAAAGCAGAAGATTTTTTGATTGAGGACCATTTTGGATTAAGAAGAAAACAAGGGACGTGGGCACCTTTTCTTGCACGCAGAAAGATCACAGAGAAAGCTAACAGTTTCAAGCTTCACCGATTCAGACTTTTCAGATCACAGAGAAGAGGATACAGAAAGATTGACCGACAGTTTTCTATTTACATGAACTGGAGAAAGCGTTTGGCATCGTGCACGTAAATATGATGCGATTAAGAAAACTTGATCGATCTACTCTTGCAGAAGATTGATGCGCACACTACATAAAAACCAGGTGGAAGTGTTTAACTGCGGCGAAAATTGAAAAGAAATTCAAATGAAGAAAGAAATAAAACAGTCTGCTCATGTTGCTATAGGTGTATAATAGACATATTAAGAAGGAAATAAATGAGATCATGAAAATATAAAAAGTTGTTCAAGAGAAAGGAAAGATATGAGCGATGCACTATACGTAAGAATTCCAGTATCTTACAAAACCTTATAAGATTACTAGCTAATGTGCGGTAGAATAAATGAAGTCATAGGCAGAGAAAAATATTTTAATTCATTTGTCAACCATGAAAAAGTAGAATCTAATGATAAAAAAGAGTTCAAAATAATGTATTAGTTTGTACTTAGGACGTAAAGAAGATAATCTAAATGGAAGGACGCCCTCCAGCAGGTAAAAACATTTTGTTCGTATTTATGCAGTCGGTGGAGCATAAGTGATGAATGAAGCCAGAAGGATATCGAATGTAATAATATATGAACTTTCTAACCGTATAAGATTTTATATTAAAAATAATGAGTCGGCTAAGTAGTTTTCCATTGGGATTATTAGTTGTCCAAATACTATTTAATATAAACAGAATAAAGTTAACATTTCGCAATTTTATTTTGGTCACTTGCGTGAAAATTGATGGTTTTGTAACGCTATTGCATTTAATCAGAATTTAGTATTATTAGATTTGCCACGTGTTATTGCTCTTAGTAGTGATGTGGTAAAATTGGAAATTATTGGATATGGAATGTTGATCGGAAATTTGAAATGTGAATCGTATATTTGCTACATCACCATGAGACATTGTATGTACATGATTAGTATGACTTAAAGTCCGGTAAAAGAGGGGCACATTTTAGTTCGATATGGCACAGGACCTTGAAATTACCCGGGTTTGCCCCTTTTGTGCCAATGTCCTTGTCACAGATATAATATTCGCCTTTTTGGTAATGTTTGAATAAGAAGAAGGATTAATCATACAAGGAAATGTAAGTATTTCTTAATGAACCAGAAATCATTAATATAGCCTCTATGATGCCTTTTTTGACGGATTTGCATTCTTTTTTACCCTGATAAATGAAATCACTTTAAAAGCACTATATTTAAACATAAAATACGGGATTCCAGATTTTAGGGAAAGGTTATCTAAGCAACAGAAGTGTGAATTAACAAACTTATTTCATGGCCATGCATAGTTATTATCGCTAATCCGGCAAGCAAATTTTATTCACTTTCATAAACTTCACTAGTTACAAGGAAAGATATACTTTTTTGCAGGAAAACAGATTTCAATTGATGAAGAAATTGAAATTTTTATAGCTCATACTCACCTCAGTCTGGTTTTTCATATGATTTTATAGTACTTGTTTGATTACCCTTATTTTACATGCAATACTTTCCCCATTGCCTTCACGCGTTGATATTTCGCCCCTCTTGGAAGTGAAACTTTGTGTTTTGCGAAAAAATATATTCATTCTATTCATATTGGTCTCATTAATAAAAATTTGTTTTTCTTTCAATGTGGAAGAAATTCAGGGCAAATCTAGAGAAAAGAAAACAAAGCAGGAAATGTCAGTATAGTTTCGAGCACATAGTCCAAAGGAAAACTCAACCAACGAGTTTCCTATTTGAATCTCCTATCAGAAATTAAAAATGGCTTTTTTACTGAAGTTTAGAGTTAATTTTTACTGCCACATGCTTTAATCAAATCAGGCATATATGTTACTTACGTTTGGATCTATAAATATTTTTCAATTCATATATAGGCATAAATAACGTTTGTAAAGTCTTACGGGGGTGTAATAAATGGTGAAGATATATCATTAACTTGGCTTTTGCATCCGTCATTTTGAACACATTTGGAGATTCAATCCCCAAAGATGATTTATTTGTTTACTGACAATAATGATAGATATTTAAACCTCTTGACATTTTACGACATGTTTTTAGTTTAAAATCTATATTACTGAAACAATTTTATGCCATTTCGGCGAACGATATTAAATCCCTTCTCCTCGAATGTTCCCAAACCCACGAATCACTTGTTATAACTCTGTATAGATTAAATATTACCTTAATGTAAATAAAATGTGCCTTTTTGACTTCAGCGCCCGGCCAAAAGGTGCTGTAAATAAACCTTCAAGATACACGGATCCACGTAATTGCCTTATCCCTTCCTTGTTAAATGCATGGGACACTTGTTTGTCAGTCTCTCGAAAGTATATTTTGTCATTATACATCATGGCTGAGAAAATAGATCGGTGAGCGCAAAAAAGAATGGCATCTGTGCACGCAAAATCATTTAAATTCATTCAAACGTGCCTACTCGATGCAAATTTTATTAACACTGAGTAAATCCGCTTCTTGAAAGGGTCACGCAAGTTGCATATGATTCAGGATTTAGATGAGTTCTTCATTCTCGTATCATAATTATTAAAGAAATCCCATGGGCTTGAAGTATACATGGAGTTCATATTCAAGAATGACATTTTAATGTATTCTCTGGTGAGATTTTCAAAACATTAAACTGTTTTTCTACCCATAATTGAAAATGCAGTATATTTTGGATCTCATGAGACAAGTAGATGATTTAATGCATGAAAGGTTAGCTTGCTTTGAAAAAATATGTAAGGGTAAGTTAAAAATTCGAATCAGTACATTTAACTTCATTGTTTGGCAATTATTTATTAATTTTAACTAAAATTCATCTTCATCAGTTATATCACTTAATATTTTTAAGGTTGAAACAAAAATAATAATAATAATCTTCATAATATAGTTTTCCAAATTTCGAAACTCTACCGGTTCACGTTATATTCACGCAATATTAGCTCATTTTATCAAGAATAATCACTCAGAATAATATTATTCCCATTTCCATTATTTTTAACCAGGTACATTTTCAAAAACAAGTTTGACGGACGCAGAGTGCTGGAAAAGATTGTTTGTTGACATTATCTCAATTCCAATGGCCTATCTCTATTTCAATATCCCTTTTATTTTTAGCTTGAACTACATACGACTCACTTTAACCCCTATTTTTCTTATTACCGAATGTCGTAAACATTATGTTTTAAATGATAATTTGGTTTTTACCATTAAATAATTTTGGCATGTGTGGGTGCATTTAAACTGAGTTGATGACATTTCTATCACGCGATTTTGCATATTTAGTAAAAAGCACGACCTGGATTAATGGAATTGAAATGATCCAGAGTTAATGAAATGACACTAGAGGCAGGGGTAAAAATTTTTTCTTTAAAATGTACTTGGCTTCATGTACCGAAAATATGAATATATTTTCACTCTAATCCTGTGCTTAAAGCGAATCATTACGTTTTATTAACTTGCAAGATACCTCGGTCGGATAGAAAGACGTAAAAAATTACGCAAGAAAATATGATATTAATGGGAGAACAGATACTGCAGTATGTTCGAAACATGTTACCTGTTTATGAAATAGTCGGGTCACATTTCTCCTCTCTTGGCGGGGGTTTATTGCTATGGTATATTTTAACAATACCCTTCCTTAGACTCAAAAACGAGAAATTTCGAGAAAAGTTTACCAAAATAGAGCCTTGGGCCTTGTGCGAATGTAATTTACGAGGTGAACTTTGCAGTATATTTTCCTGGGAGTATACGTCTTTAAATAGCTCGACTTGGTGAAACTTTATCTTCTAGGCTAAATAAACTGAACAACACCCAACACCACAGCCTTCTTGCCAGAGGGTTGCATGATATCGGAGGGCGTTGAGTAGTAGCACACCTGGCCTAAGGGCATGCGAACTGTAGACGTTCCGAGTAAATGGGGGAATTATTTTTCCTGTAACATATACTGTTTCCCGGAAAGATCCGGTACCCATATCACCACACATTAGCACCCAGCTCTCACATCAAAATATCGTGCACACTTCCGAACGTTTCTGGCTTAAACAGAAGTGACCGAAGGTCAAACCCGGGTTTGAACCCAGGACCCTTTGATATCTGATTTCATAGTCTCCTCACCAGTCTGACCCGTCCACCCTCAGATTTACGCGTTGGCTGAAGGAATGCGGTATTTCATTTTACTTATAGACGACGCGGAAATTTCAATTTCTTTCGATGCCATTCACATTCTTCCGGTAACTTCTTCCAAATTTAGGGGAACCAGCTTCGTGGCAAAAACGAGAGTTTTGAAGGCTTTAGACTTTGATGCACGATTTCCAGTTCCCTCGTTTTTACTCTTAATTGGTTAATTTGCCCAATCATTAATTTGATGTGTATTATTTTAAAGTTATATTCTCTCAGTAGTTTTTTGTAAAAATTAATTGTTTCCATGAATAATTTATTTTATTCAAAGAGTATAAGATTTTCTCTGCAGTTGGCACCTGCCCAAGCTGACCATCAATTTTCCGTTGAAGTAAATCAGTGAGGAATGAATCTCAATTCAAGAAATGCCATAGATATTGAATGTTGTACAGCCACAACACTTCTTTGTATCATAAAGGTTATGTATATGTATATATGTATGGGTGTATGTATGTATAGTAGATCGTTAAAGTTTTCTTAATCGCATCTAGCATAATATTTACGTGCATGATGCCAAACGCTATGTCCAGATAATTGAAAGAGAAAACTGTCGGTCAATCTTTCTGTATCCTCTTCTCTGTGATCTGAAAAGTCTGAATCGGTGAAGCCTGAAACTGTTAGCTTTCTCTGTGATCTAACTGCGTGCAAGAAAAGGTGCCCACGTCCCTTGTTTTCTTCCTAATCCAAAATGGTCCTCAATCAAAAAATCTTCTGCTTTCTTTTCCATTCGTCGGGAGATTGTTCTCGGTCGGTAGAACCTTCGAAGTATGACCGTTCAGACTGATTATTCTGTAACGCTCACAGTTGTCTTCCTTTTCTACTTTTTTGAAACCTTTTCTTAGTTAAGTCCAAGGATATGTCTCCCCCCATAAGCATAACACATTGTAAAGTTGTTGTATGAGAATCTTCAGAATCTGATTTCCTTGGAAAGTTTGAAGTTTCTTCTTACTGCCAAAGGAAAAACCTAAAATTATAGGACACTGGATAAGGCACAACGATTTCATTAAAACCGTCCTGAAAGGCAAAGTCCTGGGTAAAAGAACAAGAACACGACCAAGTCTATTTAAGAAGGGTCATGGTAAGAATGACTTTTCAATCTTATGGGGACATAAACAAACAGCTTCTGACGGGAGGTATGGCTAAAGCAACGAAGGCTTCACCGGACGATGATTATCTGTGTCTAAATATCAATCGCTTTGACGTCCATATTAAAGGAGTTTGTCATTTACCAAAGACTTTATTTTACGGTATAACGCGTTTCACCGACTGACGATCGCCCGAGTTTTTGAAAGCACTAAGTAGGGTAATGGGTGGCTGTCTTCTTTATATCTCCTTTGCCAGAACACACATCTCCTTCCACCATGTTACGTTTTACGCACAGTTATTTTTCAGAGATAAATCCTTCCACGGAGTGGAAGATAAATACGTATTCCGCCCCATCGCATCAACAATGCACTCATTACACTACAGAAAACATTTAGAGCACAGGTTCCTAAGAACTCTTGTTCGGTAAGCGTCCAAAACATTTTCCGGTTAACTGTCGTACTATGTTAAAAAGCTATGTGATGATCATAATCATCAGTATTCTAATCCTAAATTTGACTTACTTGCAACCCACTATTCTTCTCTATTCAGTGTTAATTCGCTCTCCCCCAATAGTTTTCCCATTTGACGTACTTCATTTTTCCTATGCACTTGTCTCAAAGTCTCTCTTGCGGCATCTTACCTTCAATTTCCTCTTTACTATGTTTCTAACTAAACATCAAGTGTGCCTCGAGGTGTGTCTAATCCATCCAGTGGAACTTTTCCATAAAATTGTACACACGACTCTTTTCTTTTCTACTTTTCCATATACAAGGATGAGACAGAATGGACTCCCTAGTTTTCAAAAATTACTGAAGAGAGCGCAGCCACAATCGCGTAGTGGAACTCGTGGTGTCAGTTGGGAAAACAACGACATTTTTATAAGTTATCATGAAGTGGTCTGGTAAACATCGAGGCTTTGTCGTAGAAATGTTCTTTAAGAACAATGGTAGTGTGGTGGCAATGAAGAGAGTGCCGGGGTCTAGCGATGAAGCGTATCGTCACCTATTCGGCTCAGGATATTAGCAAAATTTTCGAAACTGGGTGACTGACAACCCTCACGGACCAAGACCTCTTCATAGCCCCAAAGTGACAGTTTGGTGCGCTGTGTCCTCCATAGGCATTGGGCCTGATTTTTTTTAATCCCGAGGTTCAACTGTTACTATGAACTCTGTGCGCTATTGTGATATGAACTTGTTACTCCCCACAATGAAAGAGTATGGTGAAGAATATGACACAGAAGCCTTTTGGTTTCCACAGGATGGTGCCACGGCTCATACCGCACGTCGTTCACGCCAAATCCTGCAAGAACAATTTCCCGGCCGCCTAATCTCCTTACGATGGGATGTTCCATGTCCCTCTCGCTCTCCATATTTGAGCCAATGTGATTTTTTTCTTTTGGGATATCTCAAAGCTGAGGTTTATAAAGTTCGACCAAGGATCTAGAAAGCTTTTAAGGAGGCAATTACGGATGGAATCGCTGGAATAACGTAGGATGTGTTGAGGAGAGTTTTCGGAAACGTTTTTGAACGACTCAAGATGCACATCGCTCACCAAGGTCGTCACTTCGATGAAATAATTTTTAAATCCTAATAAAAAATGGCAGAATTTTTATTTTCAGAAAAAAATTATTTTAGTTCTCTTGGTTGGTTATTTTACCATTTACTCATGCAATGAGGGAGTCCATTCCGTCTTACCCAATTTTCTCCTCCAGCACCATGTTTCAAAGACTTCTATTCCTCCCTGTTCAATTTTCATAATGTTCTGTAGCTCTGATCTGTAGAGTATCACGCTCCATACGAACCCTTGGATGAACTGCTTCCTGCCTTTCCTTCCCTTTGCTACTTCACGTTCTTTGAACATAGTAATTGCCTCTTATTCATGAGCCCCCTCATAGGTTGAGGTATTCTTCCCTTGGAGTAAGTGGAAATTCTTCCATCCCAAGTGATACCGTTGCCCAAGTAAATGAAGGAATTACACTTCCTTTAGTTGTGATACCTGCCTTTCTTCTCCAAATATAAGGATTTTATTTTTTTCTTGTTGATTTCATTCCAAGCGTAAAATAATATCCCAGAAGTTCTCGGTCGGTAGCATTTAGAGTTGCTTGAAGGTCCTCCCCCTTTCTGCTACTACTGGGATGTCCTCCGCAAACAAGTGAACATTAATTGCTTCGCTATTCCCGCTGCTTCGGTTCTTATATTTTTTAATTTTACTTCCACCGTCCTATGCTTGTCTCATTTATCCCTTTTTTTTCTGCCGATGGCGTCGATGAAATATTCTCTTGTTTTCTTTTCCTCCGGTATTTTTCTGTTCCATCTGAGCTGGCTGTCGGCTGACAATGGTCACCACGCGTACATCGCTATTCAGATCTGCGTCGGATAGTGGCTCTTATATCTCGCTCTGACAAGGATATAGTCAATTTTGCATTATGCTCTGTCCCCCGTGATCTTCCCCCTGTATCTTCATCGCCGATATTTTCCGAAGATTTTCATTACCATGTTTTCCAATTGACCGAATTCTCCAATGTCGGATCTTAGTATTTTCCAGCTCTCCTTACGCTCGTTAAGACCTACATTCCATATCCCTGTTTTCAATTTGTCCATCTTGCCTGATGTTCCACTCCTTGTAGTCCCCAACGGAGTTCTGATTAGGGGTCTATAAACCTAAGGGATATTTACCGTCAGGGTGCCATCTAGGCATATTTGTAGAACCAAATATTATAAGGAGCTTAATTAATGAAATAATTTAAATTAAATTTTTGGTTCGAGTCAAAAATATCACATATCGTCTCCTAACGACGCAGGAAATTTTTGTCGCTACTACATTTCAATCTCTTCTTTTTAATTTGACGACGCATTTTGAATAGGGCCATTAATTTTTCGCCCCAATGGTGAAGCTGTAATAGCGACTTTAAATAAATTCTGAATGCCCTGAAAGTTTCCGTGGATGTCAGTGGGTTGCGGAAACTTTTAATTAAGGTTAACTCTACATAACTGCTTCTTCAATCAAAACGAAAACAACTCGCAGAAATGATGCTCCATTGAAGATTAGCAAAATATTTTTCTTTTCGTGGGAACTGAATCTAGCTAATTCAAAACACTTTTTATCATAAAAATATTTTCATAAGCCGGTCTGTGTGTACAATAAGAAAAATGTGATAATTTTTCCACGTTATCTGCAAGGCTTTTAAAATTTTATTTTCAATCTCTAATTTGTTTCTTTTTACTGTTATTTTCAAATCAAGAGTAATTGTAATAAATATTTTTATTATTTAACAGATAGGTCTAACCTTAGAAAACGATGCTTGGTTAGAGAGATTGCATTAATCTTCCTTTGCCGGAATAATATAAAAAATGAAAATTAGGTAGCAATAAAAAAACTCCTCAACACGTGAAAATGACAGATATTGTCATATTACAGGCAGATATTTTCATATTCCTGTATAAACTAATATATTATCTTTACACGTAGGAATTAATTACAAATATGTTTTTCGTATATTATATTATTGTTGCTATAAAATTTGTGAGAGAGCCTAGATGAAATTTTGTCCACTCTCAAAACATGCTAAAAATTGTAAGATAATTCACGTTTTAATGTAAATTTAACTGGAAGAAAAGTGTGATAATTAATTATAATGTATCCTGCACTTATAATATAGAGTTAAAAGAATAATCTTTACATCTTCATCTAAATGTCCACGTATCATCCTCTGATTTTCTCAGAATCAGTATATCTAATATTAATTGCTATATCATTCATTATCATATTTTATACTAAAAAATGCAGTTTGTTATTTACTCTTTACCTTTATAGTTTTCCAAATATATAATAATTTCAGAGATGAAAAAAATGACAGTCTCATTAGATTCCGTGGGCTTAGAATTAACAGCATGCTAATTAAAACCTCACCGTATTAAAATTTTCTATTGTTAAGGAAATACTGTCATTAAAAATCAATTTCACCGGGGATTTTAGAATCTTTCCCATAAGTCAAGTAGTGTTCTACACTTATACACGCCTTGCGTTCGGAAGGATGAAAATGAATACTGAAGGTATGTCGACATTGATTATGATTTTGAATAATAGGAGCAAGAATATAAAGTACAAAGGCAGGATTAGGCCCAGAGTTTTTATGTCAGCACTTCTCCTTCAGGGTATTAAGTGTAAATGAGAAATAAACTCTTTCAAATGTTGCTTGAAATTTAACAAGGCGTTCGTTCACTCTTTCTTACTTATTAGGGGAAGATCTGGCAATCAATGAAGAATTGAGCCTTTGAATTTCGGGAGCTGAGCTTCATAAAATATCCGGACATAAAAATTAATTGTCTCAGTGAGTCCTTGATGGAGATACACTGAAAAGTTTCCTATGTTGGTAATTAAATCCACCGATCTAACGCCCTGACTAGTTCTTTGCAATTTTTTTCTCAATTGCAACTCTAATTTCTCCTCTGCTCAGTTCCAATAATTCAGAAGCCAAATTCTCTTTCATAATGCCCGGACTTTTCCTTTAGCACTTCTCGTATTTCATTCATATATTATCTTTAACTTT
The DNA here is from genome assembly GCA_037158775.1 of Hetaerina titia. NCBI lineage: Eukaryota > Metazoa > Arthropoda > Insecta > Odonata > Calopterygidae > Hetaerina > Hetaerina titia. The sequence goes on from CM073779.1 coordinate 18,768,731, forward strand.
TGTGCGACATCTATATTATTCTGCATAAAATAATAGCTGACATGCTTCAGTTGATAATAATGATGAACAGCTTTTGTCTGAGACACTCGTTCGTATTACGCAACTTTATGATATTTCAATTTTCGATAAAATTAAAATGATATTTCTTTTGAAAATTACATTACCCTCTTCCACAGGAAACATTTGGCTACCACATACGCATATGATATAATGGACGTACCTCTTTATGCGTCCAATAATTTTGGACAGATGTATCGGGCATTCCGTCTCCTTGATTCTCCATTTGTCCATTTACATAGCTTTCATTCATTATTTTATGTTCATAGGGTATCGTCATGAAGTGAGACCTCAACAATTTTTTAAAAAATCATTCATATTTCACATTGGTTCAAAATCTTTTGACCTTGAATTTTCAATATGATTACCCAACGCCGAAGCTATGTTGTCCTGTCGTAACCATGGTGACGTTCCCAAGGGTTGCAACGATAATTGAAATCAAAATCATTTAGTGGTCAGAGAATTAAAATACGAATAGTGCCCCATGGAAACTCTTGATTGGATTTTAGCATTTCATGGAAATAGTTAATTGAGATTATTGTTAAAGAATTTCTTCGCCAAATTAAAATGCGAATTTCGCATTAGTCCAGGAAAAAATGTATACTAAAAATTTATACAATACATGTGTAAGGAAGTTTTACGTGTGTGTTGCACCGAACAACAACGGGATGAAATTGATCGAAAAAAATGTTGAAGCAAAACTATGGGAAATTATTCACTAGTCGTTCCAAATATATAAAAAAGTAGATATTTTTTAATATAAAACATTGAGCGGCCAACATTTTCACATATTTTTTCAACATAAATTACTTCACTCATTTCAGATTATTTCTATCAGTTTCTTGACAAATAGGTCTTTTTTGACAAAAGGGGAGTCGTCCACTAAGAATTTGTACCTGAACGACAAACTGTAAATGCTGCATTGTACCTCCAAGTGCTCGACAGGCTTGGAAAACGAGTCGCCCGCGTCCGGTCAGCGATCAAAAACATCTGGCGGCTGCATCACGACAATGCGCCGTCTCACACCGCACTTGTCGTGTCGGACTTCTTGGCCAAGCACGGCGTGGTAACGCTGTCGCACCCGCCCTACAGCCCGAACTTGGCACCACCGGACTTCTTTCTGTTCCCGAAGATAGAGAGGAGTTTGAAAGGAACGCGATACGGGACTTTGGATGCCGTCAAAGAGGCCGTGACGACGTGTCTTCGAGAGGTTCCCGATGATGCCTTCGCGGGAGCGTTCCAGGAATGGGAACGCCGCTGGAACAAGTGTATCGACTCACGAGGCTCCTATTTTGAGGAATATTAGCTTAAGATATGTAAAAGTGTAATAATTATTTTCCTGAGCTCAGTACACTTATTTTCCGGACGAACCCTGTGTATTGGCTGTGGGGGTGGGTTAGAAATTGTGAGAGGATGGGTTGTAAAGGGAGCGGTATAACTCCGTCCTTGACCGCCGATTGGGTTGTTAGGGACAAAGTAAGGGTGGGGAAGGGGTGAAGTCAGAGTGGCACGTCATGGGGGGTGGGCTCCTCTGAACTGAGACCCATGCGTCGTGCCACACCAGAGGAGGGGCAGTGTGAGAGTGTTATATGATTCACTGATGGGTTGTTTTCGACACACTTTTTAAGGATCTCCCATTGTTCAAGAGTGTCTAGCCGGGCCCCTTTGTTATCAAAATCATTTAAAAAGTTACCAGACACACTACAGGAGCCAATAAATGAATTTAGTATGACCTTAAACGGGAAACAGTATGATGGAAGACTTTTATTCTCTTCTGAAATCGACAAAATCCATGAGAACTGAATAAGACGAAAACAACGTTTATTTGTACCTATAGTGCCATCGGCTTGAGAATTACTGCCGAGTAGATGGAGTGCTGGCGCTGAAATATATTTTTAAATCTAAAGGCACACAAGTTTATTTTTCATGGCCTCTCCCATTACGCTAAGGGGGAATAGAAAAAGGGGCTTTCGCTTCCTTAGGCTCTTACCATGACAGCGCATTAAGATTTAAACATTGCTTGACTATTTCCTCTTCACAGACTTAAGTCATAATTTTGCATTGGTACCTCTAATTTTTAAAGATTAAATTAGAATTTTCAACATCTTTCCTTAATGGACGTGGAATAGGAACTCACTTAGAACAGGTACTATCCCCCGGGGCTAGACAGAGTTCGCAGAGATTATATGGAGAGAGCTTATAAAACTAGAAGCTGGAACCGTTCCATTAAGAAATACTTAATAATTCCATTGTAAAGGGCTGAGTACCTCATTATAGGAATCTAAAATAACTCCCTTCCTTAAAGGTACACTGAAATTTTCCAGAACAAAGAGCGATTAATTTTATGACTAAGTTATCCTGGGAGCCCTCTGAATAAAAACACTTTATTTAAAGTTACATGATGACTACCACTGCCGTAAAAATATAATATGCATAACAAGGAATATTTTCACAATATCCTACATTTCAAATGTAAATCTTCAACATGCTTAATTGCCAAAATTGCTGTGTGTTTTAACTTAAATTTTAGTTACGTTCGAGATATTTTCCTTGAATTTTAAACAGATGTTTCGTGATTGCAGAATGCCAAATTTGCATAATTACGTAGAGCCAAGCAGTGAAGGCAATACAGCCGATAAGTATAATTAGGCTACTCACCAATGATGCAAAGAAATATTTGATCTTGGTTTCATGGAATAATCCCACATGATCAAGACTTAATCTCCCAATAGTAACATATATAGAAATAAATAGCATGTACGCCAATATTTGCAAATTTATTTTGCGGTACCCAAAGAACATGCCTGCATACTTAGAGGGACTGAAATACGTACCTCCTTACTTATGGAAAAACAATGGGCTGATTTCGGGTAAGGTGTTAACGAACTATAGTTTTTAATAATTGAAAACGGAAACGAAAACAATTTTAAGATTCTATTACGTTCAATAAGATTTGTTAGCCCAGTGGTTTGAGCGTTTAACTACTGACCGGAGAGTCCACGTTTGATATTTATTATAAGAAAAATTTTACTGCTGGAAAATATATTATAAAAGTCCGACTTTGTCGGGAAGCCAAGTTCGTGAAACTCCTGCCTTTATATTATATATAAATGACGCATTAATCTTACAAAACAGCATATAATTTAATTTGTATGCAACAAACGATACAATTATATGGTCATTATTTACAAAAAAGCCCTAATATTTTAATATAAACTAATGCGCGGCTACACGGTAGTTAAAATTTCACTTTTTCGACAATTATTTCTAGTTATTCCAATCCTTGAAGGATTATAATCATTGGGTTCAGGATGGAAAAAAAATTCACTCTCTTCCTAAAGAATACATTTTTTTAATTTGATAAATCATTGTCTCTTTTATGTTACTTGCCATTTAAATGTAACCTAGTACAATATTTCCACAAATTTAGTGTTTATTAAGCTAATGTAGGTCGTGGTAGTAGGGGGTTTAGCGTTGGAGTGCTGACCGGAGGGTCCCGGGTTCGATTCCCGGGCAAGGCACTCGGGGAATCTGCCCCTCCACCCAAGCTAGGGGATTTTTCGTGTACTATATCTTCCTGGGAAACCATAACCGGCACAAGGAAAGGAACTAGGCCCCCTATCCTGATGTGTGAATATTCACACGCCGTCGGGCTTAGTACTAGGTGAACTCTGCCATCACCTACTAAACCGACCTTCGGATTGATTACTGTTTTTATGGTTTATTAAGCTAACACATTTCATAATTATGATACGCCATTAAACACCAGGAGATATTTTAATGACTGCTGTAAAATGTGCTATATTATGTTATAAATGGCTGCTTTTCATATTTTGCACGGGAATTTAGGATATGGCATTTACATTTGGAAATGTTATCGGGCACCGTGTACGAATTCTACACGTTTCTATTACTTCAGCCGTAAAAAAAAATGGAGGCAACTGTTTGGAGACGAACAGGAGAAACCACAATTAATTTCGCTTATCTATGCATCGTTTCCTGCTGCGTGAGTTTATGGCAGGGGAATAATTTATTAATTAAAGTAATAAGTACTATTAGCAAGATAGGAGCTCTTGTAGGCGTGGTTTCATTTGGATTTGATTAGTTTTGCGGACCCGAAAGCTCTCGTAACAGAAGCAACAAATTTGACTTTGAGACCCGAATAATCCTATGAATGTTCCAATATCGTATCTGTAATGAAAGCTGACGAAGATTTGCATATTCGGAAGCTTTGTTCGAGATTCTCACTCATTTTTTGCTCGATGCATGCCGTCAGAAATCTTAACCATTTTCATTGCGAAAAAATTCGAATCAGTTTTAAAATTTTTTTGTATAAAGCTAAGGAAAATTAATATTGTCAAATTACTGCGAGGTTAGCCTGAAACGTTTCCGACCTAACAAATGAAGAAGACATTTTTCTTCAATTTAATTAATTTTTTCAGCATTTTCTCCTTTTACGTCGATAAGCTTTTTACAGTAATTGTCTAACACTTTCAAGCCTTCCAAACAGTACCTCTTATCCTTTACCTCCTTCTCCACAATATAGGTGTTTAAGTATGCATTTAACCTCTTCGTCCGATGAAAATTTGTGTCCTCCAACGATACTTTAGGGTAAAGAAACGGGAAACTGTTGCTGGGGGCCAGAACTGGTGAATACAGCGAGTGGCCCGCCAATTTGAAGTTCAGTTCGTGAATTTAAAACATGGCGACCGCCAAAGTGTGATCAGGTGCCTCGTCCTTATGAAAAATCACTTTCTTCTTCTTCAAATGCAGTTGTCTTTGCCATTTCTGCCTACAGATTATGCAGTAATGATGCGTATTTCTCTCCCATTATTTTTTTTCTTTTTGAAGATAATCGATGAATAAAATTCCATAACTATCGCTAAAAAACAGTCGTCGTTACCTTCCCAGCCGATGGAACCGTCCTCGCCTTATTCGGAGCATGTTCACCCTTTTCTGTCCACTGTTTCGACTGTAATCTCGTCTAAAAAGTGTAATAGTGGATTCAAGTTTCATCTAAAGTTATGAATCGATGCAAAAAATATGACTCGCTTCGCTTGCCCGCTCCAACAGTGCCATGGAAATGTTCATTCGAATACGTTTTTGGTCCAAAACCAGCAAAAGCGTCACCCAACGCGCGGGTAGTTTACTCAGGTCCAATTCTTTAGTCAATATATGACAAATGAATCCGTTCGATATGCCCATAGCCTCTGTCATCTCTCTAACCTAAATTCGATGGCCAACTATTACCAATTGGTAAACTTAAGAGATGCTATTGGTGGTTATCGTATTTTTTGGCCGTCCCAAACGCTCATCATCAACCAAGCTGCTGCTGCCACGTTTGAATTCAATTGATGCAATTTTCATGGTCGTAAATGATGCTGCAGAGTCCCCGTATACAGAGTCCAATTCGTCTATGACTGGTAGGCGTATTACCTTTCGCAAACATATATAATATTTAATACTCGATACTGATTTTTTTCCATTTTCACAGAAACCCTCATGACGATTCCTTAAACAATTGTCAAAATATGATTGAGTGGCCTAAATGACTTGAATATTTTCTACCTTTTACACATGCGCAACGATATTCCCCAACGTTTTTTGCAGAGTACTGCCATATTTACGTTGAGGTCGGAAATGTTTCAGAAAACTTTCATCTAATGTAACGACCGTGTCTTCTGGTGTATTTAAAGATGGTGAATTGACATATGTTGAACCAAAGCTCTAGATACCGCATAAATGCTACAAGAATTTTCCCGACTCGACATCTTTGTACAACTGAGAAAATAGCATTGAATTTCCATGTGATCATATGGCTAAGGTTATATCTGTTCAATCCGAGTAACTAATATTCAGAAAGACACATATTTAAGAAGGAATTTGCAATCACGACATTCGGCTTATCAGGCCAGCGAATCATCCGCCGTTTACCAATTCCTTCTAATGCGAAATAGTTATTGGGGAACGTACGAGAGCTGTTTTTTCCAGATCATTGTAATTTAAAGTTACAATAGACGGCTCGTGTCCACATACTCCCTAGTCAAATTAATTGTATTAATAGTCACATTATTGAACGTAACTGAATGTTGGCGGAATGTAGCAACCGGGTAGCCTTAAATGCTTTACGGAACCTAGATTTCTTGGTGTACTCAGACGAATACTTCAGTTTCTACTCGCAGAGGTTCTTACACGGCCCATACAGTGGAACAACAATCATCGATCATCTCCTCGAGGTATTTCTCGCTCAATTTAACCGAAGAAGTCCATATAAAGGATAAAGGCTGAGCGGGGTTGAATTCCCCACGCGAGGAAATTCCGCTCGCGAGGAGGGAGGCCGCTTTATTTATCGGAGGTTATTATCATTACGTGTGACCGTGTTTTCCTTCCTTTAAATCTTGTGTGCCGCCGTGTTTTCCGATGTATCGGCATGGGATTGAGTTGAAAGCGGAGACCCTGGGAAGAGCGTGTGGGGTGGAGGAAAGGGAAAAGAACCCTCTCTCTCCATTTTCCCCGAAAATATTGACGTTTACCTCTCTCCGTTGTATTTCTTTACTCCTCTTCCCAGCCCGCGTGTTGTTCCTGCCCAATTGTGAAAACATTTCCTCATAAACGATTATCCTTTTGATTGCCATCCACGACCTGTGCGCGTTTTACAAGCGCACCCCCACACCATTTCTTCTGTTTCCCTTCCTCGCTTGGGTTTCCCTCCCCCGGCCCAAAGCTCACCGGTGCCCTAACCCTCTTCGGGTCCGGTCCATCCCCTTCCCTGGCGACAACCTCCGACTCCCACCAATCTATGTGTTGATCTTACATCTATTTCACTTCCTGTGAGGTTCCCTCTCCACTCCGCTCGCGCCACCCCTCCCTGGTTGGTAAATATCGTGCGAAGGCGGCGAGATAGGGGACAGAGCCGGGGGGGGGGGGGTCGATTCCCCTCGGGCGACGACGGTGCCGCGGTTAACAAGTTGGCGGTGACGTCAGACGCTGCCCGTCGATGGATTTAAAGGCACCCTCAACCCTTCTCTCTGCACGCCGTGGTGACAGGTCGAATTGAATTGATGGAACTGAGGTCAACTCGAGACGTGACGCGAGTCAGACTGGCCTCACGTCTATTCCAATGGACGATTTCACGGATTTCGTCCACTTTTTGCGTTTTTACCACACGACGGATCCTACAAGACTCATGTCCTAGTGTAAATAAAACTTTCTAACATGCGGATGTCTAACGACCTCCGACGAAAGCCTCTGTGGTGTCCCGCCGAATATATCCAGCAGTATACGTTTAATATTTATTCACTCAAACATTTCTGACAGTTAAGTCACAGATTTAAGGGATGGCCGAAATAGAGAAGTGAAGAAAAGAGGAAGAGAGGTTTACAGACAAGGAAATATTGCGAGGAAGCGGTGGCGTTGAGTACGGCATTCAATTGTTCGGAGACTTAAATTTTTGGTAAAGTGGATCATAGAAGATAAGAGCCTTTCAAGCCTGGTGTTATAGACGGATGGTGTATAAGAGGCGATTAAGTAAACGGAGAGGTGGACGAAGAAGAAGATATGTAAACTATTATAACGAATTGAATACAAGAGGGATTGGGCTCACCTTGATACAAGGAAATTGTAAAGAAAGGGAAATATGCTGGAATGATAAAAGAGATAATTCCGAGGGTTCAGTAAAGAAGGATGGTAGGTAATAAAGCTATCAGCACGTAGGCGTTGTAGATTGGAAATGTGAGAATGAAGGGCTGCTCCCCATCAACCTTTGTCCAGAGAAAATCCTTCAGATACGTTAAAAATTGTTGTAATAAGAACACGAGTGTAAGGGGTCTCTTAGGGGATTTAGGCTGGGAGCCACTTGAAATACGAGAAGAACAAACGAGACTTAGACTTTTAGAAAGATTCAGAACCAACGAGTTTAACAATGACACTAAAGGAATTATAATTGCCCACAATACTTATGGAGATGAGACCACAAAGATAGAATAATGGTGATAGATTCCAGTACAGATAGATTCAAATACTCATTCTTTCCCAGAATAATCAGAAATCATAATAGTAAGAAACAGAAGCCCCTTTAGAAATATTAAAAACATTTAATTAACAAGTCGGAAAAAATTAAAAACTGCAAAGATATTACAGGTTTAAATGTAGGTGCATGTGTATGTGTGTTGGTAATTTGTGTTTTTGTATGAGTGTGGGGTGAAAGGGTTCTTGCATGAATTTAAATTAAAAAATTAAATGATGTATACCATGCTTGGTTTGTGGACTATAAATTCGTGGCTTTTGCAGGCGGTTGTTTTTTTTCTTTCTAAATTACGAGTGGTGGCCTATCACCCCCCGCCATACGCCCTTGCGGGGTATTAAGTTGAAGTAGATGTAGAATCTTCCGATTAAATCCTGATGATGGTGAAAATTTTCCAAATAATCAATACTTAGCCTTTCTTTCTACAGCAAATCGAAAAATGGCGTTATTTTCATCCCGTCTCATACTACCGGTAGAAAACTGCGATTTTTATACTTTTTATCATTGTAGAAATTGAAAAAATATTTACAAAAAAGTATGAATTCATTTAAGATTAAATTATGAAGGAAAAGCAAGCAAATTTTACCGTTAAATGGAGATTTTATGGTTTAATATTTAATATTATCAATTATCATCTTTTACGGGTTCACCTGGTGTAACAATGAAAAGGATACTTGTATTCTGAAACTCTTCCATTCTGAATTCTCCCAATACTATTAAATCTGTGTAAAAGAGTTTCGTTCCGTCTTTCATACGGATACAACTTCCGCGAAGTAAAGTCTGAGCCCATAAATATTAAATTCCTACCATGTTGACGAACATCTGACCAGTAAATGAGACTAACTGATGAAGCTAATTTGGCTGTGATCATACGCTAAATGTTAATCGACAATAATGGTTGACGAAGATGAGAAATTATTTTTTGTGATTCTGTACTGCACATTTGAGATACAATATATCAAATCAATTCTTTAATATTTCCCATCGTCAGTTGTTTGAGTGATATAAAAAACCAGAAATACAGTCATCAGCCCAAGTTAAATAGGTGATGGTAGAGTTCACCCAGTACTGACCCCGACGGCGTGTGAATATTCACACATCCGGGTAGGGGGGCCAGTTCATTTCCCTGTTCCGATTATGGTTTCCCAGGATGATCTAGTACCCGAAAAATCACATAGTAGAGAAGCCCAGGTGCCCTCTGCAGGCAGAAGCAGGCAGGCAGAGGCAGGTGGCTTCTGTAGGCAGGCTGCAGGTGTCCAGAGTGCCTTGCCCGGGAATCGAACCCGGAACCTTCTGGTTAGTAGTCCAACGCTCTACCCCATGGACTACCGCGACTCTTTAAATGATCTACATAACGTTTAATCTTCCAATCATTTCTTGGCCCACCATAGTTTTCATATTAAAGTAGGTTGATAAGTGATAAATCGTGATGATTAGAGAACGGACTGGGCAGTGGGAAGATAAACAGCGGCCCACAGATTTGTGGGAGGATAAGAAGGAGCGATGAGGGTGGATTGGTGAGTAGATTGGAAGGGAGCGCCGTGGTGGGGAGAAGAAGATGGACATCGGGAGGGGAAGGGCTTGTTGCTGAAGCGCGTCAGCATTATGTCCTTAGCGGATCCGATTGTTGACCAAACGCGATCGAACCTCAGCTATCGGCTTGGCGAGAAACGTCACCAACGTATCCTCTTCGGTAAATAAGTAACATTTACCCTCCCGCGTTAAGTATTCCGTCAACGTTTCGGTCCACTTTGGGAAAAGAGGCTGGAGTTCTCGAGTCGGAGAACGACGTCACACGTGACCTAAACGCTTCTTTTTTGCAAGCATATAATTTTGCTAATGATATTGATCTAGTGTCTCGCGATTTCCTCCCACCACCCCATCATCTAGTGTCGCTGGGGAGTGTTGAAGTACGACAACTCCAGAGACAGTACGAAAATAATTTCCCTTCTGTACAGACTTTTTGCGACCGTCTTTGTTGCATATAACTATGAAGTCGAGTACAAAGTGTTCCTCTTCCCCCATCTACCTCATCATGTTACCCTATCCTGCGTCGTATTCTTCGATTCCGGATGATTTTCGTATCATTACTTTCCACTCCCCATTTTTTTGTAAACTGAGGTGGTAATTCGAGAATTGATAGAATTGTGTGAGATGATCCATATACAACGGAGCCATGCGCTGGTGTGAATCGAAAAACAGGAATCTCACCGTATACTGTATAAAATAATTTGTCTTGACCAGGATTCCCGCCAGTGGTGGAGATGGGAAAAGGACTCCGGGGGAGGATGGGAGACCCCGGGAGGGAGGAATGAGGTGAAAAGAGGAAGAGGGAGGGAGCTGAGAGGGTCCGAACTAAAGGGAGGCGAGGGGTTAGGGTGTGGGAGGTAGAGGAGAGTTCTCCGAGGGTGGAGAGACAACGCTCACCCCCGTGGCAAAGCCAACTGAACCCCAAAAATGTGTGGATGACGAGGGTGACCCTTTCCCCTGGCTCAGCTCCCTTCCGCGGTCTCAACCACCTGAGGCCTGCTTCATTCTCCCCCACATGCCTCATCGTAACCTTGCACCCCTTGGAGTAAAGGCATGTCAGGGTGCGACGTCCTCCTCCCTGCCTCGTGATGAGTAAAGGTGTGTATAAAAAGAAACCAAGCAAAGGGAATTCCCTCAGCATTGAATCAATTCCAACGCCGCCGTGATCTTAGCTCCGTTGAATCCGAGCGCCTTCAACTGGTGGGCCGATTGAAATCGGAATCGAACCTTCAAAGGTAGAGGAAAGCAAAATACATGCCATTCCAACAGCTAAGCACATGTCGATTCGTTTGTTTTTCCTTAACCAGCAGTGAGAGTTGCTTACCATTATTTCCACATACTTTGTACTTTCATATTTTAATGAATACTGCAAAATAAATGCTAAGTTATGATAGTATAAAACGTATTATTCATAGTGTCAATAACCACTAATGAATTTTGATGAAATATTAATGACGCATGTATAATTTACGATCATATATAATTATAAAAAATAAATTTATTATCTATTTCTGGCTTACACATGTTACGAGCATTTTATCGTTGCATTAAAATTTCCAGCACAGTCAATATTTTTAATAAATATTATATGATTGTGCTTTTGCATAATCCTCAGGACCTTTGATGCTTATGGTCGGTAACTGTGTCACTCATTAATAAAGGAAAATATTTGTACAGGATCAACAATACATTTTACTCTTGTTTTTACAGAGTTTGCCACTACATCCCTAGGTAATGTGGATTCATTCTCATAAATTTGTTAAAATGAGTTATAAATTAATGCCATTCCCTAAATTAAATGAGTATCATAAAATTAAATGTTATAGAGATATTATCATTCATTAATTAGCGGAATAGCATTTCATTTCCTAGATATTTTAGGTTAGATTAATAAGTTTTATTGATGATAATTTATTAATGGCTTTCACATAAAATACACGAAAGTGTCGTCGTGCATTGACATTTAGCTTCTCCAGAATGTGCGATCAACCTTTTTTAATTGATTAAATATAGTTTATGCAAGGTCTGTAGTTACTATTGCTCATATTTATGGTGTGGCAATCTTCGTCCTTTCAAAGATAAATATTTTTTTAGGTTGTCGGAACGCTGAAATTTCCCAAATTTTAAAAAAATAACTCCCATTTTGATAATCTGTAAGCATTCATCATTCCAATTTATTTGTATTCATTCCAACTTCCGTAACTTAGAGCCGAAATTTAATACGCAACATAGAAACGCCCAAACTTATGGTTTCAACAAACATTGGATGGAAAACGTACCATTTTCATTGTTAAATAGTACTTTTTTGTTTTATATTTCCATTTCTCATGTCTCCCGATAGAGGTCATTGTATTATTCCCCGCCTGGGGGTCCGGCCCCTGCTTTGGTGGGAGCAGGAAATAGAGCTAACCGATGCCACCGTATAATAACCTTTAAAATGTTTTATCCTCCAGCATATAGTACGGATGCTGGAAAATAAAAATATTTTAAAGATTGTCAACTAAGAATTCCAAAGCTAAAATTTTACGACGTTTCGATGATGTTCTTATTATGTTTTGTCTCAATAATTTTGGTCATCGCTCCCGTTCATATTCACCGTGGCTGAGAACACTTAGTGTCACAGCTGTCAACTGAAGAAGGCTTGAACGCCAAGTAACCATTTACATTGTTGCCTATAATGATAAAGCTACGGATGCAAAAAATAGACATATTTTCAGTAATCGACCAGTAATCAGGCACATGAATGCTTGAGTCATTCCAGCTGACTTATAGAGTAGGAAAAGAATGTGGAAACGGTGCTCCAAAGATTTGATGTGCACTACATTTCGCTTGCCAATCTAACATATCAAATGTACTTGACCTTTAATAGGAGGCTAGAAAAGGATGAGTCATCTGAAGTATCTATATACTGCTATACTTACAGTTTGCCGTATCCGTTTGGTACACTGGCAGGCAGTTAACAAAAATACATGTATCTGTTTATTAGTCCAATTAATGACAAAAGGCTTCTACAAAAGTTGTTGGTTATGTCTAGAAGCAAGCGTTGACAGTGTATAGAAAGCATGTTGTAATTGTGAAATAAGTCCAAAATATTAAAGCGTGAATGTGAAATTGAGGGTTAACAGGCTATATTAATGCATTAAATAAGGGCGTAATGATGAGGACGAGGAAAAAGTCAAAAGAGATACGGTGCCATCAAGTTGTGTAAAATGTTTCATGCAAATTGGTGGGTTTGATCAGACGGTGACCTACTATGCGAAATATTGTTCCAGATATAACAAAAGCAAATTATTTCGGCTGCAATGTGCCTTCTTTGAGAGGAAGGCGGAAAGAGAACTCGTTGTTCGAAAAAAAATTTCCAATGAAGTCAGGGATGGTAATTGAAGACCAGATAACTTACTTTTGAACTAATTTTAAGGAGAAAACAGAATTGAACTGAATATTTAATATTATTATTACTATTGTGTTATTAAAAAGATACATTAATATTGATTCTTTATTCATGAGCCATAGAATCATTTTCATGAATCGAATTCATGCGAATACATCCTTCGTCTTTTTTTCTACATTCTTGCTTATTAGAATTCGAAATTGCGACCGCTTGAATCAAACAGTGCGAATTAAGTTTTTACGAAATTTGCACATAATATAACGGGTTAAATTGCATTAGTTAAGCTTAATTATTGCACGATGGTCATAGTTTTGGCCATACTTTGCCAAAAAGTTAGGGCGTTCAAACATTCTTTTCACAATGAGAACATTTGACTTCAATATCGCCGAAGAGACTAATCAGTCATTTTAAAGGCAATGAAATATCGTGCAGCAAACAAATATTTAAAAAATTTGTAAAAAAAATTTTAAAAATTACGCTAAAATTAATTTAGAAAGAATAATTTTCTTTGTTTTTTTATTGGACTAACGAAAATAAGTTATTTAAGTGAAGAAGAATAACCTTTCATTCATGACTTCCTACAGTAATACCATGGCTCTGCCTGAAAATGTCTAAATTCGACTTGTTAACCAAAATTATGTTGTTTGTGAATTAAATGCCGAGAAAAATATCAATAACTTTTAATATAAAATAAATTTCCAATTTTCTTGCATTCGTTTTCGTTCACACGAGCTCTTCGTTAATTGAAAAACGTACCTGCATCCGCAAGTTGAATATTTTCTTAAGGTTCTTCCAGGAATCAATACTGTATTTTGTTACGTTGCAGTGTGGTGAAATTCCAACATTCAAGTTACAGCAACTATATTAATTTTTGCTTTCTATTGCTTTATATACATTGTGTTTCTTTATTTAATGAACTATATTATTTACTATCTGATACTGCATTGAATGTGGTAATTTGCATGCATAAGCAGGGTTCATCTCAAAATGCAGCGAAATACGTATACGAGTTAAACATGACTTTTTCCTAAATTCAGTCGAACATTTCGATTGGGTCAATTATTTTTTGTGATTGGTGAATTAATGTAATAAAATCTTTTTTCCGACACATTTAAAGTTGCATAAGGAGTTAAATAAGTCATGTTCTGCTGATAAATACCTAATGAAACAGAAAGAATAAAATAACTTTGCGATTCCACAAAAGAGAATTTTACTACCGACTAATTTCGCTACACTGTAGCATCAAAATGACTACTGATGTTCAATGGAGATGATGCAACCGTGTTGCGAAATTAATCTGTAATAATATTATATTCTGTGGATACTCAAATTATTGTATTCTTCCTAGGATATTATGTTAGAATTCCACAAAGTTTCAGCATCGGCTTTCCCTCAAAAAATAAATGCTTGTCTCTTTTTAATAGCTAGTGCACGAACGACCCGAGGAACTACAAAAGTATGAGAAAATACTCGGCTAATAACATTTAATTGCACAGCATTTAAAAATATTTAAATTCCTTGTCATTTCTGTGAACAGGGATAATGCTGATAGATAGCAAATGTTCACAGAATTCATAAAATAAATCGCAGCAATCATTCAAATATTCCACACAGGTGATCTCTGAATTGACAAACTCCGAAGGTGATTTACGAGAATTCCATAGTTTCTGGCCCAGCTTTGTGGAAGACCATGCTCATGGAATTAAGAGTACAATTTATTTTCCCGCTGAACAGTGAAAAAAGACCTCGTGTTCTTCATTCCACAGGTGATTGTCAATATTGTTCTCACATACAGAATTCTTTCAGATGTCAGCGTGACTAACTCGCAGAATCTTAAAAACTCACTCTAAAAATGAAAGTACGCTCTTGCATCGTGCTCCGTTTTTTAGTGAATTTTTTTCCGATTTTCCGCCCGATTTTCAATTATTTTATTATGTTGGTACACATGCCCCTAAAGTTTGATAACATTTTCAGCTGTATTCATTGTTTACTTTGCCTGTGGCAGCCGCTAAGGTTAGACGTGTTTTGATGAGGTCGGCGATTTTCGTTTATTAAAAAATTTGATCAAAGTACTTGTATTAAGCCTTAGCTTCGACGTCATATCCGTTAACCTATATTTTGTCACCTATTATAACACATTTAATTCATTCTGTATCGTCGTTGACTTCATTTAGTGACTACTAAGGAACTTCCATTCGCCGCTGTTTTGTTCAAAATTCAACAATTTTCGAACAAATTTTGCTGTCACACGTTTCATACCCAAGACATTCGAAAATATTCAATGACATGAGCCAATCGACATCATCAATCATCATCAATCACAATCATCAACAACTTGTCTGATTGTGGTTCGACGATCATTCATAACCATGTCTTACCCTTTTTCCACATTTTTATCGGTTGTGATGTTTTGGGGTGTACAGGGCTTTCGTCATCGTGAACGTCTTCACGGCTGCTTGGAAACGCTTACAGGGTTCGTCCGGAAAATAAGCGTACTGATATCAGGAAAAAAAATGTATTACACTTTTACATATCTTAAGCTAATATTCCTCAAAATAGGACCCTTGTGAGTCGATACACTTGTTCCAGCGGCGTTCCCATTCCTGGAACGCTCCCGCGAAGGCATCATCGGGAACCTCTCGAAGACACGTCGTCATGGCCTCTTTGACGGCGTCCAAAGTCCCGTATCGCGTTCCTTTCAAACTCCTCTTTATCTTCGGGAACAGAAACGTTCTCTAAAATATGTGGATCATTTTTGCAGTGATCCGCAAGTTGTGTCACGATTTCCAAACGATTGAGTCTTTGATCATCACTGAGCACTTTCGGCACCAACTTTGCACAAATTTTTCGCATCTGTAATTGGTCCCTAATAATCTCGTGCACTATTGTTTTTGGCACATTACACTGCTCTGCTATCATCCGAACATTAAGACGACGACCAGAGTTCAATACATTGCGAACTTTTCGCACATTTTCGTCGGTGAGTGTCGTTGATGGGCGTCCAGGCCGTGGTTCGTCGTCGACCTCTTCTCTGCCCTCCACGAACATCTTGTGCCACCGAAAGATCATGTTTCTGGACATGGCTGACTCCCCGTAAGCCTAGTTAATCATACCGACAGTTTCGGTAGACGATTTCCCAAGCTTTACCGCAAATTTGATGGAATAACGCTGCTCCAAAAACTTCGGCATCGCGTTCCGTGACGTGGGTCGAGCGTGGAGGTTCGCGTTAACAGAGCTCCTTACTACACCACAGCTCAGAGCTGACTGCCTTTTTCAGCGTCGCTTGCCAACATACCCCCCTCCAATCGCAGCCCGTCAGAGCGGTGCTGGGCGCGCCTGGAGCGGCGGGAAAAAATCAGTACACTTATCTTCCGGACGAATACTGTATACCTCTCGTAAACTCTTGTTTTATTCATAGGACACTCACCATAGGTCTTTTTTAACAATTCGCACGTTATTTCACTTTACGCAAAATTTGATTCAAATTCTTTGATCCAGTTTTTTTTAACAAACGAAAATCTCCGAGCTCATAAAAACACGTCTAACCGTAGCGGCTGCCAAAGACAAAGTAAACAACGAATACAGCTGAAAACGTTATCATACTTCTGGGGCAACATTCCAACAAAATTGTCAATAAAAATTTTTCAATAATTTTAATGAAAATAAATAAATTTTAATAAAAAATTCATAATCCGGTTCTACAAACCCGCGAAATTTAAAAATTCCTGTTTTTTCTGAACGAACCTCGTACGTTTTATCATGTAGTATGAATGCATTTGTCCATGCTTAAGGCTCCAAAATTGCGAGTTTACATTTTGGTCAGATTACCTCTTTTTATCGCACCCGTACACGCATGACTCATCTCCAGCACAGAACCTATTGGACACTACCAATAATGATCCTGAGTTTCTGAACGCCACAATGACAAGACGACCCAACAAAATCAACTAGTTCAGTACCCTTGAGAGAGCGATAAACACGAGTATGATAGCACCTTATCTGGCGGCCATCAGGCGGTGACTACCTCACTCGAAGGCAGAGAAAACATTTAAGCAGGTCAAGTTGTCTCGTCCCATTGTGAACAGTGGTGCAACCCTAACATCACTACTGTGGGCGGAAAAATTCAAAGTTGGATACTTTTTCGAGGGGCGTCATATTTTCAACATCGACCACGCATCCATGATTCCAACAAATCCATCTTGATTCAAGACTGTTTTGAAACGTTTGTCTTCATACGATATATTTCATTTGCAATGGCAGCAAAATAGCAAAGTTGCATTTAAAATTCACTAAAAGTTTGAGAGACCCAAACGATGAACCTAATTTTTCCATTGCAATTTGTTAACACATTATTCCAATAAATTACCATCAAACGTGAGTTTTTATTTTTTGTACTTTGAGCCTATTGATTTTTACATACGATGTTTTCCTAAAATTTGGTTTATGAGCGAGCTTTGCCATGATAAAATCATGAAATATATTGTTAAATGTACAGCTTAAATATTCTTAAAATGATCCAATACTATAAATCCTTGGTAACTACATTAAGCATTCCGAGTAAAGATTATTGGAATGAATATTTAAAGGCAAAGTGTGCATGGAACATATTAGAATTAGCATACATCTTACAGGATTGCTCCACTTCAGTTATTCGATAAGCGGCGACTGTAAGAGAAGGGGGTGACTTTCAAGGGCACCTTCGTTAAGGACGCCACTAATCACGACATTCTCCCATCCATTAGTCTATAATTATGAAGGAAACTCCCGTTATCGGAAGATGTTTACGTAACTCGATATTGGAAAAAGTTGGAATAAGATTAATGATTTCCTCAGACGTCATTGCCAAATTTCAACGTGGCTGATTTAAAACTAATTTACTCGATTTTCCCTCTTCCCTTCCTTCTCCCTCCCGTCATTGCCGATGCGTTGGTCCAAACACCAATATGATCTCGGATATCAAATGTTTTTCCGAAAAAAAACTCAAGTTTCCACCGCATCATTCAAAAGGTAAGCACAAGGCACCAAAGCATCGTTTAATACCTCCCGCCCTCCGGGTAAAGCTCAAGGATATCCCAGGACGTTTTCATGCGCCACTCCCGAGCCCTCTCGAAGTCGAGTGCGACTCCTTTCCTGCCTCACGTGATTACTTGACATCTATTTTCTGTGTTTGCCCTCAACCTGGATGATGTTTTGAGTGCTCGCATCCCCAAATACGAAGCCTTTCTCCTCATGTTAAATGACATGGTTTAACTGGCTTTCCTCTCCTCTCGGAAATGTAAAGAAGAACTCCTCGCGAGGCACTGCCTCATATTTGGGGCATTTGAAGTTGGGAGTGAAACCACGCTGTGAAGAGCCCCTTAGGCGTCCACCGTTGTGAGCCAAAATGCTTCTTTTCCGGTTGGAAAGCGTTTGGCAAATAGAATGTCCGCGTTGTGAATGCATGGATGAAACTAGCTGTTGCATCGCATAAAATATTCAGCTCAAAGCGACACGCTTCGGTAATTGAAACCTCGATGGCCTTGGGAGTGCACGAGTCTTTCTTATGCGTTTGGTTAATCTAAATCCTTCTGCATCTTACCCCAATACATTCAAGATTCTGTGGCACCGTATCCAGTACTGAAACACGAAAAGGGCTCATCCTGAATTCACTCCCCAAATGATATATGTATCGCTAAACATTCTAGATAATGTATAATGTATCGTGTATAGTTTATCGATATATTGTTCAAAATAACTCAAACGTTGAAAGTAAACGAGCTTACACATAGCGAATGTCCCATTTTTCTACAGGGCATAATCTACCACTTTTCAGTCCTTTTACTAGCGACAAATGCGTAAGTTGTTTTAGCAAAATGTATCATCTCTCAGGAAAAAAATATAATGAAGTTATTGTTTCAGATATCGATATGTGGATTTTTAAAAGTGTATAAATTGGTTCATTTAATAGGAAAACTACTCTTTTACATCATCCGAAAAACATAAATATTTCTTTCATATTAATAAAGTTGAACAATATTTTTAGCAATATTATTTTGACTTTCAGAAACAAAAGTGAAAAAAAATGTTTTTGAAAATTTTATAATGAAACTTCTACATTTACATTGAGGAAGTAATGAAAAAGAGAGGTGGAAAATATCATCAATATATGAGAAAAAACTAGTGATTGGCATAACTTTTTCTCATCCTCTGCACAGTTCCAGTGCGTATCGTGTGTAATATTTGGGCTTTTCTCATTATGGTCTGGTTGTTCATGCAGAACCTATGACCAACCAAAGAGATGCTATGCATACCGTATGCAAATTGTACGGCACCTTTTATTCTGACCATGATTTTACAACAAACAACATGTTCAGTAGATGTTCAGTAAAATAACAATGAATCCTCTCGAGATTCTACCGCTGATGATAATGAGATGATTCCACCGCTGCCTCACTCTTGATCACGGGGGTAATGTTTCATGGTCGGTTGATAGCTCTGAAGAATACATGTTGGTTTCCTGTGTAAACAGGCTCAGGGGCGAAAAACAAGTTGAAGCATGCTATGGTATCTACAGTCGGTGATGATCCATGCCTTGGACCCGGTGTTTCTAAGTAACTGAAAGAATTAGCTCTCCCGAGTGTAATGGCCTTGAGAGATTGAATTGAACTCCGGTGGCGGAAGTACATCGATCACGTCTTTGCTTGAATCCGCTTCGTCAATTTCCCCTAAAACTCTTGGCTTTTCCTCTGCGTCACATTGTCAGAGTTATCTGAATCCTAATTCACATCATCACTCAGATGCTTACTCTCGCCATATTCCTCAGAGCAATTGTTATCACTTGGCGATAACAAGCAATACTCTTCACCTACTACATCTTTCGAAGTTTTTTAGTTGCCATTTTAGGTAACCAAATTGAAAATAAAATAAAAATTTACATGTACACTTTAAATCTCGCTTGATTCAAGCGTACGCTCGGAAGGAAACATACTTTACTGAAGTTCAAAGCCAAAAGGGAACCGACTGTGTTCCTCGTATTCAATCTACAATGTACCGCTAAGCGTGGAAAGAAAAAAGTTCTATCACAGAGAGAACTCTTCACATTCCAATCATATTAAAAAGACCCCAAATGACTTCCTAGGAAGGGAAGAGAAACCAAAATTTCAACAAAGTAATGCATTCACTAGCGTCATATCACCCAAGTCCTAGCTGTTTTTTATCAAAACAGAATAATAACAATGAAGGATGTTTGCAGAATTAAAAAGATTAACCTTACAGGAATTTTTTTTCATAATGGAAACACCACTTAGCGAAAAAAACGAGCATATGTTTAGGCAGAACTTTCCCCCACATAAATAGTTAATCGTCAAAATTACAGTAATCTCCGTACTTTATGAAAAGTATTCCAAATAGGCAATAAAAATTTTTAAAATATGCTTTATAAAGAAAAACATCAATTTTTTCGAAAACAGAAATAAAGCAGAATATGCAATAAAGATTTCATAAATTATAGCGATTTAAACAACTGCCCACGTTTGAGTAAATGCCCGTAGCAATTTCCGCCTGAGATGCAAAAGCCAATATATCGGCCCACCGCACTCCGAGGGTTGACTTGTACTCTGTGTGTGCCTTCCGAGGTTCTAACAATAGTTAGAATACAAAAATCAGTTATATAAGGAAATGATGACCAACTAGGCCACTTACTGTAATGAATTACCCCACGATTGGAATGTCTAGAACACTTATCGAGAATGAAATACGCTCATATTACGTGAACTAAGGTGTCTATGTCATTTTCATCTAGCAACAGTGGAATTACGTAGCTAAAACAAGGTTATTAATCACCTTTCACGACGGAGGTGGATGCTAAAGATCGTCAAATGTATCAATTAAGAAATGTGGTAGTTAAGAAGAGGAAAAGGCCGCTAGCAAAAGCTCCCATTTGGGTGGTGTAGGAGAGGCACCTGTTTGGACATACCTCGGAGAGTAACTCGTTTTTCCTGGGCGATAATGGTTGTAGAAAGGAAAATAAAAGAATAGGCTACGTGAGGATATCCGGTCTGGATGGATAATTTGGTCAAATCAAGATAAAGATGTAGGCGGAAGAGGGGTCTCAGTGTAAGAGAATTAACATTGGAGAGGAGAAGTCGAGTGTTGCCGTCGATCGACTTTCTGATTAACGGCTAATACATGACGATTCAATTTGGCATTTTGTATTGATCGACCAATTATGGATGACATTTAACCTTCCAAACTTTTTCCAATATTTTCAAATCGTTCCATCTTCGCCTTTTAAATAACGTGGTAACTATAACCTGACAACGGAGCTTGAGGTTTCAATAAATAAATATAGCAGGAAAGACAACCGCATTTAATCCTCCAAATTATGTCGTCTTTCCCTGTTACGAGGGTAGTTTGAACATTTATATCGGAATCCCCACAAGATTTCAGCACTAGTGCAACGAGTTTCCCGGGTAGTATAGGTAATCCTTTAAGAGTAAACACGCAATGCCCCAGAGCACCAGGAAGAGGTCCATGGTGCGGACACCCCTTTGTTGTTGTTCCCGTGCAGCCATTTGTGAAGACGGAAAAAACGGAGATTCTACCAGTGATTAAGTACTGAGTAAAAAAGGCATGAAAGCTCTCGGGGACTCCTTCATATTCAACTGCTGCCGAGTGGACAAACGAGTTTAAGTCTAGTCGGGGCAGGTTTGATAACGATCCGCGTAGTGATCGGCCAAAATAGCCACTCCCACAAAAATTATTGCAAAAGAACATAAAGCGGTCATGGAGGATTGCCGACTGAAAGTGTGGGAAATGGCTGAAGCTTTAAGGATTTCATCTTAACGGTCATATAACATTTAAACAGTGGAATTGGATATGAGAAAATTATCTGCTAGATGGATGCCGTGACTCTTGACGCAGGAGCAGAAGCGATTCAAAATGGAAATTTTCAAACAATGTTTGAACCGTTTAAAGAACAACCAACAAGATTTCCTGCGCTGGTTTGTGATCACGGATGAAACTGGTCCACGACTATACCTCTTAGACAAAACAGCAGCCATAGTAGTGGAAACATATTGATATACCACCAACAAAGAAACAAAGGCAACACGGTCTATCAGAATGGTGAAGGCTTTAGTTTTCTGGGATGCGAAAGGGATTCTGCTGATAGATTATCTTCCCTTTGGCCAATGAATAACTGGATAATACTACACTACTTTTCTGGACCAACCACAGCAAAAGATACACATAAAAATGACCAGTTTGGCAAGGAAGAAAGTCAAAGTTCATCAAGACAATGCACGACTACACACAAGTGTTGTTGCCATGGCAAAAATACGTGAACTAAGATACGAATTGTTGCCACACCCACCTCATTTGGTTCCATCAGATTTTTACCTCTTCCCCAAGCTAAAATTGTTCCTTGGCGTGCGGAGATACTCTTCTAACAAAGAACTAACAGCCAAAGTCGACGGGTATTTTGTGGGCCTGAAGGAATCTGGTTTACGAGATGGGATCAAGGCATTGGAACATCGCTGGACCAAGTGCATTATTTTAGAGCGAGAGTATATTGAAAAAAAAATATTTTCACTAAGTTTAGACGTTTATTTCTATTTCATTTCGATAACTTTTAAAATTACCCTCTTATCATTTTAACCGCTTATCTGTTCATTTCTACCAAGTTCTCTTCACGGACGTTTTCCATCATCTTCTCGTAATTTATCTTTGGTAATTCTTCTTCTGCTGCATTTTTTCCTCAATGGTGAGTTTCGGTGTACTACGAAATGTGTTAAACTTTAAATGCATTACAATTTGTACGGAAGGACTACATTGGAATTTTTTTTTTAATCCTCAAAATTAAGTTTTATTTCTATTTCATTCCGAGAACTTTTCAAAATACCCTCGTATTAACAATTGATTCCCATCATTGACGGGGGCAGAAATTCCGACTTTTGCAACAAAGGAAGACCCAGAGATTAATAAAAAATTTCTTTTTCGGAGACTTTCGGAATCATGAAACTCACGACGATACACTACACTATTCCCTCGATTCATTGCCATAAATATTCCCGGTTTGCCACAACCCCGAATTTGCATTTGTGCACGCGCCGAAGCATCCGGGGGGGGCGCACTCCTTCCCGGGGTCGGGTGCGAGAGGAGAGGCCGAGCGGCGGGCGAGTGATGCCGCGGGCGGGGAAGACCGCAGGAACGCCGTCGACAAATCACCCATTCGGGGAAAGCGTTAGGGGGGTTGTCCCGCGGGGTTGGCCCTCGTGGGGGGAGGGGGAGGTCGCGCGGGGGGTCTAGCGGGGGAGGGGGTAAGGGCCGCCAGTGAGCGAGCGACCAATTGAGCGAACCGGAATATGATGACACGTAAATTAAATCGGATGGAGCCGAACGAGTTCGGCTAGCAGCTCGCCTGCAGCGGAGCCATATTTCACGAGGCGACGGTCCCAATTTCGCCTGGCCTATGAAAAGAGAGAGAGGGAGAGGGAAGAGACTGAAAACTCCACTCCAGGCGACCAAAGAGGTCTTTTCCTCACTCTAAATAACCTCTCCCCCGTGTCATCCCATCCCTGGCCCCCGGTTCCCATTCCTCTGGCACGTCTCTCTCCCGACCCCCCGGAAAACTCTTCGGCCGCCATCGCACCCCCTCGGGAGTCGGTCGGTCGCCTCGCGGGATGGCGGGGCAGGGGAGCGGGGGTGTGGGAGCG
Source organism: Hetaerina titia (assembly GCA_037158775.1). NCBI lineage: Eukaryota > Metazoa > Arthropoda > Insecta > Odonata > Calopterygidae > Hetaerina > Hetaerina titia. Next base: position 18,792,426 of record CM073779.1, read on the forward strand.
AAGGAGGGTGGTGTGAGGCGTGAAGGGAGGAAAAGCAGAAGGATTTATGGAGACTCCTCAATCAACATCGCACCACTCGGGTTGGCGCCAGGTGGCCCTATGACGGCGAGGCGCATCCGTCTAAGTGATGAGTTGACGAGGGGGGGTGGAGGGAGGTTGGAGGGTGGGGGAGGGCGGCTTATGGGGTGAGAAGGGGAGGAAATTCGTCGCGACAGAGGTACTGCAAGAAGTGTGCGCATGTGTGTGTGTCTGTGCGCGGAGTTTGGGGGCTTGGGGGCTTCTACTCGCACCGAACGGTTTCTTTTGCCTCACCCCTACCTCGGCCCCCCCTGTCCCTCGCCCCCCCTGTCCCTCGCCCCCCTTGCCCCATCGCCAGTCGCTTGCTTCCCCGCGCGCTCGTCGATGAATCATGCGAGGCCGGAGTGGATGGATTTAATTACCGGCAGCTGCGCTCGGCTGAAGACAAGCGTCTTCGGTGGCGAAGGAGACGTCGGCGGGAGGTGTGGGGGAGGGAGGAAGAGGTTGAGGGGAGGGTCGAACGGGGGCTAAAGATGGGGAGAGTAACGTCGACTATTGTTCCGGTGTAGTGGCACGACTCGAGTTCTGATTGGTTGATCGGTGGCCTTGGGTGATCTCCGCCATTTTGAGGAGGCACCGGCCACGCGTAAACAGTGGCACGACCTGAGGCGGTCGTACCCCGGTTGATCGTTCAAAATGCACTTGGGTCAGAGGAAGAGCTGTTCTGGGCCCGGGCCGACTACAGGGTTACATCTCTGCAGTCTGGAGAATGTTTACCCTAGAGCGTGACCTCGATGCCGGGCCGAAAATAGATTGCTTTTTTATGGTAATTCTGGCTCTACTATAAAATCATTAATTCCGAAAGTTATTTTAAGTGATTTTAATCACTTGTCACCGACCGTTTTGAAAATTGGCATGTGTCTAAATGCAAAAATAATATTGATAAATTTGTATCCAACTATGGCGTCACGCGCAACGTTAATCGTATGTCATAATAAAGAATTTTATAATTGATGGTTTTAGGCGTAACTTTATGGAATTGATTCCTATTGGAAATGAAAAAATAGTAAATTTGTGATTACACAGAAAATATATTTCCACACGACCCGAGTTTCGACGTTCAACGTCTGAAAATGACGTTGAACGTCGAAACCCGGGTCGTGTGGAAATAAATTTTCTGTGGAATCACAAAGTTACTAGTTTTTTCATGTTCTAAATAAAGAACTTTAATTGGGAGAAAGGTACACAGTGAAATGATCTCAACAGACTTCTATCGACGTGGAAGGATGACCTTTGATATTGAACCCTATCCTGTCGCCGCCGAGGTGATTCGCGCGTCATATCGGCGACGAGGGGAACACATTTGGCTTTAATTTGCGTTAAAATGCGAGCTAAAAGGATGGGTGAACATTTACAATAGATATGTGAAGAGTTCTCTGATCTCTTACACGTTAGCAAGTTGAACGCCGACTTTTCGAAGGCTGACATGGCCACCGTTATCGTTTGGGGTGAAGTGTCGGAGTTGAAAATTCTTCCTCGATAGATACGCTGGTCATGAGTCGGAGTCCGGCTATGGCTCACGCCCAAGAACTAGCCAGCGTATTTACTCATGGAGAAAAGGATACCCTGAAGACTCACAAAGGCAGCCTTGGAAACGTAGGTGTTCGAATTGTCAACTCGGCTAGGCTCGATAACTCTTCATCCAAGTTGTAAAACTCAGTTCATGTATCGCTTCTTTTAAATCCAATTACGAGCATACAATTGTTTATGTGTGCTTGGGTTCTGTTAATCGTGACAACATGCGTCAGCAAACTTGTGGAGAAGTATTATGGGTCAAAAGTAGGCCTTTGCGTAATCACTCCCTGCCTTCAGGCATCACACCTTAGAGGTGGCTTGCAGGTGACTTTGTAAATCTAAAAAAATCTATTAAAGAGAAAATAAGTTACCAAATATTGCAGTGATTTACAGTTTTTGTCTCTCCACAGACCGCACAGTAGTAATTTTACGTCGCTTCGGAAAGAGGATAATCGATAATTGTAGTAGACATGTGAACTATCTCATGCATTAGAATCATTTTGCTGAATTATTGGGAGCATAAATTAACTCTAGATCAGACATTATATGCTGAATGCGACAGAAAAATGAAGAATTTTATTTTTAGTTAAATGTAAGAAATAATCATTTGAAATTTAAAACATTTCAAAATAAAATAAACATCAATGGCAGTTGCGGGCTGTGCAAGACGCAATTCTTGACGGAATGTGGCCAACAGGCCATTCTCTTCTGGCATATTAGTAGTATCTTCATTAGAATTTGTTTTTTAAACCAGTTGCCTAAAATCCTTGTGGCGTGCAAAATCTTGCCGATATAACTGATGGACCGCCCGATGGATGATAGCCGAATGGTGTCTCGTAGCCGAGGCATCATCCATTTATGCCTTTATCTTTTTTTTCCCCTACCATTTTTTAACAATATCCCAAAAGGCGATTCAATTAAAATCTGAATATTTCTCTTTTCCTGAGTATTTTAAATTCCGTCGAAACTTATAAATATATAATATTATTTTCGTAAAATTAATATATTTTAATATAGTTTTTACGGTTTCCACGTATTAAGATTAACTCTGTCTTTTCCCCATTTGTAGTGCTCAGAGCATCCGCATAACGCGCCACATTCGGGCATTTAAAAGGATTTAGTTTAATTTTCCCACCGACACCTGGCAATAAAATCCATGCTATCCATTTTGACGACAGCCTTTGAAGGATTAGAATGAAGGGCCATCCTGTATGTACGTCGTATGACTATCTCAGGTTGAGCAATAAATTTTGCATTGTGAATTGTACAGCAATGGTCTACGATTCATTCCCTTTTCGTCAAATTTTACCGCTTTTTTATTAGCTATCAGGCGAGGCGACCGACAGCTGAGATAATTTGCGCCATAAGGGGTGGACAATAAGATAATTTGCGCCATAAGGGGTAGGAGGACAATATTGGAGGGATAGGATGCTCAGGAATTGATGGAAGGGTTAAGAGAAACCCGGCGTCGGCATTAGTCTACTCGTAACGAAAGGTCCCAGAGCTTAACGCCCCATCCGACGGACGGCGGACTCACTTAGAGTGCTCCCTCTTAATGCACCCTAAGTACGGGTCGGTAAACCTCTGTAAAGTCACCTCTGGGATGCGAACTCATGCCTTCAAGGTCTGGCGTGTATGAATTAACTCGTATATTAGCCATTAGCGCCATTCCGATCCCCCTATGTTTTCTTTGAGGGCGGGCATGAAATATATACGATAGGATTTTATAATTTTTCCATCAATAGATAAGTACTCGTGCAATCAAATAACGCGTGTAAACACATTTTTAATTTGATATTTGATTAAACTACATGTTTTACTAATTGTACACGTGGTAGTAAAATACTGAAACCCTAGCAGCTTGGAATTATTATCGGCCCTCTTCGGTGCAAAATTACTAGCTCGCGGCAAGGTACGTAATAAACATAATTGAGAGGTCGGGCGTCGATTGCGGTTTGGGCAGCTTAGAGGCTGGTGGGGCCGAGCGATGGTGTGGGCAAGCTTGCGAGTCACCCGCCCGGGGTCGGATGGTGGGAGAGAGGCGAGGCGAAGGGTCCCTTTGAGAGGATCGACAGACGGACGGACCTATGAAGGCGACAGCCGACGACATGGGCATCGGGCGCTCGAAATGAAACGCTCGCTCTCATCACTGCCTGCCGCCAACGTCACCCGCAAAGGCGCGTCGCATGCCTGAGAGCGGTCTCGACGCATATGAGTTGATACGCATACCTCGATTAGAAATACCCACGGAGGTAAGTGACGTTCGCTCTTCGGATATTTAGAAAATGAACTTCGTAGATGCAATCTGGATTACATTTTGTTTATGCAAGTATTTCATTTAGATATACGCAATTTTAAGATTTTGGAAATTTTTTCCTACTATATCGATGGATAATCTACCGTGGAAAAACAGTATCACTCATATTCTTGTAGGACAGTCACATTCCCCATAATACTCACTGTGATTTTGGCTACCAATTTTTCCCTCACTTAATTTTACTAAAGGAATACCACTGAAAATGCTGTTTTATAATGAGAAATACATGTGATTTGGGCCATATTCACCCTTTTAAAACCTTTTTTTCGTACCTTAGTTTGACATTACGTACCAGAATATTGCTCCACAGTGTGGTATCTAAAATAACGTATCACATATGTACGTATGTAATAGAGGAATTGCAAACTAAGTTTTCAAGACTTTTCGGTTATTTAGTTTGATTGAGTGGATCAGAATTTAACTACTTCCACTTATTATACCTGCATATATTTAACTAAATCGACAAATGGAAGATCTATTTTCCGGAAGAATCTCTTCTACAATTGAAATTGTATTATTCTGGAATTATATTCTTGCACAATTATTTTCATTTCAAAAGTGCCATAATAGAAACATAGAAACTTATACATTTATCAATATAAGAGTCTCTAGTCACTCTATTCGATGCACGCACATGCTTGTCTCAGAAATTAAAACAAACTTCCAACAACTCAATAAACAGACTTCGATGTAACTGCAATTTGCATCAGCGACAAATCCGACATATATTATCAACAGTCAATTTCAGAAACTTTTAACTCCTCAAATTAAGTGAACCTATTCATATACTACTTTTCCTTAAAATTGTTTAGAAGTACACCCGAGTAAATATCTCGTTTCCGTTTATTCTTGTCTATTTCACTTAAACTTGACCTCGGGTAGTACTTCGTTACTGTTCTTCCTCGTTGTCAAATTTTCCACTCCAGTTGATAGCTAACTAGTTGACCGAAATCGTCATCAGTATTTCAATCCTAGGTTTGATTTATTGCAGCCCTCCATTCGCCTCTATTTAATGTCAATTCCCTCAATCCCTGATACCTCTTCTGTTTTACAACCTTCTTAATTTGTCCTATGTACATGTCTCTTGGTCTTCCTCATGGAATATTCCCTTCCACTTTTCCTTCTATTATATTCCTAATCCAACCTTTGTGCCTCAATGTGTGTTCAATCCTTTGTGCTTCAATGTGTTTCCAATCCATCTATTTCCTCTTTGTCGTAGAGTTCTCGATGTGATTCTATCCTCTTCTGCTCTTCTATATACTTCCTCGTTCCTTATTTTACCTGTCCTTTTAATCGTCAGCATTCTTCTCCAGCACCATGCCACAAAGAATTCTTTCTTCCCTGGTCCACTTTTCCAATGTTTCAAGTCTTGGAATCATAGAGCGCCATGCTCCACACGAAAGTCTTGACCGAAATATTGGGGTAGAATTCTTTTTTAAATATTCAATATTGGCTTAAGGAATGGCACCTTACATATTCACAACCAATAGTTCACTCCATTTTCGTTTGCATCTATTTTATTTGTAATTTGCAATTTGTTGTAATATTTTATTTTGATTTTATCAAATTTATAAAGATATGTGCTGTTTTCTACTTGCCTGCATTCAATAGCAGCTGTAACCGTATCGCTAACATACATGTATGCTAGAGTATTCAATTTTTTTGTCAACATAGTTAATATAATCTAATGCAAAGATTGTTATTTCCAATGACTAAATCATAATTATTCACTCAAGTTGTTTCATAGCATTGTTTTTTTTTTGTTTTCTGTCGGAAATATAATTACATTTGAGAGCAATACGAGTGTTTTTGTAATGCCTTCAGTTACCCTTATTCTTTTCCTGTGGCTATAAGACACAGTATCCCTTTAAATGAAAGTATAAAGCAGAATGAAAGACCACGAAGCACGTTTGGAGAGGGGCGGAACCAATACCTCAAGTCCACTGCGCGGTGGAATCATGTCATGGCGTGTCTGGACGAAGTGTCATCCAACCATCCAATATTGGGCCGGTTTGCAACTATTTCGAACTCTTGAACTCTAAGACAAAAGTGCAGCCGAAATTTTTTTAAATTCTACCACCTACGCAATGAAAGAATCAATATTTCAGAAGAACAATGAAGTCCCAATGAACACCTGTATATTAGTACTGATTTTGATTGATAATATATGATAGGCCATTGAAAATTTTAGAAAATTTTACGTTTATTATTATTACAATTTAGGCTAGCACCAAACCCAAGCCACCACCAAAATCATCAACATGTATTAAACTAACCAAATACATTTTGACAAACCCCTCTGTGATATCACAGAGCACAAACGAAAATGAAGAATCGCGAGAGGTCGAATCTGCTCGGCTGTTTCGATAAATGTTAATTACATAGGACTGAATCTTTTCCTTGTAACTTAGGTGATTCTCATATTTGATAAAATGACATTATTTGGGTGCTGATCAACATACTCATGATGTATCCCCAAATTCGTTTAAACTTCTTCACTAAATCAGATGTTGTTCTAAGTCCGTTTATTAATATCAGTGGTAAGATAAAATGTTCTCGGAATATACGTGGTAAATAAAGTTACTTTTCCAAAAATTCAACTGGTAATTCTGTGATAATAGAAATAAGAAGAATAAACCTGGTACACCTCGAAACGGTTTCATTTGGATTGTACATCCATGTAATTCTCAACGGAGGTAGATTTTAAAGCTAGTTTCTCGATCCATAATTTATCTTCAAAGGGTAAACACCGTATGTTAAAGTGCCTAGTTTAATGAAGACGAGCATATTTTAAATACCTCGAAAAAATATTATCCCTTATTATGATTTATTTCCTAATCAAATCAGGCGTTTTTTATTACAACGAAAGGCACAAACGTGGCAATTAAGGAGTACGGGCCCAATTCTGAGGCCTGAAAAAGTGGTTGAAAATATTTTGTCATTTCATTGGTCAGAAGGATATTCTTAATAATAATAAACACCTAGTACCCGTTTAACGTTAGATAGCTGACTATGGATCCGCTAAAAATTTACTTTCCTCCATGTTGGGTCCAACTCCATCCAATATATTTGGATCGACATGATGAGTCAGTGACACGCAGTCTTTTCTCTCTTGGACTTCTAATACAAGGTGTGATCAAAAAAAGACCGGACTGATTTTATTCTGTGCAAACCGTTCAGCGGATCAAAACGAGACACAGTGCGCCATCTAGCGACAAATCTGACGAGTAAAACGAGAGGTGTTGCGTTCGTTTACATCGAGCCGTGACGCAGCAGCAGCGGTACGTGTCTTCACCTGTTCGTCGCCGCGTGCAACGGCAGCAACCTTAAAAGGGCGCCGATCCGAATCTATTGTGGACATTAAAACTAATTGTACGGCGGACCTGAAGAGGATCCCTAAGGTGGCTTACCAGGCAGGGTTCGAGAGCTGGGAGAAACGTTGTCAAAGTTGTGTCGTCAGCCAAGGCATGTAATTTGAGGGCAACAAGTTCGATTAAGATGTATCCATCGAAATAAACAAGTCATAAAATCAGTCCTGTTTTTTTTATCACACCTTGTATTTCGTCCATTTAAATTCTCATCAACCGCATTCAGTCAAACCTTCCTTTTTTTCCGCAACTGGCTGAATATTTCGTCATGCATTTGTTTCTACCACCCCATTCTCCCTCTCCAAATACATAAACAAATGCAGCAAAGCTGTTTGATATTAGACTCACTGTCTTCAATTGACGCTTATTCTCCTCTTACGAGCATTAACTCTTTATACTATCCTATCATCACATCACACATGTAACATATATGAAAGCAAACAATTTATTTATTTATTTATTATCGACTTAATTGGGCGAGGTTGAGACTAAATAGCCCCTTCTTCCACCTAATCCTTACATTACATACATTACATTGAAGACAATTACATACAGCCAAGCCCTGGATGGAGAAAAATCCACCCAGACGGGAATCGAACCCGTGACCTCTCAGTTGGATAGACGAGGACGTTACCCCGCCGCCACCGGGGCCGGCTTAATTAAGAGATTACAGAATAATTTAAATGAGCGTAACTTGCGAAATTTCATAAAACTCCACAAATTTATTTATATGCTCACAAAAAAAAACCTACAAGGGGGCAACCGGGTTTGAACCGGTGACCTCTCGATCTGCAGTCGAATGCTCTACCACTGAGCTATACCCCCAGATACACATTTAATGATGTTCTGGTGAAAAAGTAGTGAAATCAAGAAACAAATTATAGAATAATTGTTAGAAAAATTGTGAATAATTAATCAACTGTTTGCATTAAGATTTGTTGCGACAGGGGTGGAGAAAGCAGCCCCTAGGTAAACATATTGCCTTACTTGATGCTGGATTTGCATGCTACGTGAAAGATATTTCCGATCGGTACTGAGCATAATTTCATCGTGTTAAATCCTTCGACATATTTTAAATGCTTTTTAATAAGACATTGAAATCCATCACTGCTAAATCAAAACGTCATTTGCAGGTTTTCAAGGCATTATCTCCACGCGAGCATGATATATGTGTTACATCACGCGAAGTGACCAAGTGGCCAGATGGACTCAGAAAGCCTACCTTCCCATGGGCCTCATCTTCCAAGTTAGATTCTGTGTAGGAGCGGGTGTAGCCTCCAATTTTTTCCTTTTCTTATGGTCTCGGCTGCGCGTGGGAAATAAAAAGAATCAGTAGTTTTTTGTCCGACATTAATTTGTCTCACGACCCAACAGCTTCTCGAAGCGCTGTCGTATAAAGCAGAGGAATGATATACGCATGTGGTCGGGTTAGCTCGGTGGCAGGCGCGGCTGGAGAATGACGCGGGGAGTTCGATTTCTTTCTCAGGGATGACGTATTATTTCATAAAAGGGTTAAAATTTAGTTTAGTTAGCAATGAGATACGATTTCACACTGAGTCCACGTACAGCCCCAGCGCTCTTTAGAATTTACCCTTTCTTCTATAATTTACGGTTTCTTCACTCTTTCATTATTGGTTATGCCAAAAATACATTAAATTATTTAGCCTTTAAAATACTCGTATTTTATGTGATTATCTTATATCAGCCCCAATGTTTTTTTATTTAGAAATTTTAATGTTATAGCCTTCAAAAATGTTGGTTTACTTAAACGTAAAGGCGACTACTGAGGTCATGGCTTCCTTCAAATTAATCCTAATAACATACTCTATCTAACTAAACCTATGAATACCACAGTAAAAGATATTAAGCTGCCGCAGAACAAATCTATTATTCAGAAATTTTCTATTCTAATTCTGGATAATAGGCTCAATAAATACTACAATTCAGTTATTGAGACAACGTGGATCATGCCTATTTTTTTAATATTTAAATCCAATGCATTTCATAAGTACGACAAAAAACACAAAATAAAAGAATGTTGTAAACAGAAAGTGAATATTTTTCACTTATTGGCTATGGCTGTGCGACGATATTAGTAGACGTTCACATTAATTTTGCGCTCGAACTTTTGACACCGACTTAAGGTGTCGTCGACATACACGTATCTAAATCAGATGTGGGTGTTATATTGATATTGATGAAGTGTACAATAGCAATGTTTTTTTCGATATTGCTCCCGAGGTTTACATTGACGTGATAATCAACGTGGACATAGATAGATCTTCTGCTAATGGACATACCATAAATGAGAAAAAATATTTCGGAGGCATTATTATAGGTAATCCACCGGTTAAGGTAGGTTTTGGATGGATACAAGCTAACAAATAATTTTCTCGTCTCTCCTATCCAAACACAACTCAATATCCTACTCTACAACAGCTCACCCTCCAACTTCGTATACTTCCTTCCTAACTTCATTAGGTCAATATCCCTATACTATTCCTGCCCCTTCCTCGTTTGCCATTCTCCACTCTATCACAGTCTTCAACATTCTTCTGCCAATCAATATGCTTTATATCCATTTTTTGTCTCCTTAGGACCTCTCCCGACATTCCCTTCTCCTTCCGCACTTTCCGTCCACTTAACCGTCTCCATCCTCATCCACACCCACATTCAAAAGCCTCCAATCCACTTACTTCTATCATCCTGCTTAAATGACCATATCTCCGCTCTGTACATATCTATACTCCATATCAAAGTTTTGACGAGCCTTTTCTTAACATCCTAACACAATGTCTCTTTCACCAACTCCCTCCTCCTCATGAAAGAAAAATTGAATAGTAGTATTTAATAATACTGATTCTCATCCCATATCTATCGAAATGAAATTCCAACTCAACCAGCAATGCTTGCAACCCCTTGACGGACTGACATGCTTGGTCATCAGCAAACCGAAATGACTATGAATTCCCGCTGACTTTCATTCCTATCTCCAGTTCTTCCCATGACTCTTTAATTATTTCCTTTGCATTAACGTTGAACAGCACCGGTGATAATGGACAACCCTGCCTTATATCTCTTCCTAACACTGCCCATCCGGACTCTCCGTTCCTCACTCGTACCTGAGCAGTCAGAGACATATACAGGTTGCGGATTAGCCTCCTGTTCCTCCAATCTATTACTGTTTTCTGCAATACATTCATTAGTTTTCCCAGTTCACTCTATCAAACGCTTTTTCTAAATCTACTGAACAGGCATATACGTCCTGGTTGTATTCTATATTCCTCTCGATTAATAATCTCATTACTGCAAAGGCATCACGCGTGCCTCTTCCCTTCCTAAACCCAAATTGAACGTCCCTGAACAATCGCTTATTCTGCTCTCCATCGTCTTTTTAATGATTCTGAGAATCATTTTTGTTGCGTGCGAAAACTAACTGAATGTTCTGGAGTCCTCATATGAATTAGCCTTTACCTTTTTCGGAATAGGAACTAACACTCATCTCACAAAATATTTTGGCCAGATTCCTTCTTCATATATGCTACGAATCAGTCTATAGGTATAGCCTCTTCCTCCCACATTTTCCTAAACATTTCAGTAGTTCCGCAGGAATGTTGTATACCCCCGCGGCATTATTTCATTTCATCTCCGTTAATGCCCTTTCAATCTCATCGTTGAGTATGCCTGGACCTAAGCTATCTCCGTCTACGTTATATTCTATTTATATATTTAAACTTCCTGGCCAAAGTCCTTTACCATGCAGTTATTTTATATAACCCTTCTATATCCCATGGATCTTTTCTGGTTCAACTAATATTTATCCCAACTTATCTGTTACTGTTACCACAGATTTCTCCTTACTTCCCGATAGATAGATACCTTCTGATATAGCGTACAAATTTCACCCTTCGTCTACAAACTTTCCATATCTTCGCAATACGTCTTCCATCATGTTTCTTTTGCTTCACTTCTTACCCATCTCAATTTATTACTTAACACTTTTTACATCTTTCTACCTGACTCTGTACTTACATATTTCCATTTTCTCCTCTAATCTATCTCTGTAATCATCTCATCCGTGATCCATGGTTCCCTCGTCCTTTTCCCATTAACAGTTTGCGGCTTTCGATATCCCTTTATTGATATAATTCAAATTTCCTCGATAATACTCAGCTCCTTATCCTCACTCATGATTTTCTCTACAGCCTTCTCATACTTTTTCCCTCATCAATCCAGTTAATGCTTCTACATTTCATTTACTTACTCTCCTCATTTTTGTATATTTACCACATATTTTTGCATTACGTCTAATCGATGGGAGGGTATCAACGGGCGTCATTGAATGTCGATGCGACGCATGGCATCTTCGCGATTTGGATATCTACGTCGAAATTATCGCTTTTTACAACACCGACATTAACGTGGTTTTTGTTGCCGGCGGCATTTATATATCGAGGCGGGGTCTAGAATTCACTGATTTCGTTTTGCGGCATTTAAGAGCCGATGTCGCATTGCCCTATTCCGGCACACTGACTTCAATTGTACCACTCATAATGTTCCACCCAACCCCATTTCCAAGATACTTGCGACATAAGATCCGGTCTAATTATGCTAATCTATTTGTCTTGTGCAATATCGTTGCGACTTTTGGCAAAAATGCAACATTTTGCACGCAAATGTGTCTACTGAGTCGTCAGATATCAAGTTTGTTGTTAGGTAAGATCGCGAAATCTAACCCTAGAAAACATTGGATTGATCAAAAGTTTTGATATTTACTAAATATTAGCTCTATTTTCAGGAAGCGAATTGGGTATTGAGGTTTTAGTTGTGTTCTGTAACATTAAAATAGTTTCTGGCGTAACTTGGTGGAATATCTTCATATTGACGTTTTTTAAAAATATGCCGTCATTTAATCATGCCATCATTTAGAAAAATTCTAAAAAATTCAAAAGACTACAAAGCCTTGTTGTCAATCAAAGGCACGATTTCGGAAAAAGACCTTATTGTATTCAAAGCACACAAGGGTAACGCAGTAGTTGTGCTGGAGAGAAGTGAATACATAAAGAAGTGCGAAGATTTCATCTCGAACAACAAAGCAATAGCTTTAACTAAGGACCCCACACCTGAATATCAGGAAGTGTGTAAAGCTTCCATCAACTCATGTGAAGTGATAATAAGCCCCAGGGAGAATCGCACTCAAATACATATGAATCCATCAGTGCCCTGATTTTTTGGTATGCCAAAAATCCACAAAATCAGTGAAAGCAATCTGTGTAGCAGTGTTCCTATTCGACCTGTGATTTACAATGTTTTGGCCCCTAACCACTCATGGGCTAGTAAGTTAAACGTCTTATTCAAATATTTTCCAAATTTTCCCCGAAATATGGAATTAAAAATTCACAAGAAATTGTGGAAGTGTTGTCTAGAGAAATAGTAACCCCCAGGTATCATTTGATGTCACAAATTTATTCCCCCGTGTTCCAAGATCAGAAGCTCTGAATCTTGCGGAAGTTACCCTTGTTAAAGCAAAGGGTTCCGACCCCGGTGATATTTGAATTGTGCTCCTCATTAAAAGTGTGTGTAGAACAAAACAGTTTCGTGTTTAATGGCAAAATATACCAACAACAAGACTTGTTCTGACAGACAATTAGTCATTTTTTTAAATGTCCTCAATTTCAGAGATAAATATATAAATTTTACCATGGGATTAGAAGCGGATGGATCTCTCAACTTTCTAGACATGAATATTACCATTAAAAACAATAGATTTGATTTTTCTAGTTTCAGAAAACAGTGTTATACAGACCATGTTATTCACCATAATTATAGGCACTATTTCTCTCAAATATTATAGGCCATTCACGCCATGATACATAGAGTATGTTCTATCCCCTTGTCTAAAGAGAACACTCTTAAAGAACTAAATATCTTTACACAAATTGCAGTGAAAAATGGATACAGAGAAGATTTAATTGATAAACTTTACCATAAGAATATCCCGTTTAGCAAAGTTATCCATATAAAGCTCACCCACATATACAGAAAACCAATCTCAGTGGCGGAAATTCCCTTTTCTTGGCCCCTTGTCGTTAAAAGTACAAAGAATCCTCCCAAAGGAAAAAGTGAGACCCGCCTTTTACAATTAAACTAATTTAAGCAACATGTTATGCCACACGAAGGACCAAGTTGAACCCCTACACAAAATTGGAGTGTACAAACTCCGCTGCAAGGACTGTAACCGGATAAACATAGGCCAGGCGGGGAGGAGATTTGAAACATGAATAAAGGAGCACAGAGCTTCCTTTAAAAATAACATCTCCGCGTCACTCTTCGCCAAACACTTGAGGGATTGTGGCCACAGCAGCGATTTCACCCCCGTATTTCTATACTTTGAGAAGAAAGGCCACTGTCTCGATGCACTGGAACAATTAGAAATCCTTCAGCACACGAATTACGGGGAAGATGTTTTGACCAATGATTTTCTTTACCCTTCACATTCCCCGTTATTGTTTTTTCCCTCACCCCCTGCCAACCTGAAACCAAGTAAAACTTTTTCAACAATGTAGCCACTCCTCCCAGCCCGCTACTTAATCACCTGACTAATTACTAAGTGCCGTTCTACCTGTTCACAATAATCATTCCCCTAATCCTCTGCCAACTAATCCGATGTCAGGTGGGCTTTTTGCAACTTTCTATTGACCCTATCCTTCCGGCCTGCTAATTATCTAATTAGTTTTTATATAATCTAATTACCCAATTATTGCTAATTTGTCAATATTACCAATCCTCCTTCTCCGCCTCAAACCATAGACTTTTTGCCCCCCTCTTCCTAGCTCAACCAATCCTTTCTTTCCTACCTCCTCTTCCCCTCCGCCCAGAGATGTGTATATATACTGTGCTTGACTTGTATTTTTACCTGATGTTATGCTACAACGAAACCTGGGTTGTGAGAATAAAAAGTTTATGTGGAAAAGCAAAGTGGTTTTATTTTTAAAAAACGTCAATTCTGTAACGTTACTTAAATTTTCATTGTCGTCGTCTTGAGCCCATGCCCGTGCTAATAAATATTTTTTTATCTACGGGATATTTCAATTCAAAAATTTAACAAAACGCGTCCATGTGATTTAAATTGATCCTATACCTAAAGTCAATCGTGTACTTAGTTTCAGCTTATGAACGGGATTTCATATTTTATGAGAATTGAAGTGTACTATCCACAACTGGGCTACGCCAATGACATGAACCGATACTAATGACCACGTGACCGTATTTTATTTTTCTCACACTCTCACCCATGGAATTATCTAGAAACAGAAGTACATGTAGTACTGCATATGCTCAATTGCCCTCCGAATCGAAGCCAGTAACTCAAAAGAGTGGAATTACCAAATCCCACAACACAATCATCCTCAGTGTATATCAATAATTTCAGCATCAGGGAAATTTTATGTAATTCATCAGACGAACACATACCAAGAGTAAAAATTCATCCAACCCCATTAGTCCTAAGGACCTTAATGAATTAATTCGTTACTTGTGGCTATTCCAACAAAGTGAGTGTACACTGGAATATCGTAGCATGCATGCTCCAGATACCAAACTTACGGTACATGAGGATCGCATCCAGGTTCAAGAGCCTTTCTTCGTCATTGAAAGCACACTGATTTTTTTCCAAACTCCGCGCAAATTTTTTTTGCCATTAACTCAAGATTCATTTATAAGCTCTAAGAATGGGCTTTTTGCGGATTCTTCCAAACCCAGTGTGAAATAGGTATTACTGCAAAACGGCATTCACTGATCCCACTTATTCTATCCTCTATCTGAAAAGGTCAACGGAACATTACTTTATCCAAACTTCTCGCAAATCACAAAGGCCATTTGTGGCATTTCTGAGGCAATCCTAAAGTTGTTGAACTACTTCTTGGCCCCCGCGGAAGTTTCTGCTACAGAGAAGTTGCGATGTCTGTTGTGGACCATTCAATCCATCGTAAACTAGCCAAGGAAACCTCTTTCTAAATAGAAATTGGCAGAAACGTGATCAATGTATTGGCAGATAAAATTTAAAAAAACACCCATCGTTAGTTAAATCTAAGTAAAAAAAGATTGTCCCCACTTGAGATTAATTTTTTTTTATTAGGACAGCGAAACTAGATTGAAAGGTCCTTTACATGGCCAGGGAAAACTTTCCCCAGGCGAGTGAATGCATGGCAATTTAAGGAGCAACCATGGAGGATATGGTCTCCAATTGGAAAGCTGATTAAATATGAAGACTTGAAGAAGAGGATCAATGAATTCCTATTTTCAGCATGGGAATTGTTTAATTATATTTCGACTGCTAAATTGTAAATAAAAAAAGACTCACCTAAGGTGATTTCTTATCAGTGATCCGCTGGAAATCGTTAATAATCTTGATTCGCCAAATATTACTCAAGTTGCGAAACCTTCATACTCACGTGAATATCTCGGTCTGATTTGAATGCCGTGAGTGATGAGGCGGGAGAGCTTTTCCGGGAGTGTATTAGAGTTGACGCCATACAATGAATTTCTAGAATAAATATTAATGAATATTTGGTTTTATACGTTTTCATACAAGCATATGTGTATGCTACATTTGGGAAATATGACGGGGTACGCAATTTCCAACAATTACTCTAAAAAAGTGGCACCTCCGAATTAGTAAACCGCCTTGTTGCTTTATCCAGAAAGAGACACAAAAGGTAATAAATTTGTTCGTTACAGTAATCGAACGAAGGTTAAACTCCGGGATTTTTTATCCGAAAGCACTGAAGCGTGATGTGGACGGATGTAAACATAATTTAAATAAAAAAAATGTGAAAAATTTCCACTGAACAAATCAACTTTTAATTACGACCGAGATTTCCATTTATCTCATTACCTAAACATAGTATAATACATCAACACCTTGGATGTGATTAAAAGCTTTTTATATAGTGAAAATTTACATTTATTTTACAGGTAATTACAGAATATTCCCCGAAAAAATGCATTTTTAATCTGACACGTTTTTTATCTAATACCTAATTAGTAAAAGCCATTTTTTTATTCAAAAGTAATTCACTCTATTCTCTATATTTTCAATTTGATATAAAATATATTTTTTAAATGTTCTTCGTAAATTTAAATATTTTGTTAATTGTAAGTCGTGACAAATATGCTACACATGCTGCATGCAATACACTTTCATCTGCTGTACAACTACCTCCGTTTATCCTACTTATTTATTGGGACAGACCCTGTGTGTGTATATGTATGTAATATATATATATATATACATTGTATAAACAGTTCCTTTAACTGCGCCGGTTATGGTTTTTCAGGAAGATCTGAAAAGTCAAAAAGCTTGGGTGGAGCTGTAGTTGCCCAAAGAGGATTGCTCGGGAATCGAACCCGGGAAACCTACTGAGATTCGTCGTCGTTTAAAGGCTGTTAATGGAGACGATGCAGTTTATAGATCTATTGTAAATCGATGGGTAGTAAAATTTCGTGGTTACGAGCCTGGAAAGCCGTAATTGTTGATGAAACATGCAGCAGACATCCGATCACTGTCACAGACGATAAACATCGGAAATTCGTGGAAGATTTGATTCAAAATAACCGACAAATCAGTCAAAAGCGTATCGAAAACCATAATGGTCGAGATTGTCGTGTTAAAGGCAGCCTGACGCCAATAATATTGCAAATTGACAACGCTCGTCTACACTCCTCGCGCGCAACTGGAGAGGCTTTGCGAAACCTAAAATTTGAATCGATTCCACACCATCCTTATTCCCCCCAATTTTTCGCCTTGCGATTTTTATTTTTTCCTGTACTCTAGGGACACCTCAAGGGTAATTGGACGATGACGTGAAGGCAGCAGTCAAGTCCTAGATTCGAGAAAAGTCGCATAAGTTTTTCACTGACGGAATGGAAAAATTTGTTAAACGTTGGGAGAAATGTGTTACCCTTAACGGTGACCATGTTTAAAAATAAATATGTGTTTTTTAAACTTATACATTGGAAATTAATGTACTTTTTGCACAAACTTACCATTGTTTTTATTCGCGCTCTACAAGCATATGTGCATTACTTATTAGCCTACCCTCGCATGTTAATTATTGAAATAATGTAGGTCGTGAGAGTACTACAGATAAATGCACGACGGCATGCAATTGAGCAATACTTCTCCATGCATATGAGAGTAATTGAGGTAATAATAAGGACAATACCTAAAGCTAGAGAGCTATCGCTAGAGATGAAGACAGCGTATTAGGCTTCTTATAATATAAAAAATAAACACCTTTCGATTTCAAAAACAATCTATAGTACGAATCTTTATATAATTTAGAAATATAATATGTAACCAATCACTGGCTACAATTAATTTTCTACGATTTTATTTTCTGGCTCATGCAACCATAGTTAGATATTTTTTTACATATTTACATAAGACATTCATGGCTACGTAAGTTTTGATTCCATTAAAAATAATTTGACTTAAGAGTCAATCACTAAGATTAATATCACCGAATAACATCATTTTATCGATAATTTACTCATTATATGTGCTTTAAACGTTATGTGACGATTCAACTAGACCAAATTGCAACATAATAATTACAACACAGGTATTTAATCCTCCTCGTGTCTCAACAATTTGATAAGAATGCGCTGGCAACGATGAAAATGTAAGTCAACTACAAATTGAACAAGGCAATTCCAAAAAGTCAAGATCTTCCATTGTTAATTGATTCGGGACTGGATTTATTTAATGATTTCATTGAGGCGAGATTAAGACGTGATAGTCCCCTGGTCCACCTATCCCTACATATTATATTAAAGATAATTTAAAACACCCCGTGAATGGGACTCTGGTTAATGTGACATAGTGACTCATCGGGCAGAATGCTAGGAGGGTAAGAATTATGCATTCCCAGTGGACTCAAATAGCTAACATTGAACTTATAGTTGAAGTATTGATGCCATTTTATTTTATTTTCCGCGCGCGAAGACAGTCGTCACCACCTTATTTTATTCATCATATTGAATGCATCATAAGTTCTATAAATACGTCCCCCTGGATGGGAGTGGCAGAGATACAGCCCCTGCCATTAAATTAATAGGAAAGGATTCACATCTTCTTCAGATTTACAGTTGCCCTAACTCAGTGGTGGCAGAGCTAAAAGTATTCGAGAAGGGTGGATTGAATTTAATGACGCCTAATAATATCCGAGTCAAATTTAAATTTGTAATTGTTGACTACCCGTTTTAACTGTACCCTATAAAAAATAGGTATCTTATTAGAATCCTTACGAATGATTCAGAAGTGGACCTTCCTTAATATAGCGTCTGGGAAGAATTCCTTTGGTATTAATTTAATCGGATTCTAGTACTCCACTACGTGTTAAGTTACGCACGTGAATGCGAACCCCTGGCGGAAAGCGCACATCAAGGGTGCGACTGTTTAGTAACAAAATTTTACATACTCAAGTCGCCAGAGAATTTTTTTCTCTAATTTGAATTGGGACGGAAGCTTGTGCATTAAACTACACTGAGATCAATTTTCTTTTCTATCTATTTTTAGGCTCAGGAACAAACATGGACTCAAATTACCTAAATATAGGCACTTAATTATCCATAATAATTTAAATGTCTAAACAGTAAAAATTACGTGTTACAAGTTAATTTAGCTATGAAATACTTTCCCTAAATTAACGTAAAAGGTCCATGCATCATTATTTTCGGGAAGTCTAAACTTGTGCGATATACACCATGTATAGCCCCACCCACCAAATGACGTGTTATATAAAGTTTCATTGTTCCCGACTCAACGGCCACCTCGTCAAACGGTAGGAAGGTCGAAAATCAAGAGATGATAAATGTCAAATAATGGGCTGGAGTCGTCCTGTAACTCTAATGCTACATCCTAGCCTTCTTTCTCAATCCATCAATCCCAAATACCTCCGACCTTCGAAGCACCGAAGGCGTAAACACCTGAGTTGAAGCATCCATGTCACCTAATCACTGAATTTGAATATCAATGCCAACGGCTTCTGGAGTCAACTGTCTGGAGGGAGCATGCAATGGAACTGAAATTCAGTTTCCACGCGATAGTTAGTAATACCGGACTTAGAATTCTATTCGAGAGAGGGTGAACATTTGAAATCTCGGTCTACTAAATGGTGGATGTCTACTCCATCATCACTATTAACGGTTCACAACCTGGAGATCTATTTGCCGTTTCTCTCCATTAATTGATTCCCAACTTCACAACTCGCATTAATTTCACTTAGCATTATCCACCGACCTTTCCTGACGTCCATGTCCTTCCTAAAGTCCATGAAATTCCTCATTAAAAACGACTAGAAAATTCTAGATAGATATCGCCATTTACTCATTCCATTTTAGTTACTGCAACCACATGAAAAGTTCTTCAAAAATGTACATGGGTAAATTGATTCCAGTCTATGCATCACATAGTTTATTGAATTGATAAGTATCATATCGGAAGATCATATTATGTGTCCAAGTCCAACAAGTTTATAATTAAAACATTATATATTGAAATACGCATTAATGTAACGTAACCTGAGCTAGAATATTGAACTATTTAATGCATATTGATGGAAAATGAAATAGAAAAATAGAAATAGATGGAGAGGATTTGTAACCCTTTTGTGTCATAAAATATTTGACCTTAATCTAACAAGCGATTCAAAATTCAGTTTTGCAGTTTAGCCTTTGTTAGTCTTTCAGGATTTACAAAAAATCAATTAAATCATTGTAGAGAGCATTGAAAAACAATGTTTTCTTCTTTTATAAAAAAAATTGTTGATATCAAAGAGAGAATTCAGCAAACCTTTAAGTTTAATCCTCATATTGAAAAGAATTTCTTCCACTTCTTAGTGAATATTTTCTTGAGATCCGGCCAAAATATGGCCAATAAACTCTTAATTTGCTAAGTAGGGTACCACAATAAATAAATCCAGTAATTCTATTAACACTAAATAACTCTGAATTTGATATATCAATATGTATTCTATGCCAACCACCTAAAGGGGTATGGCAAGAGTTTTGAGGAATGATATGTGTGGAAAATTTTAAGCCATTGCATAGTCATGCAGCTCCCAGGATACAGTTCCGAATAAGCATTCGTTCCGAGATTTTTTTACTCTGTTTGGTTTAATGTTTTTTGGATAAATACAAATTAAGCTTCGAATAATTAATTAAATTTCAGAGTTCAACCCAAGTACTCCAACTTTTTAAATCTACTTCTAATCTTAGCTGAAATATTCATTTTTCCCCTATCAATGATTCATCCTAAACATTTGGAGCCCTCAGCTTATTTACTTTCGGACCACAAAACGCCCATTCGTGTGGGGCAGGGGCATTCTGTGAACTTTGTTGAAGAGCGCTGTGAAAATGTTCAATCTAGCTCATAAGAAAGGGGGCCTCGTTAATCGTATTGTTGCTCGAAGCGATCTAAAAGTTATAAAAGAATGCTATTGGCACATATGCAACACACGAGACGAATAACAACTGTATTCTTTTGGTCGTGGACGAATAATTAGGAAGACACTGTCATTCCAATATTGCGAATGGATCCTAAAAAGATTTTTGTACAAGGACCATACGTTTTCCACAGTCACAATACCGTTAATGTTACCGAAAGTGCTACGAAAGAGGGGATATTAATTTTACAGAGTAGACAGAAGAGGCACAATCATAAAACGGAAATACTTAATGAACACAGTGTGAAATTACTATGGGTACTGGAATATTGTTAATAAATATCCCAACATATTACCATCACGAGTGCGGCGGGTTTAGCCACAGGCATTACAAGGACAGCGAGTACTATTTACATCCCTTAGCGTCCTAAGCTCAAAACATCAACACCGCCAAAATTAATTTTAAAAATATTTCAGAAAAGTTTTTTGATGGCCTGGATCGAGACAGCCAGAAGAGCCACCCCAAAGGTGCAAGTCAATTTCTTCACTCGGGGGGAAACGAAATTTCACCAGAGGGCATTATTTTCGCCGATGAAGTTCGCTCCTGTATCAACGGGTACAGCACTGAGAGACGGACACAGTGGAGAGATTTTTTTTATGGAAACGGGCGCAGAATTGTGAAGTGGAAGGAAAAGGAAAATCAACGCATCAGTGTCCCTTAATGATGCATCCACGCTTGCTAACATTATGATGAGATGCTTTCCCTCCTTGTAAATAAATATTTCAGGGGTGAATTCGTCCATCGCTCATGCCTCCAGGTGGAAAGGAACATGGAGGGAGCAACAATTACCGTGGATAAATGTGCGATAGGACCATGGAACCTGGTATCCTCCTCGTAAGTGAATGGATAAGTGAAAAACGAGAAGACAAAATGGTCAGGCTAGTGTTTCGTATTCTAGGAATCATTATAATAAAAAAACTGAGCCGTTGAAAACGCAGTTTAAACATTCATCCTAACTAACAAAAAGGACTAAATAAATGCATATACTTTTGATTAAGTTAAAAGAAGAACTTGAGTGCGTGGTTATAGTTCATGTCTACATGTTGACGCTGAGCAATACTAGAAATAGTTAATGGGCAACCTTATGTGGGTTTCTGTAGAGGAAACATGAAGAAGAATATACACATAGTAAGGGGGTGGAAACAAGTAGTTGGAGAGAACAAACATGGAAGTACGTGCAATATAGGACAATTGAGCCCAGTGTATAGATTTGCACTGTAAGGAGCAGCAAACATTTTTTCTAGGATAATGAATCTACTAAATGAAGGTATTATGAGTGAGATGCTGGTCAGCAAAATCAAACTCGCAGTTTATTACATGAAAAATATACAGAATTGACTTGAGACCAATTTCAGCACATTTAGGAAAGGCAATTGTAAAAAATAACTTGTAAAATAGTGATCACAACCAGGTGGTAAAGTACAATTGTTTTCTGGAAAGAATGTAAGGATAATACAAAATCAAGATAAGCAAGAAAATTCTGCAGAAAAAAAAGGAGATCAATTTCCACATTCCGATTGATGGCACATTGCATGCTATCGTGGGGAACAAATACTTGCCCAGTCGGATTACTAATTCCGATTTAAAAAGTACTACATGCACAATTTGATTGGAAAAATGTACACATAAGCAATTAACCTGATCTGAGGTATTCCTGAACTTGGAAACTACCGTTGGAAATTATGAGTGGCATATGGCGTTTCAAATGCTGAAGAAACTTCTAATGGATTTCAATGGCAGAAGAAAGAACTATATGCATCCAATCTACAATAATTAATGTAAAAGATTGGAAGATGAAATAAATTTATAAAATACAATAAATAAAGTATTTGAACAATAATGCAACCTCTCATGTAACTGTTTAAACAGGCACTGGGATGAGTTAGTAAAAGAAAAAACACATGAAATCAGAATCAGAGGAAGTACGTGGATGGAGAATGAAATGAACCCTGCGTCAGACGCACGACATAAAGGTCACAGCAGAGGACTTGGATTGTTAGCAGAAATCCTTGTTTGTCATGAATAAGTACTTCAGAGGTATAAATTAAGCTACCAATGGGATAACACAGTCCTTTATTCCTTATTCCAGGCAGGAACTGAGAGAAATAGATGATACGGAGAGTAATTAGGTGAGAGTAAGTGAAAACATTCGCCTTGAGTGTGGTGCATTATAGATCAGAAACGTGGAACACACTAATAGGAGAAATAAGTTAATTGGAGATCCCCTAATATGGTGTAGGAAGTTAATGGAAGAGGCCAATCTAGAGGATAAATGGGAAACGAAAATAATGAATGGGAATTTAGAAGGTGAGCTTTACAAGAGAAGTGTAGAGATAACGACAAAAAATAAAGATACTTGAATTGAGAGTTAATCTTCAGAATAATTGGTTTGTTTGAAATTTAATTGAAAAAAATACCCCTGTGAGGAAGAACAAGAAATAAGTTGACAAAATAATGTGGCTTAGGAAAAGGAGATATCAAGTTACATGAGAAATGGTAATTAGTAGGACATAATGAAGAGTAAGAAACAAATATTCAATAAAATATATCATTGCAAATTAAATATAGGGTCAATCACGAAAAAGTAGTGATGTTTCACTGCCCTAGCGGACGACTGGCTTAAGGTGACTTGTGGCAAGAAAGGTAGCGTTAGATCATGGGAAAGTAACGCGACCGGCGTGAACTATTTGCGGGCCGTTATAGTGTTCGGATTTCCGCTAGACTGGACCTCTGTCCGAGGGTCGCTTCACGAATTCACGATGCCATGCTCCACGGAGCACAGATGCGCGATAAAATGATGTGTTTAGCTCGAAAACTTGGGTTTGGAGACCATGCCCATGATTAAGGAGGCTTTCGGAGATGAAGCAGAGCCCCAAACTCCAGGCTTTCCGCTGGCACAGGGCGTTACGGGATGGTACGACGAGGAACGCCCTGGAGTCCATCAACGACACGGTGCGACGAAAATGCGCAAAAAGTGAGAGTCATCCTGAATTTCAATCGACACCCCAGCGTCAGAATTTTAGTAGAAAAGTGCAATCTTCCTAAAACCGCAGTGCATCGCATTCGTATAGAAGATCAGATAGATGTGCGCCAAGGTTTTCCCCAGGCGCTGCCGGATGATCAGAAGGCTGCTCGTGTGGCAATATCGTATGATCGGACCGCTGTATTGTATGTCACCCGAATTTATTAGATAAAGTGGTTACTGGTAACTGGCAGAGGCACTGGCATGGGTATGTCGATGAACAAGGCTGCTATTTTGAAGAATTTTGGTAATTTGTGCTTTGACCTAGGATACACTTTCCCCCGGATTTACTATTTTTATTATTGTTGGAGCACACGATGAACTTAAGTTTGTCATATGCAAATGACAAGCCACAAGAAGACACATAAGATCTCTTCGGCCATAGTAGGTGTTGTTCATCGGAAACCTGGTGACCGGTGAAGGCTCTGATGAATATTTTTTTCTAAGAAATGTAATACTACTACCATAATTTGGATTCGTAATTATGTTCATCGCATTTACTTTAGGAACGGAATCAAGAGTGGTAGAATATATGCGGAATTGAAGAACATTAAAGTAATGTGAATTTACTGGTAATGCCTCGTTAGACAAAGCTAAGGAAGCTACGGATGTTCGGCCTGTGTCCATTCAATACCTACCTTGGACGGTAGACCACCAATGACATTTACAATTCTGATTGTGAAATAAACAAGCAAAACTTGCGTGGCAGCGTAAAATAATTTTGGCGTTGAACTCGTCGAATTTTTTACGCAGACCTTATGAAACTGAGGCGGACCATATCCTCAAAAAACAAGCGTGTTCTCACCCATACGTAGGACATACAATGGTCCCACATTTACACAGGCCTGTCGAACTTGAAATGATTTGTGGATTATCGTTGATGAAAATTGCCGCATTATTAAATAAATAGGCAAAACTTCGTATTTCTAATGAAAATTAAACTCGTTATCCATGAATAAAACCTTATATGATTAATATACATTATTACAAAAAGAGGTCAGAGCCAATTGCCTAAAATAAGTTGAAAGGGGCCGTCGTCATTGAAACCGCACTTGTGATGACACAGTCATTGAATTATCGATTAAAAATGGCGAATAGGTTTTTTTATGGATTAAATAATGCAAAAGGAGAGATATAAAATATTCAGGATAGCAAAGTGCAACGTTAACATACCGTTTCATTGTTTTATCAAACAAAGCGATGGTGGTGATGAAATAAATCTGCTATTTATATCATTGACAAGAATTCATTATTATAATTCGCTTGCAAATGGAAATTAGATTTTTATTCTAGCATAATCAATTAATTTATGGAACATGAGTTATAGATATTGGCAGTTAAGTTAGAACAAGCTCGCTATTAATCGCTAGCATTAAATAAAATAAATAACGGCGTCGTTATAAAATATTCAGGACTAGAGGTTTATACATACATATATATAACAGAATCATATTCCATTGATTAATTCCCTTGCAAGCGAACAACGTGCCTGGTCTGACGAAGGCAAGGCTGAGTTCCAGAACGGTATATTATATAATCTATTCATTGCAGTAGGTGGAGGTAGAGTTTACCATAAATTATTGTAGATATTAATATTCGCAATTTCTAAGCGGAATCCCAGTGCGAATATTAATTACACATAAACATAAAACATTGCAATAAAATGTATACGAGAAACTATGATGCAACAGTTGATGTGTGGCCATCTCATTTATGTAAGGGACCCAAGATATTTCTACGAAAATATTTATATGAAGACGAAACATTACTGATGAAGGCATAAATATTATACATCGGAATTATATATATTCGATCCAAGAATGAATTTTAAAATGTTGAATGTGAACACTGTTTCGATTATATTCCTGTGCATAGCTCATGGAATTTTAAGACAAATGTATTCTGTCTTTCATTCGAAAGAGTGCGCTGATATCTCGATATAGATAGATCAAAACTTTTGTTAAATACCCCATTGAGATATTTCAAGTCGAATAACGCTGGATCACATTTTGCGGTCGGGATGATAAATTAATTTGTAAAGGACTCTAATATATCTTTAGAATGGAGAAAGTCTATGAAATTTCAAGAACTTTCTACCGAAATTAAAAAACTCGTTTTTGTTATCAATACCGATCAAGTAATATGGACATCACTGGCTGTCTTCGTGTGCTCACAAAAGCAAGCAGAATAATTGAATGGCTTTGACGTGGTCTTCAATTTTGCAATTGGGTAACCTAGATCCTGGAGATCCCAGGACGAAAATGCTCCCACTTTATCTAGGACCTTGCTCGCGGAAAATTTTGCAAGAATAATTTGCACGGACAGTTGGGCGTCCATGAAAATTTTTGCCCTGACTACGACTGTCCTGTTATAAACCCAAACCAAATAGAGCGACAAAGCTTTGGAGGAGGCTTTGAGTGCTTCGGTGTTGAGAAATAGGCATCGAGTTTCGACCGCAAAAACCTTTGTGATGGATTGGATATTTACATTCGATGAGAATCGTCGAAGTGGAAACCATATTGTGAACGAATGGCGCCGTGACACGCTTGCGCATCGCCTGGGCTTAGAGATGTCTTACGGAACGGAAAAGGAAATAGAAGCCTATGACGCATCCGCATCGATTTACATCAGGACAGGCCCATCGCTGGCGATCAATATACATTTATATCAGCGATTCATCCATGTCGATTCGACAATGATGTCCTAACGGCAAATCCTTCCAGCAAAGCACTCTCCGCATGTCGTGCGTGAGGGAGGTGTACTCATGACGAGTCATAATTACAGGAAATCATCATTACACTAAGATGTTCTTTCCGGTAAAAATATTTTGTGAGTGTGTATCCGTGGAGCGAACTTGGTTTCTTCTGTGTGTGGGGGGGGGCGTGGGAAATACGCTTGGAAAGGGTAAAATGTTTCTTTAAACAATAGTGGATTATTTTGCTTTTCACAGGATGCAAAAAGTTTTATATTTTTTCTACTATCCCATTCAGTGTTATTACCACTTGCCCACGACATTACAATGAAAAGCATATTATCCTACTAACGCTTGACTTTAATGAAATGTTCTGACATTATTTCAGCGGTTGCCAGCTTATGGCGGGGAATATGGGCGATTAAAGGCGGCCCTACGGCCACCTCCGCTTAAAGTATTCAAACGCTGATTGGGTGGCAACCATATTTCACAACTAACTTGCTTTTCTGATGGGATTCGCCGCAATGCGGTTCTCTGCCAGAATGATGAAAACGAAGAGAGGAGAGAATAAAAACGAAGGATTGCGTTGTAGAGGAGGTGAAGATAGAGCACTTGGAGGTTGGTATATACAAGATGAAGAGGGAAACCAATAGGGCGCATGGTGAGGCACCGTGCTTCACCGAAGACCACAAAGGAAGGAATCGGTGCGGAAGAATTCCAGGGAAAGGACATCGATGTGCCACGAGGATCAGGTAATTGAAGGCGTCCATGCAGGAAACCTTAAGGGTATGTAAAGATTGGCCGATAGAAATCTGGCGCAATTCTCGGTTTCATAGCCCGAGATGATTATGTGGGTATTTCGCAGCTGACATTATTTTTATGGAAGATTCAATTAGCTCTGTAGGTTAAGAATGCGACATCAAAACTCGTGAGCCACGGGTTCGAGTCCCGCTCCATTAGAAGCGTTGCGCTGAGGCGTGGTGCACATGAAATAACGCTCCTTGAAATTTGCCGCAAGAATACCTTAACAACCGAATTAATAGGAGCTCCATGTACTAAATCATTAGTGGCAAAACACACTTTACGCAGTTTGCCTATTGACGTGAGTAGGACTAAGTTTCAGCTCGGAAGAGGATATAATCCGTCAATTGAATTTAAGTATGATGAGTAGGTTCGAGTTTTGGCAACCATAATAGGTGACGCATTGGGTCATGCTGCTTATTTCTTTTCTGGCAAAATAAGCAGTTTATTAAGGATTAAGGATTGCTACTTACTATGACCTTTCTGCCATAATAAGCAGCCATGTCAATATACCGTGAAAATTGGGAGTCTGTGTGCTGTATTAAGTGAACAGTAATAATGAGTGTTCTTCATCAATACAAGTACAACGCTATTCCACCACGTCACGCCAGACACGGTGGCTTTACTTAGTACTAATAGAATTAAACATTGAGTTTTAGTCAAAAAACAAAGGCATTAGTTCAATTCGCGGTATTATTACGCGTATATCATATTCGTATTAGATGAAATTTTGTAATATGAAAGAGAACTTTATTTTTCTGCGAGGAATTCGATCCTGTTTTTAAAAACTTAACGTATATTGACCAAGCAATCACCACTTTAACTTTTTACCTTATGTTGCAACTCTAATTTGTAGGCCAAGAAAATTGATAATGTTAAATTAACAGTTTCTCTGCGAAAATTTCTACGGCAGTGGGCATCCTTTGGAATATCTAGCCTAGGATTTGCGACCTAGCTCTCCCCCCTGATGCTCAACTGTTAGTGTGCAATCCAGTAATTATCGCACTCCATCAGGGCATGTGCCATACCGGAAAGAAACAATCAACCGTTAAAAAATGCGGAGGTATTTTCTCTTCTTCGAAGAGATAGTCATGGTGCAGTGAGCATTATATGTATCTTAATGCAAAATTACAACAGAAATTTTTCACCTTGACAGATTCGTGATTAGCTCCATACATTGGAATGACGTATTTTTCTCGGTGTATACTCTGTTTACCCCAATGGTCCCATGATTCACGCCTTATCCTCCACATGCCCAGTTTTGGCATTTGCAACCACGCTCAAAATGAGCACAGGCATCCTGAGCTATGAGGCCAACCAATCGAAACTGAAGGCTCCATCTGTGCAGACGACAATGAATGATTAAGGCAAAAACACATCAATGAGCACGTCACGATTAACCAATGAAGTGAGGAGTGAGCGATCACCGTACTTGAGAACAGGTGTGAGTTTACTTAATTTCAAAAGATATGACTGCAAAAATTTCCTTCCCCGAATTCCGCTTCGCTGAGCCCAGCATCGTGCGACTCTTAACTCGACCAAGAGCAATTGCTCCTGGGGTAGCGACGTCCGTTTCCATTCACTGGAGAAAATCGTTCAGTGGGATTGCATGACGATAAAGCGCAAACATATCCGTGTTCGGGCCCCTGTGCTAGACAATAGAGAAAGATTCCAGAGAGAGCACTCGAAATGCAGGAACCCGAGAAGAAATGAAATGGAATGGAAGGCAAGGAGAAGTTAGGGTATCGCAGTACGAATTTGGAACTAAACGAGTAATTATGGTTGCCTGGAAATGCAACCGACAGCTAAGGTCATTTACGCCCTTAGGAATAGGTGGATAGTATTATTATTAGGATAGTAGTGTTGAGACGTTAAGGGAGTGGAAGAAGGTTGGCGGAAGACTCGGCGCCGGGATTAGCCTACTTCTAACGAAAGGCGCAAAGGGGTACAACAGTTTAACGTCCCATCCGAGAATTATCCATCCACTTGAAATGCTCTCTTCATAGCATCTCTGGTGGGGAGACAGTTACTTTTGAATAATCAGTTCACCGTCAGGATTTGAACCCAGATTCTCGATACGGGAAACCAGTATACTGGCCACCGCACCTAACCGATCCCCGGGACTAAGCGAGGAATATTGAATACTTTACCAACTCTTAGGAGATTACTGGGCAGAGGAAAGAAGCCAGATGGAATGAGAAAGAATTGAGCTTGAGCAAATAAAGGCAAATATTACTAGCTCAGAAATAAGTAGCTGTTGTTAAAAAAGAGTTAATTTTGATTCGCAATTATACTTATCAATAAAACTCATTATGAATTGATATGAAATATTACGCCGAATTTGTTTCTGCTCTTAGTATATTTTTATTTTCACAACTCTGTTTCAACTGATCACTTCATTAGTATTTACAAGTATGGAGTTCATTTTTACACTCACTCTATGATATAGGTAAAAAGGGTTAGACCGCGTAAGTAAACTAAAATTGGATTACTTAGAGGAGTGATTGGGGAGGGAAGCCTATGGGAAATTATCAGAACAGGGAAACCAACCGGGCTCGTCTTGAGGAATGTTGTTTTACTGAAGGCTACTGTTGAAAAAAACAAAGCGAAAAGATTACTGGAGAAAATCAAGGACTAATTTTACCAGAAGCAGGAGGCATCAGCGCGGAGAGACCTGAAAGATTACCGAGAATAGCAAATGACAGAAGAGCATGGAGGACTACTTTAAACATCTCCACTGGCTGATAATGGCCCTGTGTAACCTTTACATTTCACTTTCCCTGAAAACTTGCTTTCTATCGAAAACCTTTTAATGGCGTAAATAAATCAAACCTACGTTAAACTCAATTATCTACCTACTGTAATACCAAAGCCTTTGACGTATGCCTTACCTGTTATTAACTCTTCAATATTTTGACCAACTCATCACCGTCCAAACTCTATATATTCCCACACTCAGTTTTCCTCTTCTTGCCTAACATATATATGTATTCCGTTTTATAAACACCTTAAACGTCGGACCTTTTACATATTTCTACATGTGTTCCTCCTAATACCCCATTTCCTGCTTCCTATATATGCAAAATGGAAGGCCATTTTGAAAGGAAGACTATTGCAGTCAGCTTAAAAAGAACGAATGGCTAAAGATCTGCATTTACCAAAAATACTATGACCAATTAGTTTGATAAATAATTACGATATGCAGCCTGTTAACTAATTACTAGTAATGAGTTGTAAACTACACACCAATTCATTAATATTAATGGCAGTTTCTGAACTTCCTTGATTGTCAATAGACATTTTTTTCGGTTTCTAGGAAGTGAAATTGAGAAGGAAGCAAAGGGTGGCATATAAATTGACAAATAATTATGAAAGAAAAGCCATAATCTACCTTAAGAGGTGCCTTCCGGATTTCTGTGATTTGAAGGCATCGCGACAAACCGAAGACACGTAAGTAATGTGGAGGGGCCACCCAATACGACAAGATTCTTTTCCTCGGATATGGACGCCCTACATACAAACTTTAAGTGGATGTGAGCAAAGAATCAGATGATAACGCGTACACTTATTTCACATTCATCCAAACTTCACTTCCTTCACAATAGACGTCTCCCTTTAAATACGCAGGTGAATACATAAATGTTAATTGAACTAAAGCATTAGTCATGCTTCACTTAACCTATTCCAAAAACTAAATTTCTTAAAACGCCAAGCGAGGATACGGAGTGTTATACACACACACATTATGTATATTCATAAAACATATATAACATTTGGACGGCACAATAGAAAACAGAATAAAATAGATAACACGTAAAAGAACACTCACAATGTAGATTGCTTGAGCTTTCGGCCTACTCCGAGGCCTTCTTCAGGTCAGACTCTATTATGCCGTCCAAATGTTATATTGCTCTAGTGAGTACTTCCACATTATCGATATAATACATATATATTATTTATATATGTATTATATCGATGATGTGGAAGTACTCACTAGAGCAATATATATATATATATATATATATATATATATATATATATATATATATATATATATATATATATATATATATATATATATATAACACACACCATAAACACAGTAATCAACCCGAAGGTCGGTTTAGTAGGTAATGGTAGAGTTCACCCATGTACTGAGCCCGACGGCGTGTGAATATTCACACATCAGGGTAAAGGGGCCAGGTCGTTTCCCTGCGTCGGTTATGGTTTCCCAGGAAGATGGTACCCGAAAAATCAGCTAGCTTGAGTGGAGCTGCAGGTGCCCAGAGTGCCTTGCCCGGGAATCGAACCTGGGACCCTCCGGTCAGTAGTCCAACGCTCTACCCACTGGACCACCGTGACCCATATATATATATATATATATATATATATATATATATATATATATATATATATATAATACATATATATAATACATATATATATAATGTGTGAATTAAAAATATCGCCATAGGCTTGACAACAGTGACATCTTTTGTCGAGGATGGAATAAATCTCCAGACATCTCCACCAACAAAATTAGATAAACCCACATTGTTAGTGGATTTGCTGCATTTATTCATATTTTCTCCGTCGAGGTTTCGAGAATATATATACGAATAATTATATTATATTATATAGATATACCTATGTATAGAATGATGTTTAGAAACTCTTGCGGAACTTACGTAGGACGAACGACCACGAGCGCATCCTTTATGCTCACCTTCCACGAAGAAGGCCCACTCGGTGCTCGGATGCTCGATATTGGTTCGTTATCCCTTTGGTGTTTAGAACCCTCGCGTAATAATCAAAATAAGCTGCGAATCCTTATTCATATCTCGAGAGTGGGAAAAAATATCCGAGGCCACAATAATAGCTGCGAAAAGAGTCGGCCGAGGGAACCCACGGAGGCGGAAGGCGAAACTCAATGAATGCTATCGAGGCGGGAGCGAGTGGGCGGGTGGGGCGGAGGGAGCGGGGTTCCGACGGCACAATGGCACGTCGACGCCCTCACCGCTCCCGCACAAAAGCGGAGGGGAACCGATCCCGAGAGCGGGGTATCTCAACTCCACCTCCGGAGGTGGGATTTTTCCGAGGGAAACTTATCGACGACGCATGTCTCGACAAATGCGGTCTCCGCCAACCGGGGAAGTGAGCAATGGCAAGCGGATGTGGGGGAGGAAGGAGGAGGGTCGGGCGGCCACCTATCGCCGCCCCCTCATGCACCCGCTCCCCCGTGCCCATTTTCACACGCTCCGTCCCCACCCACGGGTGCGGGGGGCGGGGAGGGGGGGTGCCAGCCAGCAATTTTCGGGACGCGCCGTGATTTCCATCTGGACGCGGAGGGGAGGAAGGAGAGTGGGGTGGGGTGGGTGGAAGGGGGTTAGTGTTGGGGAGTTGGGACGCATTCCCGAGTGTATGGGGGGGGGGGAGCGGGAGGGTTTGGAGCATCGAGGTTGATAGCGGGACCGCTTTCCCCTGCTCGGGAATGTTCTAATGGAATCACCTCCCGCCTCCGCCCGCGGACAGGGTCCCCGCAATCGAAATGCTTACAACGAGCCCGCATGATAAATTACATCGAGGCGGTGATTTTTGAGAGTCATCCGTTTCATCCATTGTTGCCACTCAACACGTGGAAACAAATGTCTCACTCTTTTTAGAAGTGGAGGAATGCAAGAATAAAAAGCGCGAAACCAATTGCTAATAAGTGATCATTAAACGAGCTAGAGTAGTAAAAATTCATTAATTCGATGAAATTGAAATCATACCTTTAACTTTATCTGACGGAGAAGGGCGGTATTGTATGAAGTCATGGCGGATATGGATATCTAGAGTGTATGGCATCCAAACGCGGGCAGAGCCGTGAAATCCTGCACATGGAGCCATTTACTAGGCGATTTCCTCGAAGGAGAGATGTCAGAGGTCACATACTGTGTTGAGGATCATGTGACGATGGTTCTATGGGATTTGGCACCAATGATTTACCATATTAAGTCATGAAACAATAATTTTTTGGCGCTTCAAGGGGTATCAACCAATCTTTGAATTGGAGACCTTAAGACTCTTCCCTTCCAGACTACAGATTTTGAAATAAATGACCGAACGTATATCTCTTTCAGGTGAGGAATTCCTCCTCTTCCACCTTGGGGAGCATTACGCCATTATTTTCACCAGTTAATGAGACATGAATTCAGTATATTAACCAAATGATAAACGTGCAACTCTGCCAACCGTATCGTAATCCTTCCTTCGACCAGAATCTTCTTTCTTCATGCTTTTCTAAGCACGCATTTAGCCGTCCTCTTCGGTAAAAGTCATTTGGCATCATGACATGTTGACACAATAAAACTTTGAAACCCGAATGAAGTAGGCGATCTGGAAAATTATGCGCACACAGGAAAAGTGCAATGCCTAAGGTTATCGCATATTGTGTCGGAGAAAAAAATGAATGAAAGAAAGTTTGATGATTTTCGGAAAATTGAAAAGGCGACCGCCTTTGTATTCATCCTCACCACTTTCAAGCGACGCATGGATTGAAATGAGCGTACTATCTAGTCTATTAAAGAATCGATAACACGTAGTCGACTCCTCGAAATATTCACTCACACCACTCCAATGGCCAAACCACTACTTGGTATGGAAAACGCGGAGAAGGGCTTTGATCTTTTCCGGTCGTGTTCCTTCGCAGATGCCATCTCTCCCCTCTTTTGACTCACCCGGATGGATGCCCAACCCCCCCTTCCCCCTTGCAATCACGCGGGCCACCCCTGGGCGGATTCCTCCACCCCACTCAACCCCAAAATCCCCACCCCCCCCTCCCCACACACTCCACCGACGCCCAATTACGCCAACCCCGACCCCTCTCCCCCGCTGCCCCTCCTATCACCAACCCGCCCAAAAACCCATCACCCCCTCTCCCCCTTCCCGCGTCGCATGCACTACACATTCCTGTGGCTTCCGTCACTCCTTTGACCGACGCTCCTGCTCGTCTTACCAGATATCTAAGCATACGGCAATTTAATGGATTTCAAACAATTTTCCATCCGGTCTAATTGCATCAATCGAGCGACCTACATACCTCGGCTCCTCGGGATGGAAATGGACGGTTAGGCACTAAGTATTTATTTATACGGGCCGAAAAGAAACCAGGGAGAAATGCGATGGCGAGGCAACGGACAACGTGCCGCATAGCAACACTCCCGCGTGATTAAATACGCGTGTGGGTGGGTGGAGGCGGCCAAGGAGAACGTGGAGACAGCCTCGAGGAAAGTAAAGCTCATCCCTCTTCCTTCCACGCGAATCCCGAATTCACGCATTCGTTCCCTTTCCCCTTGACCCCTGAAATTTAAACTACCCGCTCATTCAGTAAAAAAAAACAAAGATTTAAATTACAATTCACGTATTGATAAACAATCAGCTCCTTTTGAAAATGGATATTTTTGAGTCTACGGTCAATTATAATGGGCATTTGCGTAAGAACGGAGAGAATTTCCGTGTCCATGAAAGCGTCCATACTAGTAATATTCATATTTGATGACGGTAGATGACATTTCTTCACGGTCACGAAGACAGGAAAACATTTTTATGCATCGACATTTATAAAGAGCAACTCAAGGAAGAAATCGAACTAACCGGTGTACGTTGAATTAGTAAAGAACCCAATGTTGTTCGTTAAAAATATTCGCAGGATAGAGGTGAACATTTTTCCTGATTAAGGAGGACAGCGACCACGAATATCTGCCGTAATCGTACGTGAGAGGCGCGAAATATTTTTGCAATCAACGTGGAATTGGTATTTACGCTGCCAAACGATGTTTATGGCGCTTCGCCGTGGATGGGAAAAGAACTGAACGGTGGGTCCACTGGGAGGCAATGCATTTCTGTGTTTGCTCGATACTTACAATTAGACTTCAGAGAGCGCATTGAAGTCCGTGGCGCTCTTTGTCGGACACCGGAAGCGATCGATACCGGGCGGTGCAATAGAGAACACGAGCAGCGAGAACTGGAACCGAGTGAAAATTAAAAAAAAAGGAAAAGGTCACAGATGGAGTGTGAATATGAAGCTTTGGGAACTCCGATTCGTAGAAGAATGGCTCCGCACCAAAGTCGCGAATGCCTTCGTGCACGGAGAGCGTATTAATGCTGTCACTACGTGGGCCGTGAAATTTTCCGGAACACGCCACCCTCTTTCAGCTCCATTATTGAAGCGTCCAATTTGTTTGGTCTTTTGAGGGCAATTGAATAATGCAGGACTTTGTTGGGCGTCAGTCCGAGAGAACGGGAGATAATGACGTGTGAAAAAAAAGGTATCACAAACCACTGTGAATGACTCACGGTAAAAAAAAAAGTCGGGGGAAGTCCTACCATTCGTGTTTTTCTCGTTTATGCAAAAGGCCTGTCCACTCGGGGGGGGACACTCATTTATAACAGATTTATCCCTTCAACATTTGGACGTGAACAACTAGTCATTATTAATACCCGTTTCTGGGTGTTATGAGGCTTCTTGAAGGCAATATTTATTGAAGGAAGCGTTAGGGAAATGCCGGGGCTTTGATCTCGACTTATTGAGGCCCGACGGTGTAAAAGCAATTATTCTTTCGTTTCGGTCGTGGCCAATACAAGGGCTCCCAAGGATTTAGATTTGAGTTCACCTTAACTGGAATGCATATGAACATATTGCTAAAATTTTTTTTCGAGACGACATAGCTCGTGGATGAACAATTCAGACTAACTTATTTTCGAGTAGAGAAATTCACCCAGAAACGAAAGCAACCGTTATACAATCATTTATCACATTTTTTTCACCTCAATTCTATTGTTACCCCATCTGAAGTTCTATTGTGTAATGATTGCTGTTTTTCCCATGTCGTAGCATTCATACAGTTAATTTATGAAGTGACATACGGGTGAAATTATGTCAATATCTACTCCAAAACACGCACTACAGTGAAATACCAGCTTTCCGCTCCGATCGCGATGTTGTGTTTGTCCGTAAGTAGTTTTCTTATGCGAAGTATTGGTAGAGATATAGCCGAACATATCAGAGAACCTCAATAAGCAATATTCTGAATCCACTCACCTAAGAATTTTAGGTTAGCAGTTTTCCGTGAGGCATGAGTATCATGGAAACAAAGTAGTACTGAAGATATCAAATAATTGTGATTGCAAGTGAAAGTTTTATATAACGATGTAGAGATCACATAAAGAGGGAGCGGAAACATGACTTCCTTTTTAAAAACGCTTTCAAAAACTGAAGTTATGTTGCCCGTGAATATCGTGTAGCTATTTATAACTACGATGAACGCTACTCTTTCATAATAAGTACGTTTCGCAATTGTTCTGGAGGAATATTACCAAAGTAATAGCAAAATCTCTATTCCCTTATGCATAGCAGAGGAGAATGAAGCATGAACTCGTTCATGACTTATCACATTACGTGATCACACTTTTTTAACGTCCCTTGAAGAAACACGTGGCATTCCCTTCATTTGCACAAATGATCTTTCCATCACTAAAAATTGTCAACAACAGATCGCTGGGTTTTTTGTTCACAGTGGAGCTTTCAGAGAAACCCTTGACACATTATCTTACCATTTTTGTGAAACAAATAATTGATATGAATAACGTAAAGAAATGGTATAATGCATGAGTGCTCGCCGGTTTGTCCGTATAGATCTAATTCATGGAGTCTCAATTGGGGAGATCTCTGACTGCAGATGACAGCGGGATACTATTTCTGAGGCACGCCGGCAACTCGATTAAGGATGCGCATTCTAAACGTGTGTGCGAGCTAAAAGTTATTCCGCAACTTCCTCTCGATACTGCATAATTACATCAACGCAAACCATAAGGCGGGAGAGCAAATTCACGCACTCAACGGCTCCATTTATTAAATCAATCGGGGACTCATGGCGATTCCGTAGAAAACCTTTCTGCAAGATTCGTTGTTTTAATTAGGATTTCTGCATTATTTCAAGGAAAATAGCTTTTTTACATATGCTCTTGGTTTGACTTTTTTAATAATTTTCCAAAATTATCACTCACTCTGGAGTTGACTTCTAATACATTCCACACTCAAAAATACAAAAGTTGTTGCTCGACGACTACACCTCTTCTGGCGTCGTCAGCAAACTAATATGTCGAAGTGTAATGTAGGCTACGTTAACATATCATTTCATTCACCGATGAATCATATGCAGCTTGCATATGACTTTTCACCTTAGCACTGAATCGCAGAAAATTAACCCTAAATAATAGTAGGAATTACGGTGACTTTTATACAGTCAGGCTCAACTTCAGCAGCAATTGATTCCTATTGGAGAGACTTTAAGAGAGTACTCCAAGAAAGATAATTATATTTCTTTATGAAGGCCAGGTCAAGCAATATAGTAGAAAGCAACAATTAGTGTACAGGGTCGCACCCTTAAATGGTAAAACTGATTTTCTGTGGCACGAACGGAGCGGTAGAGGGGGGTCTGCCTGCCAGGGTAAGGTGGAGGGGGCTCTTAAAAATTGACCGATTCTCCCGATCTGGCACCACCGGTTCTTCTTCTTCCCCTTGATGAAAAGACAACTCAAGGAACGACGTTTTGACACGATAAAGGCCGTTCAGGAGGTTTCGACGAGGGTCATCAATGGCATCCCCAAAGAAAATTTCCAGCGGGTGTACGGGGAATGAGAGCAACGTTATACTAAGTGTGTAGCAGCTCAAGGAGCATACTTTGAAGATTATTAAGTCGATGTAAGTATATCGTCAATAAAATTCTTGTAAAAAAATCAGTCCTACCAGTTTTGGGTGCGACCCTGTATTACGAAAAAAATGTGCATGGGCCAAAAGATGTAGAGTAGGTTACTGGATTTTGTTTTATTTGGAGTCACAAGATATTTAACTGATAGCTGTGTCCATCCAAAAACCTACCTTAACCGGTAGATTACCTTATAATAATGGGCATATGCTATGAATGACAATAAGCAAAGCAGAAAGAACATTTGGAGAAAAACTGCGTTAGCAAAGGCACCATTGATGAAAAAAAAGGAATTGACGACTTTAAATCTGTTCAAAGACATAAAGAAAGATGCGTACCTTTGAAAAGACCGGAGTGGTTAGAATTCCGAAATCTCCTCTTTGAGGAAAGGGGATTAACGTATACGCGCACAATAATAAGCTTTTGAGATGTGGTTTTGGGGTTATAGGGTTCGTAAACTGAACGGATGGAGAGAGAGAGAGAGGAAAGGTGAAATATAGAGAGAAACAAAGAAGTTATTGATATTATTAGGAAAGAGAGAAATTTGCTGGAAGGAATTCGATTAAAACAGAAAATGGATGTAGCAAAACTAGAGAGGAGTTTTGACGCTCGTGATCGGAAATTGAATGTTAAGTATGTTGAATGAGAAAGAAGCGAATACAACCTTTAAACAGCATGGAAGACATGTAGGTAAGGGATACAAAGATATCATGGTAAGAATAGATAGTTCTGTGGAGAACTTTCAATGATACTAAGTAATATTTGTCCAAGACCGCCACAAGCCTTTATAAGTCTTGGTAGAATATCCAACATATTAATGCGTACAAATAATTTTTTACTATCGAGGAATTTCTACCACAGTCTTTAATAGTAATAGCGGCCCTGCATCATTTGTGGCTTTCCCTGGGGATCGATTACACGCATCTCCAACGATTCTCCTTCCTTCTGGGAGAAGCGTCAATGTAGTACGGTGATGAGCTGAGGCTGAAGCCCCTCTATCGACCCGATTTCACATTTCATGCCGTGCTATTGAATGCTATATCGGAGTGTCGGATATGACATACATTGTAAATGGTAACATGACATGGTAATGAGTACATTGTAAATGGTAACATAACATTTTTATGGACAACGCTCAAGGATTCAGTTCATTTAAACTATTTGTCTACGACCAGCACAATGCGACAAGCAATGCCTTGTATTCGCCAAGGTACTTGATACATCAGGAAATGCTTGGGAACTTAGAAAAACATCTATTATCTTTCAATAAGAAATGTCTGCATCACTCGAACCATGTCTGGATTTTTATCATTTAGAATCCGTATTTCCCTAATTTCTAGATTGCCCAAACTCACACGGATACTTGTCACAGAAGGTCGTCACACGTCATCATTAGTTTTGATTCCACCAGCGTGGTTCTCAGTAAGCGTACGTCTTCCATTTATAGGTAGTCATTGTGCTGTTTTACCTGAAGTCCTACATCCATGAAAAGACAATAGAGATGTAACTGTAAAGAGAGCAGTCAAAGGCATATCTCTACGGGAAATTGAATATACTTACCTCGCTTTCAAGCTGATCTCAAAATAAGGCCTAATGTACACAGTATACCGGGGTTTGCCATTTGAATTTCAAACGGGTAAACTTAATCATATGATTAAAGTAATCAATAATAACAATTATTTGTTCCTAACTCTTAATCTTTGAACATTTGAAATGATTCCGAATAGAGATGAAGGTGAATCATCCCATCTGAAAATCACATCTCTTTCTACTTTAAAATTAACAATGATTTTGGCGACATACATTCCAGCTGTTTAATAATTGAACACCTTATTTAACCATGGATAACATGGGTTAAATTTTCTGCGTCCAGGTGTTTTAGGGTAACTCTACCGCAGATCAATAACGGATTACAGAGCGAAGCATCATGCAAATAAATTGGGTAAGGCATATTCTCATTTTTTCTCGTATCGGATAAAGGTCATATCACTAAAAAATTACCAAATTTAGGGTCGCCATTGAAAGATTGACAGATTTTCAATATTTATCCGCCTCATTCAATCGTCGCCACAAAATGGGATTAATAAAATTTTGCTTGCAGCATTTATTCTAAGAATGATACCATACGAATTGCCATTGGTCGGATCACTGCTGTGAACAGCGATAAATATCAGTAGATCTGTTAGTGAATAGAAAATTATACCAACTTAAGAAACTAAAATATGTTGAAACATTCACAAATATAATGAAATGGAAGCAATACTTACTACGTATACAGTCGTTGAGAAACAAGAAGAATGAAAAATGCCCTGAGAAAACTTAAAAGGAGATTAATTTACCAACGCATCAAGGATGATCCGAAAGCCATAAGGTTGTGTGCAAGATGATACACGATGGGCGATTTTTGTCAAAATGCCCTTAAATATCATCTACATATATATTCCACCACAGTAGACCAACTAAATGGATCCTCGTGCCTAGTAAATGGTATTTCCATATTTAACAAATACCACCGACAAAATAACAAAATTCCCCCAGACTCGATGAAATTCCAGGAAGTTTTATCTTAAAACTTGCTAAAGACGTTACACCATTCCTTCATAGCATACTTGTCAAGTCAAATTCCTCAGACATTATTCCCTAAATCGATAATTTTCGTCACAACAATTTTTAATAGGGGAAATTAAACTAGATCGTAGGAATTTACGGTTTAATCTAACTAACATTCCATCCCATCTCAATGATGGAAGACATCATTTTAAGCAACACGCGAATAATACCATTACTATACGGCAACGCTCCCTTGCAACCAGCGCAGATTTGGAAAAAAAAGACTCTCTAGACGCAATATTCTGAAATCAGGACAAAGGAACTCTCAAATGAATAAAAGTTTTTTGGATTAAAAAGGCTTCCGGTAAATCTCCAAACAAACGTGTTTGGTATGCATGCATGTACGGAATAAACGAACAGGAAAATAACTGGCTTCCGGTCAATCGTTCTAAACAAAAGGGCGGTAATAACCGGGGCAGTAATAATAGTCCTCTTGATATTCTTTTCAAATAAAATCATAAATATATTTTATATGTGTTCCTATCCCTTTTCCTTGTACCTGAATCCATGTGAATGAATATGTGTTCGCAATGCGGAGGATTTTCGTGTTCGAATGTATATGTGTATGCATGTACGATATATACATACACACACACGAATATAAAAAATATATATAAATATATATATATGTGTATATATATATATATATATATATATATATATATATATATATATATATAAATATATATATATGTGTATATATATATATATATATATATATATATATATATATATATGTATATATATATATATATATATATATATATATACATATATATATATATATATATATATATATATATATAACCTTATTCGACGGAAGAAAGAAACGGAAGTTTATGAAAAGGTGTTTTTGCACCGAAATATTAAAAAACCAAAACTGTGAGTGACTCTTTATTTTGCGTTATATAGACAATCGCCGGGCTTGTGACTAACCTTACATTCACTCTTGTGAACATTTTTCGTGAATATACATGTACGTATACATATCATAAACACAGTAATCAACCCGAAGGCCGCTTTAGTAGGTGATGGTTTAGGTAGAATTCACCCAAATCTTCCAACGCCGTGTGAAATTCATATATTAGGGTATGGAGGGCAGTTCCTTTCTCTACGCCACCTATGGTTTCCCAAGGCGCTCTGGTATCCGAAAAATCACATAGCTGGGGGAAGCTAGGGTGTCCAGAGGCGAGCACGGGAATCGAACCCGGGATTCTAATGATCCGCCCACTGAGAAATCTAGTCACCGTCGTTTGTATGGAAATATCGAGTAATGCAATTCGAGAAATACTCTTGAGATAGTGATTCATTTGACAGAGCTCTACACCTACTAACGCGGTAACGCCTATTATCATTAGAAAAGTTCACTTCAGGGAGAGGGGTCCAGTTCATTTCCCTGTGCCGCTAGAAGTTTCTATGAAGATCGGACACCCGCATAATCATTCACGTACCACGCAAAGCAACAACATAAGTTATACGTAATAACAGTATTTTTCAATTTAGCTTTCGAAATTGAAGACCACAAGAAGCAAGAATCATGATTTGCAAATACTTTGAGATATTTTACTCTGGCATACGTCATCTATGAATTAATTGATCAGAATCTGTTACATTAAAAAAATGATGACTTGGTGCGAAAACTATTTGTATATGTTCATCTATCATACACGTATCGCATATAATGCCAAGTAGTCAAATAATAAGGTCACTTCCCCTCAAGTATTGAAAATGAGCTCGTGCAGCTCAATGGTCTATTCTGCGCTTGCGCCTTGAATATTTCATCCAAAATAATCTACTTGAAAACAACATGGATTGTTAAAAAACCTTCTCAGATTTATTGGAAATTTTTATAAAATTTCGGCTATAAAATAGTAGTTGTGACGAGTGTAAGAATTTGCGTAATACGCAATAGCCATTAGTGTGGATTTCGGTTTGGAAGATATGTTCACGAAACGGCTTTTTTCCCAGTAGATTCTTTGAATAGAACGACTCTGAATAATGATCAATAATTCGACGATTGTTAAGTGGTTTCTTGTGCTATTCGGAAGTTATGAGAAGCCTGCGGACAGGAGGTCATAAGAGGATGTCAGCATTCTTAGGCCAGCATTCAATTGTATCCCGAAGCGCCTTGTTGCCGATATATGTCGTTAACGACGGCGAACGAGGGAAATGTAGGTAATGAGATTACCACTATTTTAACCTATAAACTTTAATTTGAAATCGTTAGAGTCTCTTTGAGTTCGTTTTATGAAATAGGCACATCTACTCTGACATGATGTCATGGGAATTAAATATATCCAAAATAGAGCGTATGTACGAGCTTACGCATACCTATACCCGAATATTCCATTTTAATT
The DNA here is from genome assembly GCA_037158775.1 of Hetaerina titia. Taxonomy (NCBI): domain Eukaryota; kingdom Metazoa; phylum Arthropoda; class Insecta; order Odonata; family Calopterygidae; genus Hetaerina; species Hetaerina titia. The sequence goes on from CM073779.1 coordinate 18,835,443, forward strand.
AATAAATCTTTACGAAATGATTATACAAGTGTTGTTATCGACTTTTTAAACTGATTTTCTTTCCTTTTACCAAATAAATGTTACGCAACTTTATGTTCACACTTATATTATACTACCTTGATCAACAAGTTCCCGGAATTTATTCAGAAAATTAAAAATACAAGTTTATTCATCTAAATCTATATTGTCCCCTTTAAAGTAATCCCCATCGACTGCAACACACTTATGCCAGCGCTTGATTTAATCCTCGAAACATTTTTTATATTCGGTTTTCGGTATGTCCATCAGTGCTTCCTGCGATTTTTCCATTACTTCCTCTCGGCTGCTAAAACGCGTTCCCCGTAATGGTTTTTTAACTCGATTGAACAGAAAGAAGTCACAAGGAGCCAAATCAGGTGAATTCGGTAGCTGTTGGATGGTATTTGTTACATTTTTCGTCAAAAAATTACGAATAATGATAGCTCTGTGCGACGGTCTCGACGCACTGTGCGACGATTTCTGGTCTCTTTCGGCGAATTGCTTCACGCAAACGTCTCATAACGCCCAAATAATACTCTTTGTTTACTGTCTGGCCTTCTGGCAAAAACTCATGATGCACTACACCGTTGTAATCCATGAAAACCGTCAGCATTGCCTTCTTTTTTGACTGAAAACGACGTGTTTTTTTTGGTCCCGGCTCATTTGGTGAACGCCATTCACTTGCCTGATGTCTGGATTGCGTGTCGTACTCATAAACCCACGTCTCGTCTCCAGTAATGATCCTTTTGATGAATGTGGGATCGGATTCAGCCCGCAAATCATGTCTTTTGCGACGTCAACACGGTCTCTTTTTTGCATGAAATTGAGGTCTTTTGGCACCAACTTTGCTGCTACACGACGGAAACCCAAATCATTAACCACAATGTCTTGGGCGGATCCATAGGCAATGTTCAAGTCCTCCGCTATTTCTCTGATGGTTAATTTGCGGTTATTGACCAACATTTCTTTTACTTTATCAATTTTTTCACTGACTTTCGATGTCGATGGTCTGCCACTGCGTTCATCATCTTCGATTGACTCACGACCACTTCTGAACCGCTCGTGCCACTGGTAAACGACCGTTTTTTTTAGAGAATCGTTGCCGAAACACTTTTCCAACATTTCCAACGTCCGTGCGCCACTAAATCCGTTTTTTACGCAACATTTAATACAAGTTCGTTGTTGCAAATTTAAATCCATTTCTGCAATTGTAAAAAATCGCCAACACACACAAAGATAGATGTACTCTTGGCTACGTAACTTTTGCAAATGTCAAGTTATGACACTAAGATTTAAAGGGAATATCAACAACAGATGTACCAATTTAACAAAAAAAACAGAACTCAAATCGGAACGATGGGAGCGCCACACGGTGGTTATTCCGGGAACTTTTTGTTCAAGGTAGTATGTACTATTATAGTACAATAGGTCCTATAATATTTATTACAGTTAAATTCCCAAGAGTACTAACAAGTTATAAACAAATTAAACTGACCAACATTAACCATGTTCAGGCAGAAATGACCCACGTTAAACTTGGACATTTTGATCCGGCGTTTTTAGAGGCACACGACCTTTCCTCCCCACGACCATTCCATAATCGATGATGTACGGTACGTAAAGAAAAAGCTCAAAAGAAAGTGTCACGGGATTTTTTAAGAATCTAAAATGGGGACCACTCGTAAGCATGAAGACCAGAATCCAGATTAAAGCCCACAGGATGGATACAAGACATTCAAATTTACTTCTAACCGGAAAGAAAAATTCAAACCCCAGATTTTACGGCAGTCGAGAGAAAAAAATGAAGGAAAACTGTCAGAATAACAGATTTAAATCATAGTTTCTTCTGGACACAAATCGTGGTGGGAACGGAAAGAGGGTTAAATACGCGAGGACGCTGGGGCACACAGCCGTTCTCGAAGGCAGGTACATAAAACAACTTCCCTTCTTCTCGTTTTCTCAACTTCTCTTCGGTCGTTTCATCAAGCAACCATTCCCAAAGAATATTTCCAGTTTTTCACACTCTATTATCATAGCACTCCTCTAAAATATAATCCCCATGCCCCCGTCCTTTTAGCCAAGAATCAAAGCAAAACAGAATATTTAGCAAATAGTCTACCTTTCGTAAATTATTGTTAATTATTTGTACAAAAGCCGACCAAGTTTTTTGACAGACCACGAGTAGACGTGAGAGCCTATGACGCAGGTAAAGAGCGAACTAAATGAGAATGCGAAGTAAAGAGCGAGTCGTAAATATGGCATTTTTTCCTTTTTTCGCTAAAATGTATTCGTTGAAAAGGTGAGCTCGTGGGCTCCGGCGCTTTTAACGGGATTGTTAAAATGTCCATGCTTATGATTGACGCGCGGCCCTCTCCCATTAAAAAGGCGCGTCGCCGTAATGCGTTGTATTTCCGCGAAAGCTTTCTCCAGTAAGGCGGGATTCAACCGACCCCCCATTCAGTCAGAGAAAACGAGAACCGCGTCGTAAATTTTGCACACAAATTCAATGCGACATCAGGCATTTTTTGGAGTGAATCTTCTTCTAATTAATTGGTGAGAGTAACACTTAGTTTCACCGATTTTTTTATAAATGGAAGCTAAGTGAATGTTTAACGGGCTTTACTTAAGGACTGAAAAAATTCAATTCTCTTGTGAAGGCGGTTGACATTTCCTGACCTTATAATACCTGGTGGCATAAACTTTGGCCTTGAAGACTGAGCAAGCAATTGGCAGAAAAAGTTCGTGCACGCAGCCGACAGGAAGGGATGCGCAGTGATATTTAATTACAATCTCAATTATTTTTTGTTCCGGCCAGAGTCTACGTTTGTGCCAATAAAAAAGAAGCGTCGAGGTGTGAACGGAAACATTCAAAGTTTGGTGCTTGAGACGGATGCTGAAGATTAGCTGGTAGATTAATTAGATGTTAGCAAAGCGAAGAATAGAAAGGAATTAAGCACCATGGATTAAGACCTTAAAAATTGGTGAACCTGATGCATCCGCATGTAAGCACAAAAAACGGGTTGCTAAGGAACGTAATTTGTACGAGACAAGGGAAAGAGAGGCCCACCAAGAGGAGGATCAGAAATCAAAACTAGAAGTCAAACTACAGGTCTAGTAAATACAACGCGTGATCAAAAAACACCGGACTCCATTTATTCTGCGCAAACCGGTCAACGGATCGAAACGACACTCAGTGCGCCATCTAGCGACACATATAACGAGTAAAACGAGAGGCGTTGCGTTTATTTACGTCGATTCGATATGCAGCCGCAGCGGTACGTGTCTTAATCTGTCCGTCGCCGCGTGAAACGACAGAAATGAAGGAGCTAGCGGAACAGGGTGTGTGCGTAAAATTTTTGTTTCAAACTTGGCAAAATGCTACGGAGACTTTTGGAATGATTCAGCCTTTGTTAATGAAGCTGTGTGTTGAAGCCAGTGTTTTGAGTGGGACAGTCGTTTTCAATCGGGCAAAACCTCGACAGTTGAAGATTCGCGAACGGGGCCTTCAACTTCGACAGACCCCAACCATGTTTAATTATTGAACAATTTGGTGCGGGAAAATCGCTGATTAACTGTTAGAGAGGTGGGCGAGGAAGTGAACATTAGTTTTGGATCCTGTCAGACATTTTGACCGACATTTTGGGCATGACGCACGTCGCATCAAAATTCGTCCCGCGGGTGCTGGCTGATAGACATGAGATTTTCGCCAGAACCGGAACTTCCGTGATCCCGCAGCCATCCTACTCTCCAGACGTGGCTCCATTAGACATTTTGCACTCTTAAATGTGTATGTTAAACTTTCTAAATAATCGCTCACTGAATGATGTTGTCAATTAAGGAGGGCCGTTCTATTTATTACAATCAGCACACTTCGTACGTGAAAATTACAAAGATTAGTAAACTCAATCACGGCTTTTAGAAACGTGTGCCTATTGACGAGTAGGTGTCCCATGCAAAGAGGGAGGTTGGTGGAAGGCCGATCAGGGGGTTCATGAGTTAGCATCGGAGAGATGCTGTACTTGAATCACGCACAACTTTCGGTGAGTGGAGGGGACTTGTCATCACGTTTCCTGGCGGACGTGTAAGGGGTTGTTTTCGTATGGGTTGTCGTTCTCCTGATTTACCGTTGAACCTTTTCAGCTATTATTTATGAAGAAGTAATTTTCATTATCCTTGATCACCAATAATACAAATGCAAATATTCGCTAATGGTACCGCCGCTTAAAAATTATAAGAGAATTTATTACACTGATTGCGAGTTTCGAAATGTTTCTTCAATTTCACCACACAAATTCTGATGCGACTGAAATGAAAAAGCCACATGCTCATGAAATTCAACTTTTTTCATTTCAAACTGACGAATGAAGTGATCCTCAGTTAATCGCGATGAAATATTCTTTCATCGTACATTAATGCACTCATTCATTTATCTTTTCCCCATACGTGTCGGTTCGACAAATCGTTGAGTGCGCTAACAATCAAATAATATAAGGTTAGGTTTTCATCTTACTGCTCTTCCCAAGGGAAGGATGGTTAAAAAAAGTTTAATATTGCTGGAAATTTAAATTAGGGAAGTCCCTAGAGTAATGATTAGAACGCTGCAATTAGCCAAACCTCATGTTGATGAAACAAGAAAAATTATCAATTTCACTGGGATATCCCATACTTATGTAGTTGGTCGCCTCCGAAATTTCACTCCTGCTCCCAAAGTCTATCATCATATACAGAACCCACCCAAAAGTGGTAGGACTGATTTTTTACAAGAATTTTATTGACGATATACTTACATCGACTTAATAATTTTCAAAGTATGCTCCTTGAACTGCTACACACTTAGTATAACGTTGCTCCCATTCCCCGTACGCCCGCTGGAAATTTTCTTTGGGGATGCCGTTGATGACCCTCGTCGAAGCCTCTTGAACGGCCTTTATCGAGTCAAAACGTCGTTTCTTGAGCTGTCTTTTCATCAAGGGGAAGAAGAAGAACCGGTGGTGCCAGATCGGGAGAATAGGGCGGGTGCGGCAACGTGGCAATGCCGTATTTGCCCAGGAGCTGTCTGAAGACGAGCGCGCCATGGCACGAATGTTCGGCACCATCTTGGCACACACCTTGCGCATGGCCAAATCCTGTGAAATAATGCGTTGGACGTTGGATTCGTGTCGGTTCTTGCCGTCGACGGCCGTCCGGAGCGATGGTCGTCTTTAACGAGCTCCCTACCCTCTTTAAACAACTTGTGCCACTGTGGAACGGCTTAAGGCAGTATCCCCATAAGCCTGCTAGATCATTTCGAGGATCTCAGTTGCCGTCTTCCCGAGTTTCGCATAAAACTTCACGGAATAACGTTGCTCTAAATTCAGATTCATTTTGTTTTTCGCCGCGGACAAAAACATTGCATCGCTAAAAACGGTGTCCTCACTCATCGACAGCCCGCAGGCGACTGAGGTTGATGTCGGTCTGTTTCTAAGAGCCTCCTCCACCTTACCCTGCCAGGCAGACCCCCCTCCACCGCTCCGTTCGCGCCAGAGAAAATCAGTTTTACCACTTTTGGGTGCGACCCTGTTGAGATCACCGGTTCGAATTACACATGGTTTGTGAATTTCCCGAAGGTTTTCCGTGAATCCCCGCGATGTTAAGTGGGACACAGTGTCAATAACTTCGTCAACAATACAAAGGGGGCTGAATGCGGAGGGTCAAGGGGAGCTGCTGACTGACATACGGCACAACCACACCGTTGAGGAAAGTTTTTTAACCTTCCTCTCCAGGGAAACGTCTCTGCTGCAGCAATAACTCGCTAACTTTCCACTCTTTTTTAAACTACACTAGTAATATCTTACATTCAAAGTATTTTTGTCCACGAAATGAAATTTTTTTGAGACCTCACTAGTTTTATCATTTTTAACCTCAGCTAATCAGACTTAACTGGCATATCATTTAGCTCATACTACCCATGAATATTTCATACAGACTGCGAGATCTGATTTTCTCCCTTTTATTAACCTTTCTAAAATGCATGTATCTTTAAATTGTCAGCTATATCCTATATCTTATGAGACTTTCACGATCTCCGTTTTCTAATAATTAATTTTCACCCAATAACTACCACACTGTTTAAGGATGTGCTACGTAAATCAAATTATATTAAATTGAATTAATAAGTATAACGTAACTTGCTATCAACTAAGAACTGATATACAAAACGCACGAAGGTATACAAGGGTGGTCTGAAAAATTTCCGACCTAAAAAAGATATTGGATATTTTTTCTGAAATTTTATGAAATTTTCTGAGTCGGAAACTTTTCAGACCACCCACGCATATTTAGGGTTGATTGATGACGATCTTGAAGGCACCCGTGAAGACCACCACAGGAAAATAAAGCCGGTTAAAGCCTTAGGATAAAGTTGAAAATGTTTTCTTGGTGATATATGTAAGTTCCAATAAGGCTAGAGGTGTAGATTTTCCTCGGGACAGTTCTTTCCCCTATCGTTTTGCGGACAGCAGATGGGAAATTTATGGACCATTATTAGTTATCTACTATAAAATATTTAAAAGGGATGTAATTCATCTGGGAAAAATAACAAAAGGATTTAATAATGCACAATGTAAATTATAATTTCCATAGCGGCATCTACTCCCTGAAGTTTATTTGACCCTAAAAAACAAAGCGCTTCATTAATTGGGAACAGAATTCTACGCATAAATCACACGGTTTGTAATACACGAACTATTGTATGAGAGTGTGCGCAGGCAAAACTGAACTCTCAAACCATAACCTTGATCTTATCTTAATAAAGAGTTTTGCAGCATTTGATAATAAAATGTGGACATCCAACTCACAGTGTACGTTATCCTAATGAGGATCCGTCTCAATCTTTCGTTAGCATTTGTAATTAAGATCTCCCTCGGGCCTGACTATGCATTTTTGCAACTTGAAAATCTTTCCTAATGTTCAAAAATATTATTAACTTCTCATAAGACCTGCCACTAAAATAATAATTTGGAATAAGAAATTCCATTTTATATTATGTTTAATTAAATATCATTCCTTGAAGACATAAGTTCTCTAAAATTGATGGCATATTTTTCCAACGGCAATATAGTAGTAATAATAATAATAATAATAATTTAATGGTCTCGGAAACTTATCCAAAAGCTAGTAAATGCCATCCATATCGTTTCAACAGTTTTACAGGTATGTATGCCTGTATGATTTGCCAAGGGATATTAACTTTGAAGGAGTGAGGTCGATATTTGCATAGGTTATTATCTGTTGAAGTAATTGGAAAATTGATAAAAATCATCCTATTTAACGAGCTGAGCTCATCCCACGTAGTAAAAAATTAAATCGTTGCATTTTATAATCCTTCCTTTTAAAAGGTGGCAGTTGTTTTCTGATTTAATGTAACACCTTATCAATTTAGAAAGACTGTTTATTTTTTATTCGCACTTTGACTTGAAAATTAACATTTCAAAAATTAATTCTACCAATTTTGACTTAAAACAAATCTTATTGAATATGATGGTCCAAAAATAAGACCCAGAAAAAATCCCCAGGAAGAGTTTTTCCCCGATTATTTCCCGATGTCTACGCTCTAGTCTTCCTTAAGAAGCTCCCTATTTCGCCTGCATTCAATTTCGTATCGTTTTCTAACTCGAAATTATGTCAAAGTTGCGAAGCAAAGTAGACTTTTTTCGATTTCTGGATGCTGAACATGACATGGAGACGTTAAGGCGTTTAATATTTGTAATATACTTATCCGTCATAAGAACCAGGACTGAGTAATTCTTTTGTTATTTAACGAAGTCCAAGAAATTCTCTCACGAAATCCAGACATATATGTTGTAGAAAGAAACAGTGTTTTCTAGGCAACGTAGGAAATGTCTTGCTAATTATCTGGGCAACTGAACATCACAATGTCACAAATATCGTTCTACTCATTTACATGCCGTTGACTAACATTGTCGGATGTAGATATTTTCGTGATCATACATTCTTTTGCCCACGCAAAGATTAACTACACCTATCTCAATACTAATCATATAATTATGAGGAGTAAAATACTAGGTTTAATGGAGGGGAGAGTGAACGACTTTCCCAATGTACCCTGAAATATAATCATTAAATATTTTCCCGCTACCTGGTCGTGGTCTACCAATACTCGTAATTAGAACGTAGCTCTAATGATCGGAGGGCACAGATTCAATTCCCGGGGACATCGCTGGGCACCCTCGGCTTTACGCGAGCTGGGTGATTTTTTGGGTCCCAGGCCTTCCTGAAAGTGGTGGCACAGAGAAATGAAATGCCCCTCTTATTACCCTGGGGTGTGAATTTCACACGCTGAATGGGGCTTCATAAGAGGTGAGCTCCAACATTCAATATCGAATCAACTGGAGGGTTGGTAACTTTGATTACCTTCCATACGCTGATACTATAAATTCATTAACAAAACGAAGGTAACGGTGGTAGTATCATGTTTCGAAGGAGAAAAATCGGGTCCCCTCACTGATTAAAGACATACACTTAACTAAATACACCTATGGTCAAAAGTTGTGGCCCTTTAGAAGCATCTAAGTCCATGAAACTGCGCCATAATATGAACCACATTGACGACTTCACGGATTAAACCCACGACAAAACGCCTGTCATGAGCCCTGGTTATTAATGCTCTCTACCACGTGGTTCAGACTTCACGTTTATACCAGTTGAATACACGTGTTTTTTAGCGAAATGCACAGTCTAATCGTTACACATGAGGACTCTCAATAGCTATAGTTCCACTTAAAATGATGTATCACCTGGGGGCCTCATTGATATCAATAGAGCTATCGAGACCACCGAGGGTTCCACCGGTGAGAATATACTTCGTTATATACCCTCATCCCTGATTCCCTCGAGCCCTTGGTGCCTCGATCATTTGTGGTGTCCGTGAGATAAATGCCGAGGCAATTGTTTCAGGGACACCTCCGTTGTCCTGACCCCGCCGATGTCTCCCCTCACACCGACCGAGCCACTATTCGAAGTCGCGCAAGCGGTCGCACGGACCACAATCTCTTACCCTGGAGGCCTTGGGTTGCTGGGTGTTCACCGCCTCACCCGCGTCCTCATTCCACCTTGGCCATCGACTCCTTGCCACGCTAGAAGAGGATTCTTTACACACTATATATATTTTTGACTCTGGTACTCGCACTATTTCGTCAGAAATGTTAAGTTTAAAGTCAATTGTTCGAACAGTAGTTGTTCTGAAGTTAAACCTATGCTACCTACTAACGGGCCTACTCGTTGGGAACCCTAAAATATCTTGAAACTTTACGAGCGTACAAGTGAAATATTTCAAGAATCAAGCCAACCTGGGAGAAAATTAGGGCACAAGTTTCTTACGACCAACCTCTCTACTATTTTACGATAGTTTATGTTGGATGCACAAGGCATCAAGGTGTTTCAAAATCCAATTCTCGCTTTTGAAGCAAATTTATCTTTGACCACTGAGCCAATTTTTTCGAGTTTGCGAACAGAAAATAATCTGAGGGAGCTAAATCTGGACAATTGGGACCACAGGTTATCAATTCAAACTTTAATTTATGAATTTTCGCCATTGCAATAACGGATTTCTGGGCTGGTGCATTGTTTTGATGAAAAAACACTTTCTTCTTAGCCAGACGATGTATTGTCGTAATAATGTAGATGTAGATCAACACTTGGTTGAGAAAACAACAATGGCGTAGGTATACAGGACGCACCCAAAAGCGGTAGGACTGATTTCCTCTGGCGCGAACGGAACGGTGGAGAGGGGTATGTCTGGAAGGGTAAGGTGGAGGGGACTTTTAGCAACAGACAAACACCAACCTCAGTCGCCTGCGGGCTGTCGTTGAGTGAGGACACCGTTTTTAGTGAAGCAAGGTTTTTGTCCGCGGCGAAAAACAAAATGAATCTGAATTAGGAGCAACGTTATTCCATGAAGTTGTGTGCGAAACTCGGGAAGACGGCAACTGAGACCCTGAATATGATCAAGCAGGCTTACGGGGACACTGCCTTAAGCCGTTCCACAGTATTTGGTGTCCCCACGCCCAACAAAGACTCGCATGAGCAAATCAAAAATCAAAACGATGTTGATTGTGTTTTTTGACCGTCATGGAGTGGTTCACAAGGAGTTTGTCCCACCAGGGGAGACTATGAATGCAAACGTTTACGTGCAGGTGCTCACCCGCCTCCGAGAACGCGTGAAAAGAGTCCGACTGGCCATCGCAAACTGCTGGTTGCTTCATCATGACAAGGTGCCCTGCCATGGCGCGCTCGTTGTCAGACAACTCCTGGCCAAATACGGCGTTGCCACGTTGCCGCACCCGCCCTATTCTCCCGATCTGGCACCACCGGTTCTTCTTCTTCCCCCCGATGAAAAGACAGCTCAAGAAACGACGTTTTGACTCGATAATGGTCGTTCAAGAGGCTTCGACGAGGGTAATCAACGGCATCCCCAAATAAAATTTCCAGCGGGCGTACGGGGAATGGGAGCAACGTTATACTAAGTGTGTAGCAGCTCAAGGAGCATACTTTGAAGATTATTAAGTCGATATAAGTATATCATCACTAAAATTCTTGTAAAAAATCAGTCCTACCTCTTTTGGGTTCTACCATGTACATTGAAAATGCCGGGTGACTCATAAAGGTATTAGTTAGATTACATTCTGGTTCGGCACAGTTAAACGAAAAGTGTGATCAGTTCGCACAGCTACCAGGAAGGGGATGCGGACTCTGACCACAATTTATTTGTTATGAAATGTAGCGTCTATTTCAAAAGGATAAGGCATGGGCGGCAATTTAGGAAATGGAATATATAAACATTAAATGGATTGGCAGGGAATTAGTATCTGAAGGCTGTAGAAAACTCACCGAAGGCTGTAGAATATCACGGAGATGAAACCAAATAAGGCCGTAGGGTAGGGGTTGCCTTTGGGTAGACTACATTTCTGCAGACCTGCTGAAATATTTAGGAATAAGTGGGAGGAAGACTATATGGACTGAATCGTAGCATCTTTGAAGAAAGAATCAGGCCGGAAGACTTGGTGAGATGTTTTAACTCCTACTCCGAAAAAGGTAAAGACGACGTCATATGAGGACTACAGAACAATGAGTTTGATATCCCACGCACCTAATGTTGTTCTCAGGATTATTAACAAAAGGATAGAGGGCAGGGAAAATGATTACTTAGGGAATGATCTTACTTGTGAAAATCATTGGAACGCTATTTAAATAATTTTAAAATTCACTACGTATTGGTGAAAATACGCGGTTTCCAATACTCGACCTTGTCATAAAAAAGTATCAATAAATTAATTAAGCATCGTACATAAAAAGATGTCTAAGTACTGAATCTTGACGTTAAACTTTTTTAACTTAATTTTAGAAGTAATCCAATTGAATAGCAATTCATCAGATAATTGTCCTAACAATCACTTTGAAAGGAGACTTAAAAAAATGATGCGATAATTCTTACTTTCTTTTCCAAATACAATTATATATTCATGTTCTAAACTATTATCATGTGAATGTATGTGCCTTCATAATAATTGTCTTTTAACTTAATATATTATTCCATCTTGATAATATTACAATTTTTTTCATGTTGCATAAAGAACAATGGAATATAACCTAGAATTAATAAAGGTGATTAAATTTTCATAAAATAAAATATATTTTTCACAGTATATTTCTGCCTGTCTTGAAAAAAATTCTTTGACCGTGTTAAAAATACATGCAAGTACCTTAAGAAGACCGTGATGGAAATTAAATTTAAAAATTTCGCGAGGAAATCAGGCTGCGATACTCCCACCAATTTTTGTGCCCAGCATGCATTACAATTTGAATTTGCTATTTTCTATTGGGAAAAATTTCAACCATTGTTGATTTTTATTTTTCTTAACACAAAGATTTTGTATATTAAATGCTTCGATCCCGTTATGATGGGAGGAGAGATAACATTTAGTCGTCACCATTGAAAACCCTCAGGCCTCTGATAGCGCATGCATCCAGATTTCCTGCGTTCGCTTTCGATTCAAAAAAAAAAAGTTCTGGCGCGTGTACAGTGTGGCGCGTGTCTCTCAATGTCAAAGGCCGACTCGCCGATTGCAATTTTTGCTGAGATGCAAAATAGATATCACTCGTCTCTCGGTTGGAGGACTGTATATAAGAATGTTCACGGAGGCTGGCAGTCACTTCGGGACAAGATGTGGTCTCCTCTGATCATCTGCCTCGTTGGTGAGTATCGAATATTTGTACTCGATAGGATGGAAACTAATACTAAGTTCATTTAGAAAAACCTTTAAACTTAAATTCATAATAAGAGAGATAAATAATAATTTGATTTACATTTTGGAAGTCCCTCCGATTCTGCATTATTCACACAATTGAGTGAGATGTCCCTTTCAAGTTTCCATGAAGATAGCTTAATTTTACATTTTCAAGTGAAATCTTAGAAGAAATTTGTTGCCTTCACGCTTATAACCAAGGAAGTTAAATTATAAAAATGGTAAATAAATGTTGGAGAGGATAGATACAGTTGTAAAGTTATGCTTTTGAATCACCCGCTCAGTCTCTGTAACTATTCCCTTAAGTATAAAAAGAGACGTTTCAGGCGTGAAATGGTGGAATATCATGATTTATTAAAATTGGCAATTTTTCACAAATTAATTTATAATTTAAATAATTATTTTGTGGAAAATTGCCAATTTTAATTAATATTCCTATAGATTGGTGTGCACTGAAGCCAGAAATAATGTTGCAATGTACAATTCGCATAGTTTCATTTAATCAAAATGTAAAACACGATATATATTCCATATTTTAGAAGTTACAGCAAAATATCTCTTTTTCCGTTACAGTTGGGCTGTCGACGGCAGAAAATGGTGAGTACAAGCCCGAATCAGAAGTTGTCATTTATTTGTGTCGGCGCAATTTAAATTTGCGAATATTCAAATGCATTGTCCTAGAGTAATACTTTACGTCCCCTCTCCCCGCAGCCTGGAAACCTGGGTATGAGTACAAATACCAGATCAAGGGCAGGACACTTGCTGCTCTTCATCAGGTGGCCGACAAATACGTCGGAGTGATGAGTCGGGCGACTCTCACTCTCCAGCCCCAGAGTTCCAATACCGTCGTCGCCAGGGTTAGTATGCACGTCCCCGCAAAAAGATAGATTTCACAACTTACCACTTCTTAGCACTGGTGCATAAAAAAACGTCTTTCCCCACAGATCTCAGATGCCCAGTACTCTCCGGTGCAAGCCGCGCTTCCCGGAGGATGGGCGTCTAGGATCCCGGAGAAGGAGCTCAACTACAGGTCGCTCCCACTCTCCAGCAAGCCGTTCCAGATTAAGTTCAAGAACGGAGTTGTAAGTAACGGTCGTTCCGTACAATCTCCCGAGCCAGTGCAACACTCTCTTACGCCTATCCTATCTCCCGTTTTCTCAGGTGGATGGGCTGGTGGTGAGCAAAGACCTGTCCAATCCAGAGGTGAACCTTATCAAGAGTGTGGTGAGTCAACTGCAGGTCGACACCCGCGGTGAGAACGAAATCAAGTGGCCACATGGAAGTCAGGCACCCAAGAGGCCCAGCGAAAGCGTTTTCCGCGCCATGGAGGTGAGTGGGACGCTCTTTGGAAAACCACACAACTCTTCGACACGAGCATACAATGAAATTATTTATTTCGCTCCAGGACACCGTGACCGGTGAGTGCGAGGTCATGTATGACATCTCTCCTCTGCCCTTGTACGCCACGCAAGTCACACCAGAACTCGTGCCCATGCCCGAGCTCCGCGGAGACGGCCGATTCTACGACATCGTAAAGACGAAAAACTTTAGTAATTGCGACAAGAGGGTCGCTTACCACTACGGTTTTACCGGTCTTACCGATTGGGAACCAGCCGACAACCAGATGGGACACTTCTTTTCCGTGAGTATCTAACCGCGACTGTAGGTAGGACGCCGCACCGATGAGTTTTGCAAGCTAAACTAAGCAAAACATCCTTTTACAGCGCTCGGCCGTTAGCAGAATTGTGGTATCCGGATCTCTGAAAGAATACACCATCCAGTCTTCCGTCTCCTGGAACAAGGTTATCCTCAGCCCGGCTATGTACAACGCCCAGAAAGGCATGGTGGCCAGTCGCATGAATGTAACCCTGGTTTCCAGGCGGTCGAGCTCTGGATCACCTCCATCCGTGCCAAATCCTCACAACATCAAAGATTTGGTCTACGACTACAATGACCCATTCTCTTCTGATCATGGCTCCGGATCCAGCAGTGGATCTGGAAGGAGCTACGGAAAAGGATTAGGGAAAGGAAGTGGCAGAAATTCCACCGATTCATCCAGCGAGAGTAACTCCAGTAGCGAAAACGACAGCTCGGACAGTCAGAGTAACAGCCAGGAGAGCGGAAGCAGCAGCAGTGACAGCAGCGAAGAAGTCGAGAGGCACGGACAGAAGCGCCCCATCCCAAAGCGATTTCGCCGATCCGCATCCCAAAAGAACAAATACGCCAGCAGCGGGAGCAGCAGCAGTAGCAGCGAGGACGACAGCGACGACAGCGTGAGCAATGGGCAGGGTAGCAGCAGCAGTGAGAGCAGCAGCGAGAGCGAGGACAGCAGCAGCGGTTCAAGCGACAGCAGCAGCAGTTCCGAGAGCAGCAATTCCAGCTCCGAGAGCAACAGCTCGGACAGTGGAAGCAGTGGTTCCAGTGACAGTTCTAGCTCCAGTAGCGACGAAGGTAGCTACAGCAGCGGCTCCAGCAGCTCCAGTTCAAGCTCCAGCTCCAGCGAAGAGCATAATCCGAGACCCGGAATGAACAAGGCTCCTAAGATCCCGCTTCTCCCATACTTTGTCGGGTATCAAGGAAGTGCAATTCCGACCTCAAAAGAGATCGACCCCGTCTCCGCAGTCAAGAAACTCTGCTCTCAGATCGCATCTGAGCTCCAGAGTCCTAGCAACATTCCTCAGAAGGCCACTCTTTCCAAGTTCGCCATCGTCGTCCGCCTTGTCCGCACAATGAGTGCCGAACAGCTCCAGAAGGCAACTTCTCAGATCTACGCCCCCATCAAGTCCTCCGGAGAGAATCCATGGTGAGTAATTATGCATCCGTCACCGTTCGTGTTTACTGGATAAGCGAACTCTTTTTCACTCGCTTTATTGGTGCTTTCACGTGTCATTCATATCCAGTCCGTCCTGCGTGAAATAGTTCCTTTTTTAGGCTGCATCAATCTAACCGGAAACCGTTTCTGAAAACAGGACCGTTCTCCGTGATGCAGCCGCCGCCGCCGCGACCGGACCCTGCCTTACCAACATCAAGGACTGGATCAAATCCAAGAAGATCACCTATGAGGAGGCCGCCGAAATCATCGCCACTGTTTCCACCAGCACCAGGACACCAACTGCAGAATTCCTCAACACTCTTTTCGTGAGTTTTTCATGCCGATAATGAATACCCTCCCGATTTCTCTAGTGTATGTGCTTCTAATCGTTAATTCTATCTTATAGACCCTGGCCACGAGCCCCGAAGTCACCAAGCAGGCTTTCTTGAATTCCACCGCCATTCTTTCCTTCGCTAACCTCGCACGTAAAGCTCAAGTGAACAACGTCACGGCTCACAACCTCTTCCCGGTGCACGCTTTTGGGCGACTATCTCCCATAAACCCCAAGGCCATCACCGAAAAATACATTCCGTACATGGCTAAGCAGCTTCGCTCCGCCGTCAAGGATGGAGACAGCCACAAAATCCAGGTGTACATCCGAGCCCTGGGAAATCTCGGCCACCCCAAGATCCTCAGCGTGTTTGAGCCATACCTCGAAGGCAAAGAGTCCATGTCTACGTTCCAGAGGACTCTCATGGTCACCTCATTGAACAAGCTTGCCAAGGTATTCCCTCAGGTCGCTCGCCGAGTACTTTTCAACGTATACCAAAACCTAGGAGAAGCGCACGAAGTGCGTTGCGCCGCCGTCATCGTCCTCATGAGGACCGCCCCTCCCGCCTTCATGCTCCAGAGGATGGCCGAATTCACCAACCGGGATATAAGCCTCCAGGTCACATCCGTGGTTCAATCTGCTATCAAATCTGCCTCGGTCCTCCAAGGGCCTCATCACCACGAATTGTAAGTTTAGAAATCGTGCATACCGCAGCAAATTATACGATTTCTAGAATGTGTCAGGTACAGTTTATTCTCTGGATTTCAGTAAAATGAACGCCCAGGCAGCCGTCAACCTGCTCAACCCGAAGCCCCTCGGAATGCACTACTCCCACCAATACCTCCGGAGCTACATGGTTAAAGAATTGGGACTGGCATACAGAACCGAACTCAGTTGGATTGGAAGCTCCGATGGACTCACCCCATCCAGCATGTTCTTCTCTAACCGCTACAACATCGGCGGGTGGAAATTGCAGACCATGACCGTAAGTCAAATATCAAAACTTCTTGGCAATCGAGGCTACATCTCTCTATGGATTTTGCGTGATCAAAGGTTTCTTCTTTACAGCTAAGTGCAATGACTTCCAGTTTCAACGACCTCGTTGATGCCATCAGCGACCAGTTCGAAGACTCAGACTCAACCAGCAGTGGAAAGCACTCCGGAAAGTCGGGAAGCAGAGGAAAGGCGTCATCCAGCAGCGGAAGCGGCAGCCACAGCCCTTTCACCACAGAGAAGATCGCAGAAATGCTCAATATCGAGCAGACCGATTACCAACAGGCTGAAGGAAACCTTCTCGTTCGCTACATGGGAGCCACCAGATTTTTCACCTACGACAATGACACCATTAACAGCCTCCCATCCCGTAAGTATTCCGAATGGTGGCCCTCTTGAACGCCTTCCTTTTGCCATCATCTCATATAACCTCCTCTTCCACCAGTTTTGAAATCTGCCGCCTCGACCCTACGCTCCGGACACCGGTTTAACTACAACAAGTTGTACAACCAGTTTGCCATGACCTTGGCTTTCCCCACTGAAACCGGTCTACCATTTGTCTACTCCATCAAAGTACCAACATACATTTCCCTCAGGGGAGAAGTCCAAGCCAAGACTCACCCTGATATGGCCAGTGGCTCCCGAGGATCTGTCAGGTATCCCGAAACCGTCAACTCCACCGCCAGCCTGCAATTAGTGTAAGTCTTATTCTTAGAATTTTATATCAGTTTATCTTCTTGGAACTACCGGAAGGTTTGGAAAGGTATCCTCCTACTATTTATATTCTGCTTCGTGAACAGGTACTCCACGCGTATGACCGCCAAGATCAGCTTTGTTGCTCCTCTAACGCACACTCGTTACATCGCCGGACTTGCCAAGAACATCCAGGTCAACTTGCCTATCAAGGCCTCTTTCGACTTCGACAGTGAGAACTCCCAGGCTTCGGTCACCCTCAAGCCACTCACCACCAGCCGCGACTCCCAGATATTCCACTACAGCTATATTCCGTACACGGCTAAGCACAACATTCTCGACCTTACCCCTGTCAGCCAAGGAAGCTCGTACAAGACCATCCACGTGCGCGAGCCTATGCAGGTAAGGACCAATAATATTTCATATGAAATACCTCTAAATCATGACGACGTACGCTGTTTCTCACAATCATCTTTCCATCGATAACAGTTCGAATCCACCGTCGGCAAGGACTGCACTGGATTCGCTTTCCGCGTCAAGTACACCACGGAGCAGAAGTATTTGGACTGGAAATGGCTCTCCGAAAAGGCTCAACGCCACGACGCCATGTCTTTCTTGCTCTACCCGTGGGCCGAACGGACAATCAAGTACAACAACATCAACGTCATCTTTGACCCTCAGAGGAGCAGTAGCAAATCTGTTACCCTCACCGCCTCCTACGGTACGTTTACCTTTTTTAACTATGCGTCTTTTTTCAGACATATTACCCTAGGCTCAGGTTGCGTTTTCTCTCGTTTTCGGTCGCAATCGTGACGTTCTTTCCCAATCTTCCACAGATAACGACTCCGATGACTCTTCCTCCGCCTCACCCGGTTACGATTCCAACGAATCGGATTCGCAATCCAACGAGAGTCACAGCCCCAAGGGCAAGTCATCCAGCGGAAAGGGAATGAAATCGTCTTATAGTGGTAGTGGAGCCGGATCATTCAGCAGCGGAATGGCAAACCCGTCCACCTCGAAGCCAATTAGTGGAAAGAGGCAGCAGGAATTCCTTAGGAGGGTCTCTTCTGGAATCCGAAGTATGACACGATTCATCGATTTTCTCGATTTGGCGACATGACTTCCTCACGTTTTTACGGCATAATGTATTCCCTCAATTTCAGATAGTTCCGCACACGTCATCGACCTCGCCATTGAATTCGATGGCAGCAAAAACATAGCCTACGTGGCCACGGCAGCTTGTGCCTCCAGTGAGGTTGACGATACCACGCGGAACCTCTTTTATTTCTACAAGTCTCCGACATACGGCAACTCCAAATCTTATGAGGTAATTTCCTCCTTGCGCAATTGACTCATCCAGTGAATTGTCTTATTTGCTCACACTCATCATTTTCCATTTCCTCAGGTGTGCGCCGCCGCTAAAGGGAAGTGGCCCAACGTCCCACTCATGAGCTTCGCTAAGGCTCTCAGAAGCAACCCCACCTCATACGTCAACGCTGAGATCAGTTTCGGCGAAAAGTGTGGATCCGGGGCGTCGCAAATCAGCATCTCGGTAAGCTTCTTCACGTACTCAGTTACATTATAAACTTCCGGAAGAAAGGCAAGCCATACAATTGAAATATATTCTCTTCCTAGGCCAAGGCTGAGCAAAGCCAGGAACGGAAAGAATGGCTCCGACACCTGCCCATGGCCCAAAAATGCTTGGCCCAGACTCAGTCCGGAATCTACCTCGAGCCCGCATGCCGCAATCTCACAGCACAGGCTGAGTTCTTGGATAGTTACAACGTCAACATCCACACCGAGAAGGTTGGCTCTTGTCTACATCAATGAGATCCCCTTCAAACCTGGAAGCTATCGTTATAATCATTGGGCTCTCAATCTTTTTCTAGCTTTCATCCATCTTCAAAAACATCACCTATAAGGCATACTCCTTGGCAAGGTATTTCGGCTATCCATACCTTGATGAGAACACCGTCAACGTGCACAACAGTGAAGGAAAATACTCTCTCGACATCAACTTCGAACCTGACTTGAAGGCCGTCAACGTTTCCGTTTCTGCCCCTACACTCGAAGCAGATTTCAACCTTGTGCGCGTTAACCAATGGGTGAGACCTCTGGTTGTAAAACACCCCAGTTGGTCCGCCACCGACCGATTCCTTACCACCGCTCTCCACGGGCAGTGGTCCGGTAAGTTGATCTTTTGAAGAAACCTCCATTTATTTCTTTCGTCCCCAACTTTGAAGATTTTCTTTATTACACCCCTTTCCTTTCTGTATCCAGCCCCTTGCGGTTTGAATCGCATGTCCGTCTCGACCTTCGACAACAAGACCTACCCAATTAACCTCGGAAAATGCTGGCACGTCATGATGACCCCCCAACCAGAAGAAGAAGGAGATTCCTCCAGCTCCAGTAACAACTCCGATCCCACCGACGAGGTCACCATCCTCGCCCGAGATTACAGCTCCCACCAGAAGGTACGAACACCAACCCACTTCTCTCACTCTCTCGTTACAACGTTCGATTGCTTACAATAACACAATTCTCTGACACCAACGCCTCATTCATACACTCATTCCCTACTTTAGGAACTGAAGGTCATCCTAGGAGACGACGTGTTTGATTTGAAACCCACCGGATCCTCCCAATCAAAACACTCCTCCGAGAGTGGAGACGCTGATGGAACCGTGTACTTCAACCAGAAGCAGCGCAGCGTATCCCAGCGAAAGATTAATCAGGTCACTGACTCCGACGGCGAAATTCTCGCTTACTGGTATGCTATCCCGAGTGGTGAGGTGATCTTGGAAGCTCCACAGCACGACCTATCCATCATTTACAATGGAGAAGCCGCTTGGATCGAGGTACTAAATCCCCTTTTGAGACTCGCTCGTTCATTTCTCTCAATCCAACTTACTTTCTTATCCTACCTTAGTCCCACGTAATGCTCACCTATGTGCTATGATTCGCAGGCTGGCACCGCCTACCGTGACGACGTAATTGGTCTTTGCGGAACGTACGACAGCGAACCCGCCACTGACTTCACCTCCCCAAAGAACTGCATCCTTGAGGAGCCCAAAATGTTCGCCGCATCCTACGCAGTTCCCGACCAATCCTGCCAGGGAGGAGCCAAGGAGATGCAGCGCCGAGCTGCCTCTGCCCCATGCTTCGAGCAGACCGTCACCCCTCATGACGTTATCAGTGAAGACGACCACAATACCGGATATTCGTATTCTCGATCCTCCAAATCTTCCTCCAAGGGATTCCAATCTCACTCCAGCAAGGCTTCCGGTTCCAACTCCGGCTGCACCCATCATCAAACCAAGATAATAGAGCAGGGTAGTCAGATATGTTTCTCCAAGAGGCCGTTGCCCGCGTGTGCGCAAAACTGCCGTGCCAGTGGAAAGGTCGAAAAGAGCGTAAGTTTCCATTTCTTTCCCTCCTGCCACCTGGAAGCAATCCATCGACCGGCACGAGTTCATTTCTTCTTTCTCATTACAGGTGCCGGTCCACTGCGTGGCCAACTCCTCTGCCAGTCGTCACTTCGTGGAAATGGTAAAGAAGGGAGCCAACCCTGATTTCAGCCACAAGGAAACCACCAAGACTATCAAGATTAGCGTTCCCCAGTCTTGCACTTCTAACTGATCCTGAAAGGTTTTATTTCTGAATATTTCTGTTTTATTATTATTCTGTTATTCTCGAGCATCCTAAAGACGTAAAAAAATAAATATATAATCTAGGTTTACAAAACGCTTTTGATCATTTTCTTTTTCATCTTTTTCCCTGGTATTTCGCCAAGGTTTTCGAAGGTTATCACGGAGCGGTAGCATTGGGCATCATTCAAATTCTGTTGAATGTGTTGTGTGTGAAGTGAGCAACTGCTTATAGGAAATTTTGTTATAATAATAATATATCGAATATTCCTGCGCACATTAAAACCTTCCTCAAAATGTTTAAAAATTAAATTGATTATTTCGAATTCTCCCTGTGAAAGTTCCTTGAAACTTTAATAGCAAATATTTTATCGCGTCTCTAAGGTTATGGCATCGATTGTCGGCAATTGTTTTCGGAAAAAACTGACCAGCATCATGCTGTTCAATGCATGATACATGGTAGCGCGAAAATCGGGAAAGACAGCTCCTCGTAATCAGGCGAACAGCAATCACTAACGGCTATCGGGTTCATCTGATAGGTATAATGTATAGTTAAAATTAAAGAGAACCCAAAAGACAAATGTACGGCAGTTACTATGACCAAACAGTACCAATGAAGGAATACTTGAGTGATATTTCCCTCAACAATAGAAAATATTTCCAACAATTCAGACTAGCATGTCACAATAATCGCATAATATTGATCATCATATAAGAAACAAAGTTTAAAACTCGACCAATTTCGAGGCACCAAAGGCAAATGCGTGGACTATCCAGCCAAACATTTTGAGCTAGTTGTGAGATAGAATATATCAGTGCCATATGACCTTCATCCACCCAAATCCCGCGGCAGCACCCTGATATTTCTCCGCTGCCCCAATTTCATTATCTCAAAAGCCAATCGCCTATCCGGTACTGTGTCATACTCTTCTCTTTATTCTCAAAAATTACGAAAATTTATTTTGCCATATATCATTATTAAATATAGATATTTTAGGCTTATGCGAGGTGAGATGGAAGGATAGCGGGGACTACTGTAGTGATAATTATAGAATAATATGCAGAGGCTGGGACGAGAGCCAACGAGTGGTTACCATAATATTAAATATAGAGGTAGGAAGAAACGTAGTAAGCATAGAACAAGCAATGGATAAAATATTACTATTAGAGATAAAAGCAGAACCGCCGAACTTGGTCATTGTTCAAGTATACATGTCAACGAGCAACCATGTGGAGGAAAAAGTCGATAGGATTTGCGATGAGTTAGAGGACATAATGGCATGTGTTCCTGCAAGGAAACATTTGATAGTAATGTGGGGTTGGAGTGCGACGGTAGGCGAAGGAAGAGATGATGATGAGGTGGGGGACTACGGTTTAAGTTTACTAGAAATGACCACGGGGAGAAAGCAATTGCGTTCTGCAGGAGACAAGGGTGAGTCATCACCGACGCTTTTGATTTGAACGATAGCCCAAAAATATTTTGGCCCTACGTCAGGAAAGTACAGGGGAAAAAAGTCCACCTTAAACTCACTGAATCACGAAAATAGGGATAAAGTAATGAGTAGTTTAGATAAAGCTAACATATTGAACTCATTCTTCCAGTTTTTCAACATAAGCTCACAGAATATACCCAAGAATCATTCGAAAACATTTCAGTAACCACTGCGAGTGTTCCACCCGCGAAATATAGTAAATCCTTAAAAACATCAACCCCAACAAATCTCCGGGACCTCATGAGATACCTTAGAGCGTGTATGAAGAACTATCGTCCGAAATTGCCCCTTATCTTGATAAAATATTTAAGAAATCATTACCTGAAGGAAGAGTTCCAAACGGCTGGAAGGTAACTTCTGTAACTCCCATATTTAAAAACGGAGACCTCAGTAATTATAAGCCACTATCGCTTACCTCCATCTCCTGCAAGATTCTTGAGCACATCATTGTTAGTTCAATTGTGAGTTGCCTCGATAGCCAGGATTTATTGATTAATGGCCAACATGGCTTCCGTAAGGGACCCTGCGAAACTCAACTCGCACTTCTTGTTCATGAGCTAATGAACTCCGGTGAAAGTAATATTCCAGTTGATGCGATATTCCTAGATTTTAAAAAAGCTTCCCATAAAGTCCCTCATTGTAAGTTATTCGCGAAGTTAGAAACTAATGGAATACACGAGAGTTTTACATGCTGGATTGGACTTGACTAGATTAGTCGTCCTGGACGGTGTACGTATAATCTGATAATTTCAAGGTCACGTCGGGTGAACCACAAGAAAGTTTCATAGGCCCCTCTTATTTTTTATTCACATAAATATCCTCAGTGCCGTGGTTAATAGCAAGTTCCGTCTTTTCGCCGACGATCCAGTAATTTATGGGGACATTCTAAGTCGCGAAGACAGAGTCGCGTTACCTAACCACCTAGATGCAATTCAGAATTGGTGCGACACATGGCATTTGGAATCAAATTTGAAAAAATGCGTATTAATACATTTTTGGAAAAAGATTAATTCCCTCCCTTATAGTTATAAAGTGAAACAAACGGAAATCGCGAGGGTAGAGTCCGTTGAATACTTGGGTGTACTCAATACTCACGATCTGTCCTGGGGAAAGCACATACGAGAAATATGCGGCCGTGCCAATAAAACATTGGGATTCGTGAAAAGAGTGCTGGGTAAATGCGACGAAAAAGTGAAGGAACGATGTTTTCTTACCCTAGTCAGGCCCCACCTAGAGTATGCTGCCAGTATATGGGATCCTCAAAAGATAAATTGATTTTGGAATTAGATCGAGTTCAGCGGATGGGGGCTAGATTAGTCAAACAATGTTATGACCAGCGCAGTAGCGCAACTACTTTGCTAGAATATTTTGGCTGAGATTCCCTTGCACAGCAGTGTTTATAATATAGATTAAACTTATTAAAACATTTAAATAAGGATCCTTTTCCGATGAAATCAAGAACATAATACGAACCCCAACGTATTACGGTCGGAGGGATCACGGATATAAGATTAGAGAGATAGACTGCAAGACTGAGTGGTTTAAAATGTCATTTTTCCAAGAACGATAAGAGACCAGAATACTTGTAGTCAGAATTCTCTAGGAGTCAGTTCGATACAATAAGTATTAACCTACAAGGAAGGGGCTGTACGATGTTATAGGTCCCCCCCACCTTCCCCACCCATCCCTTACTCTTTTGCCGTGGTGCTGCACACCGTGCCACACACCTTTTTGGTGGCTCGCAGGGTATTGATGTAAATGTAGAAGTTTAGGGAGGAAGAAATCGAATGAGTTTCCGATTAATGAGATGGAATAACTGCGGGTGGTCCGGTATGGAAACATTTGATCGTAATGGTGGATTTGGGTACGATGATAGGCGAATGAAGAGATTTAGGAATGGCGTAATTAATACGTCAAGTTTCCCGAGAGTGAATGCGGGATTATGTTGTAAGTACTTTTACGTTAACGAAGTGAAACGTTAGATTAAACAGGATAATGCAAGGAAGAAGGATGGGGAAATGGAACGTGGAAGCATTATCCCGTTCCAAAAGGAAGCAGTATCAGGAGACAAAGGATAGCTTTATGAGATTGGAGGTAGAGATTGAGAAATTAGATGATGATATTTGTCATTCATCTCAAATAAGGGATATCGAAAGCCATAAACGAAAAAATCAAGCACTGAATTCTATGCACAAAAATACTCATACAAAGAAAAATCAGGCAAGGAACTAATACAGTGAAAGAGGCGTGGTGGAAGAGGCAGCGTGAGGATATGGAGAAATTTAAAGAGGAGAAGATTCGGTATACAGGAAATTGTAAGTACTACCCGGAAGTAGAAAGGGATACCCCATGCACATTATCACAGATAAGGTAGGAACATTATAAGTATGCTCAAGGAAAATTCCAGCGATATGGATGCAATAAAATACATAGAAGATCTTCATGGTAAGGGTATTTGGCATGCATGCTAAGACATAGAAAGTGAATATCACTTATATGAGGAAGGTCTGATGATGAAATTCCGGAAATTGAAATCAAATGAAATTAGTGCAAGTATTCCCGCAGAACTGTTTAAGGGTTTATAGAATCGTGGCAGAACGAGTTTTAATTGGTAATTCGTAGGATTTATGAGGGAGGACTTTGGCCAGATTTCCTAAGATTGGTGTTAGTTCCCATCTCAGAAAAGGGAGAGGCAGCCGAAGTTAAGGATTACGGAATATCAAGTTAGATTTTACACGCAGCTAAGGTTGTCCTTGGAGTTATCAATTAAAGGATTGAGAGGAGGACCAATCATTACTTAAGGATGATGAGTTTGGATTCAGGAAGCGTAGAGGTATTCATGGTGCCATTACAATAATGATGAGCTCATTAATGCATGTATGTTGAAAGAACATACAATTAGGAGTTTAATGAGGATGGCTTTATTTCTTGGATTTCATGATGGGGTTCTATAGAATAAATTGGGCATAATTAATTATTTCCGTAGTGCATATTCATCTGTAATGCACTTGAGTGTTATTTAAATTAATGTATGTAAACCATTATACGCCAGAATGGGAGTTATTGAGCAATGATATGACTTTATTATTGAATCCATTGATTTCTGTACCACTATAAGCCTGCTAGGATTCATAAATATTTATAGATATTTTTAGATTTTATAAATGTTCTAAAATATACCAAACAATTGGTTCACTCTAACATATTAGAGTTCATCCATAGCTATAATGAAGAATACCCTGCAATATTTAACGTATTTTATTTTTTCGGATGCATTTTCAAGGTACAATCTCCGTCATAAACTAAATACCTTGTATTTCTGCATTGAGCAGCCACCCACCACAAATACGTGAAGCAGAGAGAAGGGTACCTATGGTAGGAGGCACGTTACGTAGACATAACATGTTTGGGCCTAAAATAATTACAATGCAACCCTATTCAAAAATTTGCAAGTGTATGGAAAATTAAGTTTTTCCATTTTCGCGTTTGCGGCAGCTTTTTCTGATTTAAATTGCAAGGAGACGCCATTACAAACAACCCGAAATGTTATTGACCCGATAATACCACTATTTCGAACAAATTCGAAATATTAAAAAAATTAACAAAATTTAAATTTTTATGATAAATAAATTACGTATTCAGCCGGGATATTAAACAACTGACGGTTTTCAGTTAAATAGTTGAATTTTGATAGGTATCGTAGTACTCGCGTTGCTGTAGGATTCACTCGGTGGAAAGATTTAAAATGAAATAAACGCAAACTCTTTCATATTTCACACGAAATTTTATCAACCCCACTAAGGCTTCCAGGTCCTCGAGTAATTGTCAACGGTTAACCATGCTCCATCGACAAAGTCAACACTTCTAGCTAATGCATACGTTTTGGAACCGTGATTGGAATGTTCGAGTATTTAGCGTGTAATGTTACTAAACTGTCTTTTATTCAAATATGCTTGGTAGTATTTTCCTGTATACCCGTCACATAAATGCCATGCACAATTAACTACTCATGAAATAATATAAGAATGAGGTTTCAGTGCAATAAAGTGAAAATAAACCACTTTTACAAATCCTAAGAAATTACTCAAATCATAAAATGCGTAATAATTTTCTTCCAATGGACATACTATATTTTGGGTATTTTGCGGTCTTAGAGGAATAATAACAACTTTTCAACAATGTGGAATCCAATTGTAAGTGATTAAAAATTATATATTTATTATATATAATACATATATAATGATATATATTAATATTACTCGAGAAAACTACGATCGGTTTGGCGTAATTAATCACTTCTATTTCTGCAGCTTATCAGGTTTTTACACTGAAAAGTTTAAGTGTAACAATGGTACTGAATTTATTTTTCAGTTTCAATTTCAATAGCACGTGCACAAAAGGCTAGAGTCAACCCATTTCACATAAAACTGATTTAAATTTCATTTTAATTTATAAACCTAATCCAGTTTCTTAAATAGAGGGACAATATTTTTCCATCGATTTTGCGGAACTCTAATCAGCCATTTAAAAATAATGGCAAGTATAAGTTCAACCTTGCAATTATGAATCCTTGGAATTATTCTAACGGCTAAGCCTGCGAGTAAAATAAAGTACTTGAGACAACTTTTAACGTATTTAATGAATATCCTTCGAAATTTCTTTCTTACTAGTTCCACCAACTTGCTCACGAAATGCAGCCTAATTAATGATAAACAACAACTCGCCTTAGTTTTCACAATGGGAACCTTTAACCGTTTTAATGAAGCCAAATATCTTAATAGACAATTTGCATTGTTCTAATAAGTAGTCTGCTTTAATCAAAAGTTGAAATCAAAAGGTACTCCTAAGCAATCGTTCTTATTAAGTTTTATTGGATCCCACCCGTTCTTCACGTAATTTCGTCATTTCCTCTATTTTAAGTTAATCGCAGTACGTTTGTAAATAATTACATTAAATCCCAATTGGTTTCACAATTTCAACCTTATGACACCGCACACTCGTTGGGTAAATCGCGATGAAGCGGCAGATGTTCGCCCGCCGTAAAGAATGAAGAAATTGAGACGTCGCGGTGGTCTTCTTGTACCTTAACACTCGACAGGGCCGAGGAGGCCGAGGGAAACTGTGGGCTGTACATGCAAAGCGCACTCGCAGTACGGAAAATCCAAGAGCCTTCAAGTGTTCCTGTCGGAGCGCCAGCAAATGGTCACCGTCCGCTCACGAGATCGAGAGCGGCAGCGGAGACGGGAGCCACGTGCGACTCAGATGTGTGGCGCAACTCCCTCGACGACAGGTTTATGTCCCCCGGAAACAGATCACCCAGTGAGGAGACATGCTCCAGGCGACTGTCTGGAGCAGCGTCCTCATGGTACATCCAGCGACGCTCGTGGTCTCTCAGCGGTCCCACGCGGAGGAGAACATTGGTTGCCAGGAGGGAATAAATAAGCTTTGAAGTGGCTTGGATTTCACAGGACAAATGGAGCGAGTGCCTTTGGGGCAGGCGTTTGGGCCGACCTCCCCCGTGCCATTTCACCAAAACACAATTCAAACGTAATAGGTCCTGGTGATCAAGCGAGCAGGTTATTCTCGTGGCAGAGACTTAATACCCTATCCTCGATTTTAATGTTTTTATGCAGGAAAACATCAGTCTTAATCTACATTTAAGCTAAAACCTGCAATTCGACCCTCTTACTTGCAGTGCCATTGAATTCACGACAGATTTGCAGCTACTGAACACCTGTTTAATTGAATCAATGCACTTGGCCTGTCTCAATGCCCTAATGTTACCTTTAGGGCCCTCAACTTCCCCATTACCAAAAAAACTGATTTATTTATTTTGACTGAAGTCCACCACCCATTTAGTCACCTTCATGAATGTTCAGTAGAGAATGAACTATTATAATGTCTAGAAGGAGTCCCATAACAGGAGTGAATTCATCATTCCAACATGTCCTACACATTAATTAACACTTTTAAAATAGTTGGATATGAAGAGTCCTTTATTTGCTCGCAGTGAAGCAGCCATTTTCTTCCCTACAGTAACTACACCTTTATACTGTCCATACGCATGGCCAATACGTACGATATTCAAAAGGTAGAAGAATGTGCTCTATCGTTCTCCACACACGACTAATAATATTTGCATTCCTTTTGTCAAATATTAATTTGCAGCCCTTAATTGTATAAACTCCTTGATTAGCGTCGTCAGTATTACGGGCTTAGGGATCGGAAAGAGCCGAAACTTCAGGATGACCAAGTTTATGTCTGCACTGGCACCAATATCGAACACATCCTCGGTTTTACATTTTTTTTCAAGGCCTCCCATTCTCTGAGTTTATCGTCGCAGCCAATAATCAGATGCTCGGCATTATCTATTCAGCCGCGTGGCTGACAGAGGGGTAAAGTAGCTAGCCGCAGGTGGTGCCTCAGCTCCCTCCTCCCGGCTATATTCACGATCATGTCGAACATACGACTACGTCCGCATCCTTTCCCATGCTGGTCGCCCATTTTTTCAAGACGACGTCCCGCGCGGGAGGGACGCCCTTGCAAGCTGCTCGGCAAGCGCTCTGAGATACAGGGTCTTGACCCTAATCATTTCTCCATCTCGCAGATGAGTGGCAACATTTCTCGTCCCTGCCAATGCCCTCCGGTGGTATTCTTCGTGCTCGAGTTTCTGCCATGCGCCCTTGAGGAGTGCCTTGCGCCGCGCGTCGTCACCCCCGAAGGTGCGCAGGCAGAGCTTTGCATACACCACCTTTTCTTTCAGAGGCGTATCTGTTTCATTTAGACCACCCAGTTCTGGTGGGTCATAAGAGCTGATTTCGGGGCACCTATTTATCGTAGTCGTTCTAGATCAGAGGATTTGTCGCTTGAATGTAACCTGCATTAAATTTTGGGGGTGAAGGCCACATAAGGACCACGTACCACAGCCGCAGGAAGAGAGGCCCAGCGACTCTAGCGTGAAGGGGTTGACTTCGAACGGGGTAGGGGAGTTCTCCTTTTGGTCAACTTGCACGGCGACAGTGTTGATGCGGGATCCCACCATTTAAAAACATAAAATTTAGCACGCTTGAGCGAAAAAATAAAAGCCAACCAAAAGAATAAACACTCATAAGAGACTGAAAACACTCCCTTCCCGTTACAAGCAGCCGGTGGAACCAAAACAAAAGGAATCTAAGATCTACACCAAGAGATGAGGTCCGTCTTAAACCAGTTAACAACACAAAAGCTTTTGTTTTTTTCTGTTTACTGGTTTTGATTTCTTGGCATTTTTACTGGTAAAAAGTTTGACACTCGTCTTTTTTCCGCCTTAAAACTCTCGCTTCAATAAAACAAGGCGGTCAATTGCCGCACGAAAAAAACACGATTGGAACCTCGATCTCCGAGAGAGCCTTTCCGGTCCCCAAATCCCGGCGGTCGAAGCCTCGGTCGCCGGAGAAAATAGGCACTCCGTAACAGCGGGCAGGTTCTTTGTCTACGAGCTATCGAGGAGACGCAAATTACACTGAAATCCGCTGGGGGTTGATGCAACCAAGTGCCCAGATTCATTTGGCCAGGAGAGGACTTTCGGGACTACGTCACCCACCAAAGGAGAAAATGGTTGATATGTTGGTTCAGTAGCACTGGAGCACCCAGATGCATGAGGTCTCATGAGTTCTTACTTCCATATTGGTAGAGAATGAAAAAGTGCTCAAAAGGCAAGTAATGGAAAGCAGAGTGCACAGGGTTAGGTGATGGTGGTCAGTGATATAAATTTAGTTGAAAAGCGGTCATTGTTTAATCGTATGGTGATTCATTTTGTGAAATCTTTAATGTAGAATGCGGAAGAGAAGTTGCAAATGAGGATATAGATGACACTTTTAGAGAAACAGTGTGGGAAAGAAATGAAAAGGTGACATGTGGGTGAGTGCGTATGTTTGGGAAATGGAAAGAAAGTGGTGGAGAGATGAAAAGGTGCACCATACAGAGGGAGGGTGGTTTCTCAGTGGAGTTTGATGGAGGTGATAGAGGTGTTTACCATTGGATTTGAAGAAATTTTTTTAGATATGTCGTCCGTTTAAATGGTCGATAGGTTGGCATTGGGTGAATAGGGTGTTGGTGCATTCGCCATTTTTTTAAATTTTGGATTTAAATAGTTCAGCATACAGTTTAATTTACGCTTCCCAAGGAATAAGGTGGCTTATGAATTGCATTATTGAATTCAAACACACTTTGTGTCAGGGCCACAGTAAAACGCCAAAAATTCTCTTTTGAAACGTAATTTTTCAAAATTCCCATGTAGATTTAGCAGCCCTTCTAAGCACGCCAGTCTTTATTGAGGAAAGAAAATTCGAAATGAATTATTAATATTGTAATTATGATAATTCGAAATTAAACACTGTTTAATCTAGAATATTAAAATGATTCAGATTTGAAACGCTCACGTATTTTTCATAAATATCTGCCATTTAACATCCATAATTTTATGAAAAATATGTCAATGCATTTGGCATATTTCTCTTCCATTCACTGAGGCTGACTTCACTGGCATTCTCTTTTCAGTAACTGATTTTCAAAAGAAAATTTATCCAAATCCTCCCAAAATAAAATTTAATCCTTATCTCATTAATATTTAGTTTGAACTCAATAATTTTCTCACTGTGAAATGCAAAACAGTATTTTTCCTTGAAATGTTTAAAGTGAAATACTAAATTAGAGGACAAATCTTGTAAAATAAAAGCCAAGCAAGCCTTCGGTCAACTCATCCGTTACGCAGTTACGTGATCGCCTTCAAAATTCTTATTTTGAAAATGCTGGTCTTCCGGTAAGTCACTAATTTTGTTTATTTGCTCGCTGATTGGTTCCTGTGACCTACAATTACGTTTCCAAACATTTTACGGCAACGTTTAGCTTCGTACATAGCTTCGTTCGTAGTTTGATTTATGGAAAAAGTCACTATAATCAGCAAGCAAAGTTAAAATATACACAAAAAAATAATTATGGGGGTGATTACAAAAGGGTCAAGCTAAAAAGTGAACGTAGCAGTGAAGGAATATAATGGCTGTGTCCGCGAAATTTTAACTGTAGCTCACAGTTTTCTTCCGAGAACATTGCGGCACCGTTATATTTGAGTGACTCTATTATCTATTTAAAAACATTTTCTTAGGTGTTAAGCGCAAGTGTTTAGGCGTCCACGCAATAAGTATAAACGTAGAGCTTAGGGATTCGCGTGGAAGTATATACATATATATGCATATATATATATATATGCATATATATATATATATATATATATATATATATATATATGCATATATATATATATATATGCATATATATATATATGCATATATATATATATATATATATATATATATATATATATATGCATATATATATATATATATATATATATATATATATATATATATATATATATGTATATATATATATGCATATATATATATGCATATATATATATGTATGTTAATGTATATTAAACATTCCACTAACGCTCAATACGCCTTTCATCCATTTTTTCTGCCTCTATAGGATTTCTCTCAACAAACCCCTCCCCTCACCCACCATCTCCAGTACTTCCTCATTTGTTTTCCTTTTAGTCCATTTGACCTTCTCCATTTTTCTCCACATCCACATTTCAAAAGCCTCCAATCTACGTTTATCCTCCTGGCTCAGCGACCACGTTTCCATAGTACGTAGGAGAGTTCTTACGAGTCTTTTCTTAACATCCCTACTCAACGTCCCCATCATCAACTCCCACCTCCTTGAGAAAGCCTCCTTACCTAGAGAAATTCTTCTCCGGTCCCATGTCCCTACTACTTTGACCGTATTGTTCCAAAACACTTCCGCGTTACTTAAACTGTTCTACCTGCTCTTTTTATTCGCGGCCGATTTTAATATTTAGCTTAGCCTTTTTCTTTCTGGAAAATCCCATAACCATTGTTTTATTAATATTGATTCTCATCACATATTTTTCGCACTGAACCTCCAATTAACTCAGTAATGTTTGCAGCCCCTTGGCTGACTGAGCAACTAATGCTTGGTCATCAGCAAACATAACCGATTTTACGAATTCCCCTCCTACTTTCATTTCTACCTCCAGTTCTACCCATGCCTCTTTAATCATTTCCTTCACATATACGTTGAACAGCACCGGTGACAATGGGCAACCCTGCCTCACACCTCTTCCTAACACTGCCCATCCGGACTTTCTGTTCCCCCCCCCACTCACACCTGAGCAGTCTGAGACATGTGCAGGTTGCGGATCAGTCTCCTGTCCCTCCAATCCATTCCTATTTGCTGCAATACACGCATTAATTTTTCCCAATTTACTCTCTCGAACGCTTTTTCGAAATCTATGAAACAGACAAAAACGTCCTGTTTGTATTCTATATTCCTCTCGATTAGTGATCTCATTACTGCAATGGCATCACGCGTACCTCTTCCTTTTCTAAACCCAAACTGATCATAACTTAAGTAATCATTTGCCTTACTCTCTATCCTTTTATTGATGATCCTGAGAATAACTTTAGCTGCGTGGGATATCAAACTTATTGTTCTGTAATCCTCACATGACGAAGCCTTTGTCTTTTTTGGAATAGGAATTAACACCGATCTCACAAAATCTTCCGGCCAGATTCCTTCGTCATAGATACTACGAATCAGTCCATATATGGCCTTCTTCCCACCTTTCCCTAACCATTTCAACATTTCTATAGGAATATTGTCCACCCCCACAGCCTTATTTGCTTTCATCTCCTTTAATGCCCTTTCTATTTCATCGTCGAGTATGCCTGCACCTAAGCTATCTTCTTCTACGTCATGTTCCTTCTCTATGTCTAACCTTGTCGGCCTAAGTTCTTTACCATACAGTGTTTCTATATATTCCTTCCATCTCTCTTGGATTTTTCCTGATTCATCAATTATCTTACCCCACTTATTTTTAACTGTTAGCACAGATCTTGCCTTCTTACTTCCCGATAATAACTTAACCTTGCTGTATAACGCACCAATTTCACCCTTCTTCTGTAAACTTTCCATATCCTCGCATTGCGTTTTCCACCATTGTTGAGGAAGGAATCTGGCCGGAATATTTTGTGAGATCGGTGTTAGTTCCTATACCAAAAAAATGAAAAGGCTACATCGTGTGAAGATTACAGAACAACATATTTGATATCCCACGCAGCTAAAGTTATTCTCGGGGTCATCAACAAAAAATAGAGAGTAAGGCAAATGATTACTTAGGGGATGATGGGTTTGGGTTTAAGAAAGGAAGAGATACACGTGACGCCATTGCAGTAATGATATCACTAATCGAGAGGAATATAGAATACAAACAGGACGTTTTTGTCTGTTTCATAGATTTCGAAAAAGCGTTCGATAGAGTAAATTGGGAAAAATTAATCCGTCTATCGCAGAAAATGGGAATGGATTGGAGGGACAGGAGGCTGATCCGCAACCTGTACATACCTCAGACTGCTCAGTTGCGAGTGGGGAACGGAGAGTCTGGATGGGCAGTGTTAGGAAGAGGTGTTAGGCAGGGTTGCCCATTGTCACCGGTGCTGTTCAACGTATAAGTGGAGGAAATGATTAAAGAGGCATGGGTAGAACTGGAGGTAGGAATGAATGTAGGAGGGGAATTCCTGAAATCGGTTGTTTGCTGATGAGCAAGCATTAGTTGCTCAGTCAGCCAAGGGGCTGCAGGCATTACTGAGTTAATTGGAGGTTCCGTGCGATAAATATGGGATGAGAATCAATATTAATAAAACAATGGTTATGGAATTTTCCAGAAAGATAAAGGCTAAGCTAAATATTAAAATCGGCTGGGAATAAAAAGAAGAGGTAGAACAGTTTACATAACGCGGAAGTGTTTTGGAACAATACGGTCAAAGTAGTAGGGACGTGAGGAGAAGAATTGCGCTAGGCAAGGGGGCTTTCTCAGGGAGGAGAGAGTTGATGACGGGGACGTTGAGTAGGGAGGTTAAGACAAGACTCGTAAAAACTCTCATATGGAGTGTAGCTATATACGGCACGGAAACGTGGTCGCTGAAGCAGAAGATGTTGGACGGGATGAAGGGAGGAGGGAAGTACACAGAGATGAAGAGGGACCTGATGTAGATGGGGTTGCTGGATTGGGTTCTGTTTGGAGTTACGAAATGTTTAATTGATAGCCGTGTCCATCCAAAAACATTACATTAACCGGTAGATTACCAAATAATATATACACAAACACACGGATACAAAATATTCAGCGCACATAAAAATAAATGAAGGACACTCACAGTATGTATTGACGTTTCGACGGCCCCGCCGTCGTCATCAGAAGCTGATTGATTGTGATTACGACGGCGGGGCCTTCGAAACGTCAATACATACTGTGAGTGTCCTTCATTTATTTTTCTGTGCGCTGAATAGTTTGTATCCGTGTGTTTGTGTGTCTGTGCGTCGCCGGAGAGAGTCAACTTCAAAGATAACAATATATATATATATATATATATTTCCACAATATATATTTTATTTCTACAGTTTAATCATTAGCAACAGACGGACGGATGCTGCTTTCGGAAAAAAACTTTCGTAAACGGAAATGCTTGGTTTTATATAGATTTAGAAGGAAATTCACAACACCCTGATGTTTATCGTCAATTAGCACTCAAATTCACAGTGTGTGCACCTATGTAGGAATCAACAAGTTACTGAAGATATAAAATATAACTCCACGTGGAAGTATTCCTTCATGAGCGCTGAATAAGGAGACTTTTGGAGATGGAATCATAATAAAATTTATAGTGGATGTTATAAAAGTTTATAGTTTGCATTTCCACCATACACGCACGTTTTCCATTCGCGGAGAAATCTTTCAAACTAGAGTTATGTAATCTGGGTTTCGTTCAAAACATCAGGAAATTGGGCTTAAAAAGTGCTAACATCCATTTTCAGTTATTTAATTATTCATCATTATTTCATTGTTAAAATATAATTATCATATCTACAGGTGCCTGTATGCATAGTCTGATATAATATGAGAACGAGAAAAGTTGCATAAATGTGAAATGTACGAGTAACTGCTAATAATCGTAGTAACTGCTACGAGTAATACTCCTGCACGCAAGGAGCTGTTTTTCTGTTACCCGATCGAAATTTCGCCAACTCTTTCCGTATTATATATATATTTTTATGCGAGGCCCGTGAATATAGTTATCCTGTATAAAAACCTCACGAGATCAAGGTCAAACATTTTTGAAGGGATTGTAGGATGGAAGTATCCATGTTATTGCAAAAATGTCTATTAAGAACGATTCAATTGCAGTTTTCAATGGTTAATTATCTTTACTTTATCATGTAATCGTAGAATATTCCCAAGATAACATATTGTGAATTATCTGATTTTCCTCTTTCACTCCGATTTCACAACTTCAGTTGACACCGCTAAGTCCATTGGTGAAAATTAGCAGATGAAATCACTCGTTTCATATTTCCACTAGACTGAGATTCGGCAACGTTCCTTCTCACTGCAACCAATGGACAGCTAGCCGAATGAGTCTACAAAGGCCAGAACTAAATCTACTCGGTCAGCTGAACGATCGGCGAGCCGGGTCATTGATTAGACCAATTAAGACTGCGCGAAAAACCTAAATAATCTTCTACTCTGCGGTCGGTGTTGATGTCTCGGAAATCCACTAAAATTTTATTAACTCTGCTATTTTCTCAAAGCAAAGAATTAATTTTTAAAAGTAATTCTTATTTTAAAATTATTACAAAGTCCACTCTGTGATCTATGGGATCTCTAAATTAACCGAAGAACTGTTTCAAACCGGCATTTTATGCTGATATAAGCGGATCCATTGTTTGTTGTCTTCAAAATATATGTTTTGGGATGCTTTCACTTTCCCTGGTCATGGATTTGCTTACGGATATGATATTAAGTTGAGAGAAATGCCACAATATACTGCAGATGGCTGTTACACTTTACCTAACTATTTCAATACTCAATAAAAATTCCTCTCATTGAAGATCTTTCCCAGTTTCGTCGTGCCATCTGAAAATTATGCCTTGTTTTTTTTTCAATAGCAACCGATTCTAATGATGCCATACAATGTATCCCACTTCATACACTAGGCGTCCATGTGCCCTTCAAAGAAAACCATGCGTTTCACAAACAATATTGCTATTCCTGTATCCGTATTTTTGTATGGACTTGTTTATACTTATTATTTAATCAACACACCAGGTTTCAATCCAATCTTACTGCTTTAGATAAGAAGAGGAACGGCCTGGAACCTAACCTGGTAATTTTTAGTACCTGTTAAACGATGGTCACTTTGATTTACTAATTTCAAGAGTGAGCCCTCCTCATCAGTTCATTCACTATATTTCCGAGTATATTTCTCAGATATGTTTTCTCAGTTCCACTTGCCTTTGGCCTGCTAGGTTTTCCAGAGTATCAACACTCAATCTCTGAAACTCAAAGCGAAAAATTTTCCGGTAAATTTTATCGCGGAGAAATTCTCTTTATGATCCGATTTGGGGTTATGTAGCCAAGTAATCATATTTATCAGTTGTTTTTATTCTTGCTCGAAAAATTGAGCGTTTTCATATTAAATTCTGAACCAATCTGAGAAACTTTTACCGTATACGATAATTTTTAAATGGATCCATTTCCCCAGGCTCCGCGTATCATGATTGCAACGATTAAAATACTGAAGTCGACACTTTCCCTCTCTGCACTCCCCGCACCTTTACTCTTCTCCATTATTTTCGGTTCGTACTTTATTCTATCCCGACATTCCCAAACTTCAGTCATCGCGCGTAATTCTCCGGAACAAGAAATATTCACCTACATATCCCCTCTTGCGAGGACTCCGGAGGGCTGTGCGTGCAGATGGTATTGGATGGGTATATATTCGCGATCCATTTCAGCCGCTGCAAGTTGATCGAACACCAGGGGGCGGTTAGAAGTGGGGATAGGAGAGCGGTTCCGAGGGGAAGGAGGTCCAGAGAGTAGAGTTCTTCCGCGCAAGGCACTCCCCGCCATCCCGCTCCCGAACCCTAGGGGGGGGGGGTGTTAGGGAGATATTGAGGTTGGGGTGGGTCGAACGGATGAGGTGTGGATGGGATACTGGGGGGGGACCGGGATAGGGTGTTCGGGAGAGAGCCGAGGGGGGCTTCCGTTGATATTAAGCGATGAAATATTGAAATGGTGGGGCGGAAGTGTTGGACGTGGAGATTGAAAGGCGGGGGGCGCGGGGTTTGGGGGATGGGAAGAAGAGTTTTGTGCCACGCCGACGGACGATAGGATGGGTCGGTGGTGTCGAAGGAGGCGGCGCGGAGAACCCCCGGCCCCCGCGAAGAGACCCTTCGGCTCTCGACCTCCAGAACTGCTTCCCCCGCGATCCCCACTCACCCAGGATTCGGAGGATGTGCACGGAGGTGGTTGATCACGACGCCCCTCAAGGCGCGCCGCAGTGAATCCGACCCTCGTCAATTGGTCCGCCCGTCAAAGACCGCCGAGAGGCAACCGGAATCACAGTAAGGGAGCAGGGTGGACGTAGCTGCCCCTGGGTGAGGAGACGCCGAGCTACAGGGGAAGCTCGATAAGTTATTCATGAACTACGAGCTTGACAAAATTCTGGATGAATATGACCACGAGGGGATTTTTATTTCTTCTTGGTACCCGGAACGAATGATTTGAAGCCCTTTATTTGGAGCATCAGGATGAAACTTCAGCCTCTATCTCTATCCACAGTAAAAGGTCCCATCGTTTATACTTGTAGCGGTTTAAAACGCATGTAAATGCGTATCAAATACTCATTAACCAATAAACAATTGAAATGATTAAGAAATGGGGTGAATTCTATGGTCTCAGGCTCAACTTTGTGGAGGTTCATGTTCGTTTTAAATGAATATACTTTGTAACTTCCACACAATTTTTTATTCGTACTACCGGTTTCAACGCTTCGGCGTCATAATCAGGTACAAACTTTTGTACCTGATGATGTATATGAAGTTACAAAGTACATGTATATTCATTTAAAACGAGGAAATAGGGTTTTAGTAGCATGGAGCCCCCATTCGGAAAACAAAAATTCTGCGATTAAAGAAAACTCCTACCCATCTCAGAGTAGGGAGTCTACCACCTTCATTTCAGGTATTTAAGTAATTCTTGTATTTCTCGTAAATGCGTTCGCTAATATGAAATCAAATTAATCTCAGAGAATAGACAAATCATCATTCGTATATAAAATAGCTTCATTGCCAATTGACTAATGAACTCTATCTTCATTTGCATTTTTCCCAGGAGAATTTTAAAACGATCAGTCTCCTCAATTGTTTATCCAGAGGTAAGTTTTTCATATGCCTGATGTTTAAGTATTTTATTAGTTTTCATTGTCCATTTCTCATTTGGACCTAATCATTCAATTTGCATCTAGTTTTTTTATGTACTTGATTCGAAAAGCAATGAGATGCTTCACTCTGCATGAAATTCAATATGTTCTATCAACAATATTTAATCATAGAATATCTAACATGCCCAATCCCAGTTTTAATGCCAGCGGGTGTAACCCTACGAGTAGGAAACTTATGCCTGATAACGAGTGCATAAATACAAGGATTCACATCATAGGTCAAACTAGTAATAATTCCAATATAATTCACCAAGAGCTTTAGCAAAAGAAAGCATGATTTGAGACGATTAGTTCTTCACTCAGCGTGTTTGACCTCAATATACACAAGGGAATCCTGCACATTCATCCGACAAGATAGAGGGAATGTTTTCAGGAAAAAAATTCGCAATACAAGCAGGCAGCCTATGCACTTATCAGGAACCAGTTTCCTAAGGACCACAATCACTGAGTAGCTACTGTGCAAGTTTCCTCAGTATAGGCTGATAGTTGAAGTAGCTGAAGTTCAAGGTGACTGTATCTAGCCATCGCCAAGAGAATATTTGAACTGAGATGATTCGCACCATCTCCTGCCCGAAATTTGGAAAATCTATCCTTGTCAATTGTCAGAAGGGAGCTTCCGTATTTCGTGTAAGGAATATGGTGAGGCATTACATTTTCCGCTGAAAATGGGTTCCGACTCCGGTTCTCTGGCCCAAAATATCCCGGTCTTCCCGGAGCAAAGCTCCGTGTGAACAAGTGCATCCGGCTGAGGAAGAGGGGAGGGAGGTCTGTCATATGACGGATAGGGCGGGCGGCGAGAAATGAGGTGGGATATCGAAGTGAACAAGTTCGATTAATTCTTTTCGTGGAAAATTCCTCCCCGGGGTACTACAGGGGGTGGCGGAAGAGGGAGCCTCCTAGATGAAATACAAATTTGACGAGACTATATGAAACCGTAAAAGACTAGATGAGGGGTAGGGAATGTCGAATACAGAAAAATAATTGAATTTTTCTGTGGTTTCCCCCATCGTTGCTCATGGAACGTCACATTTAGAATTTTAATCCGTATAACGTCTATGGTAAATTAGTACGGCACGTGAGCCTTTAAACAATGTCACCGATGGAATTTGTTGAGGTTTAGACCAGTGTTATGCATCCGGCGTGAAGTTTTGTTAGTACGCGTAAGAAAAATAAAAAAAATCCTTGCATTTATTGATGATACCCTAAAAGCTTTCGAATGGGGACTTTTTATTTTCATTTTCCTTATATATTTTAAGAGCTCATACAATTATCCACATACAACGCCTGCCCTTTACAAAGGACTTCTAACAATGATATATATTACAAGAGACACAACAAATACCCAATCCCTACGAGGATGAAATTGCACCCGAGGGAATCGAATGAGCGACCTCGGGGTTGGCGAGGGAGGGCGTTACCTCACTACCACCGGAGTCGGATAGCAGTCTATGCGAATATGGCGATAATCAACCGAAGGGATTTGCATGAAAGGAAAATAGAATAGGCGAGAAAAAGATTATTCGGTTGAAAGCATTTTAAGCCAAAATGATTTTGGATTAACCTAGTTTGATTTCGTATTTTTCTAGAAATAAAGGGAAAACCTCAAATGGCTCAAATGGACAATAAATGCTCTTGTTCTGTGGGATGTTCTACAAGTTCCGCGGTACATAATTCCTTCATCTACTTGATTATTTTGCTTAAAAATAAATCCCAGACTTTTTTGTGGGAATTAATATCCCATGATCATCATAGGAATGATGATTATTTTCCATTTCGGAATAGTTTCAGTACGTGATTTTTTTGTTAATCTGATAACCACTATTTATTGACTAGCCTCCAATACCCCTCAATTGATAGTCGTACCTGATTCAATAGGGAAACTAGGTGGGAAAATGGGGAAGATGAAGAAAAACGTAGAGAATATTGGGTGACTGAGAAGCAATCTTTCCCCCATGTACGACTTGTGACTACCCCCGGAGTGGAAGGTAAGAAAAAACTAGTTTACCAACGACTAAATTCCCCATTTAAAAATTTTTCCCTCCAAATTCTTCATTCGTGGATTTCACCCAGGATACTCACCAGCTATGACCATCATCGTAGAATCAGTACTCTTAGGTACCAACCGACCAGATATTTACACCGCTTGGCGATTTCCGCTTAATTATTCCCCACGATA
This sequence comes from Hetaerina titia, assembly GCA_037158775.1. Lineage (NCBI taxonomy): Eukaryota > Metazoa > Arthropoda > Insecta > Odonata > Calopterygidae > Hetaerina > Hetaerina titia. Next base: position 18,876,311 of record CM073779.1, read on the forward strand.
AAAAATTTTAATACAAAATTGCGCCACCACACACATCGTTTAATCAAGGCATTTCATCATTGGAGGGATATTGTAGAACATTGGTTGCTCATTAGGTGTTACAGCTCATCCATTGACAGCTGTCAATTTTGGCCAAGACAAGTCATACCACATTCATAAGATTTCGTAGTAGATACATGAAACTATTTTATACAGAGAAAGACCTACACACTTCTATTGACAGCCCTTATTTTCCTAGATTATCAGCAAGGTAGACCCAGAATAAAGTCATAATATTCCTCAACATTTTTTTTTAAATTACAGCCAATGCTTGCAGTTGTCCTCCGAATATTTGTATGCCGAAAATTGAGTTTCAGTACAAGAACCGTGGTGAGAAAGAATGCTCAATGTGATTCGTAAGTCTGACCACATAGGGTAAATCTTAGAGTAAACATTTTGTTCAAGTTCTTGTGAAATTAGGTAAATTCATCAGTTGTCACCGTTCATTTAATTCATTAAAATTAAATGTTCCAACTTCAATCTTGAATTTGCATTTGTAGAAACTAATATTCACATTCAGGTCGACGCCCTTTCTTTCCCACATTCGAAAAGTAAAATACCGTCCAATACTTGATTAAACAGTATAAGCGCATAATAAAATAAGTATATACATGTACATATATACATATATAACCTGGACAGCAACAAACAATATAAGAACACATAAAAAGAACAGTTACACGTTATTTCTTAATAATTTCGACGGAATTTAGCTCCGTCTTCATCAGAAAAAAGAGTAGTACTGTTTCTTCTGAGTAAGACGGAGCTGAATTCTATCGAAATTATTAAGAAATAACGTGTGAGTGTTCTTTTTATGTGTTCTTATATTGTTTGTTGCTGTCCACGTTTTTTTATTCAACATTTCCGTGTTACTTAGACGAAATCAGTATATATAATATACTTAGATGCTTCATGAGAGATCATTGACACTCAAAATATGAGATATGGCGTGAAATTATTTGCGACCATTTTCAAGACATAGTCAAGTTCATAGTTTCCCGTGCTTTCAGCAGGACAACTCAACAATAGTGATGGGGTTATATTCCTGACTTTGTTCATATCGGAGGCAACAGTTTCCTAATGTTGAATTGGAACCGGTTCCTTTTTTTGGACCCATGTTTCGGACACTAATATAAGACCTGAGTGCACCTGGAATGGGAAGATTGATCTTAGATATTGTAGGAAGACATGTAATAGAATGAGTGAAAGAGACTTTTCGAAAAACGGCTGCATGGTCATTGCCAACGGGGCCTAAAAAAGGAGTAGTGACTCTAACACTTAGAAGTTGTATCGAAATACAACTCAAGTACGTCCCATAGCAGAATAAAAGGATCATCGTGGTTATGATAGCGAAAAATGCGACGGAAACCAAACCGAAAGAACTTCACTTGCTTTAGTGGAAGTGATGAGATCTTTGAGAGAATGAAGGAATGAGTCATATAGTAGTACAAGGAGTAAAAATTGATTAATCTGGGAGACCATTAAATCCCCGAGCCGGAGTGAAATCAGCAGACCAGAGTGAAATCATCTGAGCTCCACACTGAAAAGAAATTGCATAAATGAATTTGGAATTCCTAAAGTAAGAGGAGAAAGCTAGGTTGAATCCTTCTTGAAATTAAAATTCGCATTGGCACATTCCGGTCTCCAAAGCGATTTAAGTGCTTATGAAGATGTCTTGAGATAGGAGGCGACGATGGTATGATTAACGTTTTGCAAAACAGAATATCAGGGATCAAGTCTAAAATTCCACAAAAGCTACCAAATGAGATATTAATAGTTAGCATTTTTAGTGATGATGGAGGGTAAATTTTAATTCAATAATTTAAAAGAAAATAAAAAGTACAAATATCCTCAGAAATACAACCTGGTCTAGTCATCTAATGAACATTGGAGACACCCAAGGACGCGATATAGCATTATAGGATGAGTATAGAAAATATAGCAGGCGTTCTTTAATAGGATGAGTAGAAAAAAGTTAGCAGGCATTCTTTAATAGGATGAATATCGATGTTGCACAAGGAAGCCGTAAGCAGAAAATATTTCTGCCCGGAGGAATACTTCGATTGCGGAATAAATACTAGAACGAATTGGAGAGAGAATAAACATACGAGCCAAAAATCTAGGAATAAATGGTGGTAATATCAAAGGTGAGAAATGAGAGTAGCAAGAAAGAAAGAAAAAGAAATTCGGAGTGAAATAGATTCTGTATGATAGGAAGTGCAAAGCAACCTCATTCAGGGAAAGATTGAATAAGCTTCTACCATAGTGAGAAACTACTAAGAGGATAAACGCGAGAGGCAATGTGAAACACACAAGAACGCTAAATTCTACCAGAAGTAATGATAGGATAGACTGGAGAGAAGGAAAGTGTACCTGGAACAAATTTCGGAAAAAAACTAATCAAGTATTCCTAATTGCAAAAAGGAAAGTGTAAGAGAAGAGATTTAAAATATATACAATGGGAAATGAAGCTGAGTCTATAATATTGACGCCTGAACAACACGGCGTTTGGAACAGATTAATGCAATTGGGAGCTAATTATAAAAGTGGTAAAAAATTCAATGATGTCTGTCAAATAATATATATTTGAAGGTCTAAATGAGGGTATTACAAAATAAATCAATATAGATTTTTAAAATTATGAGAATATGTAAACGTCAGAATTGTTGGACCGCCATCAGTATGATACGCGTTGACGATTTTGAATTTGATCATGAAATCAAGAATTTGCAGAGGAATGGGACGGAAAACAGAGGTATTCCATATAAACACAATATTTTATTTTTCAAAAAGAAGGACGTAATGGGAGCTATTACAATCTTTAAGATACTTACTGCGAAGAAGACGGAAAAAAAACCAACAAGCTTTATCGAATTTCTGGATTCCTGGAGAAAGCATTCAATGTAATCGACAGAATAAAGACGCTACGTATTTTGAAGGGAAGAGCGTTCTTATGTAAGGGTGAGTCTGTATGAAGAAGTGGCCGAGATTAAATCTGGTATCGACAGAGAATGAGCGTTATGAGAAAGACCGGAGCCTGGTAAGGATGTTCACTTTCACCCATTATTTCCAACGCTTAAATTGATAAGACAATAATCACCAAAAAATGCCGAATGCGAAGAAGGAATCCGTGCTTTGAGTTTTAAAGATGATGTAGCTGTTGTGGCTGAGGAATAAAGGGATGTAAAGAGAAGGCTCTTTAATTTGGAGAGTAATAAAAAAAGAACTTGGTATTTAAGGGGAAAATGCCCGCGGTAATGGACTGCGGAAAATGGAAAGAATACTACGAAAACTCAATGGCGAGCAATCAAAGTAAAAATTGATCTAGTGTTGTCTCTATTAGCAAAATCGAGAATCATTTTATATTCCTGAACAATTCGGTTGAAAGAAAAGAACCACGTCGAAAAATTGCTTAACGACAAGAAATATATTCTCATTGAAGGAAGGTAATTCTTTAATTTGTGAAACACCACATAACTACGCAGAACAAATACTTGTTTAGCATATGCATTGGGTACACTACCGCATGAGACATGAGAAGTGGTGGGAGAGGAGAATAAAATGACGGAAATTGGAAGCTGAAATAAACGAAACATATTCGACGATTAAAATTTGTTGTCTCAGGCGTACCTTTATGAAATTTACATGACATATTGAAATGAAATACTTTACTTTATAATTCCACACAATTAATTTAAAAATGATGATGACGTTCAACGTCGAAACCTGGGTCTTGTTTTTTTTAAATAAATTGTGAGGAATTATAAAATAAAGTATTTAATTTCAATATTCGATGATTAAGCCTTAATGTGGTGCCGTGTCTCTCCATTTTTCTAATTTCGGTGGGGAATGGTTCAAATTATAAACCTCAATTTTAATTTATTATATGAAACACATGGTAATGCTAGCGTTTTGGCTGAGAAAAATACTTGTTTATTAATTTAACGGATTTCTGAATTTAAAAATATCGAGGAAAATATGTATTTCAATTTTCGATCACTGTTGAACATGAGAATTTGTCCATAAGGTGACAGCCGTAAACACTTTTGTTCCATTTAATGTTTATTTAAACGAAGAGCAAAATACGAATGGGACTCTTTGCTCCCCAGTCGGCAGCGCCCCAAGTGACCTTAGCCCAGAAGCATTTCAGTTCATGGGGAGGAAGGTAGGTGGAGGGAGAGGAGGTTGAGTGATGGGAGGAAGAGGCGCTGGAGTTCCGTCGTTGATGAAACTGGGGAGAGGAGATGGCAGGCAACGCGCCCCTTGCACTTGTTTGGAAGTCCTCTCGCGAGGGATTATCCACACAGACCTCAATCAGTTTGTTCGTCGTTTTGCTCTTTGTTGGGCACAGCGTCCGGCGAATCCAAATAATACATCCGGGAAGAGCGTTTCACCCCAGAGTGGAACGTGTAACGGAATTGTGTTATCAGCATAGCATATGCCCATGCGCTGATGATTTCTCCCCTCTGTTGTTGCCGCTCCTCAGTCAGCCAATTAGTAAGAAATGCTTACTTAATTTCACTCGACCCCGCATAATCCATGCCTACACATCTCATCACAATTGTCGCTTCAATTCATGATAGGACTAAAATATATTAAATCGCCATGCGCTCGTTCCTTAACAATTAAATACATTTCATCAAGCGTACAAAATAGCTTCATCGTTTTCCCGACGGCTAATAGTCAGTCTTCTTACGAATGAGCGCTGGATTTTCTCATAAGTTATTTCAAAATAACTTTTGCAAAATAAATTTGATACGAAAAGAGATATGAGCCCAAGCACTTGATGTTATAGCCTGAAACGTTTCGGTGACAGCAAGAGCCTACTTCAGATCCTCTTTTTATAGACAGTAGTGTCATTCCAGTGGGGAAGATTCAAACCACAGACTAGCCTAAAAGAAACGATTTCCTAAGAGGAATAAAAAGTCCATCGAAAACACTGAAATGATGGTGAGATTAATTCATTGAAGATATATTGAGAATAGTATTTCCCCGAGGAAGATTGTGGACTGAAAAATTCTCGGCTAGAGCTACAGTGGAAAACTCCGAATATCATTCATTAAAAAGAGATTTTTAAAACCATGGAAGCGTGTGTACACATGTGCATATATCTAAATAAATGTAATTTGGGTTGCGGTAGTCCAGGGGGTCGAGCGCTGGACTACTGACCGGAGGGTCCGTAGTATACGTCACGGAGGGTATGTATATACACACACACACAAGCGGTTTGAGAGAAGAACTGATAGCAGAATTAAAAGAAAGAGCTTTAAATCATTCCTTATACTGATAGATACGAGTGGCTATTTAGTTCGTTTATTTAATTATTTTTCACAAAAACTTCGATGGATATAATCTGCTACTAAATTAATTTCGCCTAAAATTAAGTATGGCACAAACTATTAAATCTATCCCCTTTCTTTTATATATATATATATATATATATATATATATATATATATCTTCATCTTTTACCATATAAATCCATCCTCACACGTTGTGGGTAATAATGTATTATATCGACGATGATATGTTGTAAACATATCAAAGATGTCCTCGTTCAAAGAGTCGCAATCTTCACAACCGCTTTTTAAGAATGGAAATCAACACAATCCTGTACATTTTAGAGATTGTGCTTCACTAAATTTACTTCGTATTTTCTTCTCAATCCATTCTTCTCAGTCAAAGGACTTTCAAAAACGTAACCTCGGCGTTTGAGAAACACCATTATTTACGGCAGATACAACCGCGTAAAATGTAAGGAAAAAAACAAAATGAGATTAGAGCATGAGAATATAAGGTTTTTCAAAGAAACCTTCAGGAAGAGGCATAGCATCTTGGAGCAGTTGCTTGACAGAGAGGAAAGGTTTTTAAAGTAAACACATTAATCTTGTGGGAGTGAGGCCGTTCTAGTGAGAGAAAAAGGTTCTTCATTTCAGCATTTCACAACGCATATACTTGCATAGAGCTATGTGATGTTTGAATTAGAATATTTTGGTTGCCTTACATATTTTTGAAGAAAAATGATCGATATCGCGGAATGGATATACAAACGCATGGCCTACTTATGTGGCAATATGAAATACCGATCGCCAAAAGGGAGAAACGCTATTCACAGGTGTACGTGACAACGCATCGCATGGTTCGGTGGAGCGCCATCACTCGGCGATGTCGCCCAAGTATTGGACTTGGCATCGCAGTCAATGCTACGCAACATCCCCCCTCGCATGGGGTCGTCCCTCCAGCGGTGAGTGACCATCGCTTCGCGTCATTCATTCCTCGGTTGCTCTCTTCCATCCCTTCTCGATGGAATTGGTTCGTCGGTTAAATGTAGTTCAAGAAATTCCGGGACGGAGCTCATTTAATGACAAGTTTACCGTTTGTCAATTCAAATTCAATGGATCGTTGGTTCTTCGGTGGTATTTCTCTCCCCACTTATGTTTCATACGGGGAGCAGCTGGGTACGTTTTAAAAATGTAAAATACATTATTTAAAAAACCATGAATTAAAATTGGACTCTTAGGACGGTACATGACAGTTCATTTGTGGCGTTCCGCTACCCAAGCCGCAACGTGACCAGTATTTTTCGACTTGGATAAGAAAATGTGTAGTGAAAGAGTGAATATGGAGATCGGATAAGGCTAGTGGGTGTAGTGGCAGATGGCTTCATCTGCAGAGGACCCAGGTCCGTTCCGAACCCGACATGATAAATTTAAGTGTTGTACCCCATACTGTGGATTTTTTTTATTTCACCGGACCGAAGGAGGTTAAAGCGGGGCTTATTCCAGAGTTCAATGAGTACATCTGATTAAAGATCTCGGTTACCTCCGTGGATTCCTCATAGTAGCATTTCTATATGTTTAAAAATATCGAAACAATATTTACGGATAATGAACTTGATGATTTAGATATTTAAACAAATTGTGCCGCGTTCGTTTTGCCTCCGGTCCCTGAGGTTAAGTTAAAATATCATAAATGCCTTCGAGGAAAAAAAATATAGAGGTACTTCTAGAGGAACATGTTCTCAATTGCCAATTTTGATTAAAAATTATGCTTAGTGAAATCATATCCTCAATAAAATCCTACCTACACTGTACAGGACTGTCTAAAATCACAAATGATCTCCACAGGGTCTGTCACCTCCCCAAAGTATAACTATACACGGAAAAGTTGTCTCGAAGAAAACTTACTAAAATGGTTTTTCATGTGGATGAAGGCTTCTCGGGTTTCGCACCAGGCCAGGTGGCGTCAACCTGACCTGGTGCGAAACCCGAGAAGCCTTCATCCACAGTATTCGCCAGGAAAGCCTCAGATCATTCTGGTTTTTCATGTAATCAATTGTACAAATATACCTTGTTGCGAACATTTGCTTTTCTAAACAAACAAAAAAATGTAACTGGCTGATTGGATATCAGTTTCTTTTCAAATTCTAAATACCAGAGGTAATGATACGCTTCATTGGTTGGATACGATTAGCTAACTAATTTAATAAAACACTTTAAGTAGATGGCAATTGGTCTGATTAAGGGGACATTATTTTGCTGAAACGTTTTTTAAAATTTGAACCAGTGAAAGAGGGATTATTTTCTTTGCTTGGACGTGAAAAGCATAAAGATTCGGTGGCCAATTTGAATGGATTTATCCCACATTAAATGTGTACGCCATTAAAATGGATTTGTGAACAGTTGATTGGTGTTCGGCAATTTACGAGACAGAAGACAGATTTTCGTGATACTGCGATTGATTGAAGTAGCTGGTAGCGGATTATTCACCCTCCTCGTCAATTTCTAGACGAGGGAATTACTAAAGAGGGAATACTCGAGGAAGGAAAGATAGTTTCTAAGAAAGACTATGGAAAGATACTCCGGAAAATTGTCGCCTTTGAGGCATTCTGATGTAAAAATTGATGGAAGATGAAAAAGGTAGAATATAAGCAGAAATAGTATGACGAAGAAGACTTTCTAAGAGCGGAAGTACCTACTGACGGCAAGTAAGTACGAGCAGAGGCCAAAGGAAACACATCCTTAAAAGTTATACATTAAGTCTACTTCTTTACAGATGTGAGACTTGGGCGAAGGGAGCCACAGTTAAAAAAAGACGTCAGGCGATGGAATCGTGGAGCTTTAGAAGATTAATCAGAATGCAATGGATAGATAGAGTAAAAAACGAATGACTACTTCGGAGATTGGGTGAAGAGAGAAGCATATGCATGTGTGCGGGGGTATGTGCAAAAATAAGGGGCAAATTTCTTGGATATCCTTAGCCGCTATAGCCGACTGCCAATCATAATTAAAAGAAAAGTGTAAGGGAAGAATTATAGGGGAAGGCCTAGGATGAACTACGAGAAGCAGGTAATGGAAAATTCCGAGGTAGGGAGCTATTAGGGATTGAAGAGAATACTATGGAATAGGGTGAGTTGAAGAGGTATCACAAACCAAATCTCGGAGAGATAACCAGTGATAATAATCAAATATCAATGTTTCAGTTCATACATTTAGTTCCTACGTTATATATTGCCCTCAAAAAGTATTTTAATGCACTGTCGCCCTCGGCTGTGGCGGGGCAACGGCTCCCTCCGCGTATCCTGAGTTGCTAGGTCCTATGCCAGTAGGTTTCCTCACCTACGGCTTTGGTTTGAGTTGATATTCTTGTAGATGTTACATATTCTATTATAAGGTTATCTACCAGTTAAGGTAGGTTTTTGGATGGACACAACTACCAAATAAATATTTTGTTACTCCTAACAAAACACAATCCAGCAACCTGCTCTACATCAAGCCACCCTTCATCTCCGCGTACCTCCTTCCTTCCTTCATCCCGTCCAACATCCCTATCCTGTTCCTGCCTTTTCCTCGTTTGCCTAACCTTCTTCCCTCTATTACCATCTTCAAAATCTAACCGCCGCTCAAAACGCCTTTCATCTATTTTCCCTACCTCTATAGGATTTCTCTCAACAAACCCCGCTCCACACCCAACATCACCAGTACTTCCTCATTTTTTTTCCTTCCGGTCCATTTCACCTTCTCCATTCTTCTCCACACCCACATTTCAAAAGCCTCCAATCTACCTCTATCCTCCTGCTTCAATGAACACCTTTCCGTGGCGTACATAGCAACATTCAATATAAAGGTTTTTACGAGTTTTTTCTTAACATCCTTACTCAACGTCCCTGTCATCAACTCCCTTCTCCTTGTGAAAGCCTCTTGTAGATACTTCATGTTAAAAACTTATACTTGAAAAAAGAAGTTGGTTTAGTACCTGAGTTCATTTAATTGCATAGTATTAAGTCCCAGCCAAATTCCTACATTTTCATTTCAAGGTGTATTTTAATAACTAGTCAGTAATCGCTAGCCCCGTAAGCAACAGAGTAATCGGATTGGCAAACCGAATTGGTTCACACCAGAAGTTTAGGCTAAGGCATCCAGATGTAAATGCACATCTTTTTATCCGTGTGCAAACAATTTGCTTATAATTATGTATACTTTCACGCATATGCTCGAATGACTGGGGTCCTAACAAATCCCTCCAAACGCCCTTAACGCGGCTTGTCGAGTATTGTATAGATGTACGCAACTAGAGAGGTTTTTGCTTTTTGTAAAGACCACATAGATCCCACAAAAGATACCCAAATGATATTCTTTGGATGCATTATTCTACAGCATTAAATTTGAGTTGTAGGAGGTAGCCCCCAACAATGAGCCCCAGCATTGTTATCACTGCTAATGGGTAATTATTATTAAATATTGTTACATGATACATTCAACTGCTAGCATGTGTCATAAAAGTATATATAAGCAAAATTTTTTAACATTTCTCATTAAAAAAGTTTTTCCATCATGAACAGAATTTGTTTATCCATGCACTTGATTTCAATTTTTTTATAATTATGAAAAATCTCACTCACAATGGATTAATCCTTGATATGTTTGAAAGGCTTGGGTTTTCTCATGACCACCTGGAGCTGTGCTGGCGGGTACAATGATGTATTCTGGTCGGGTTTGCAAGATTTGAGACCAGACCTTGGCGTTCCGAGAAGTGTCTGTTCCTCAGGCGGCTGCAGAGGCGTTTGATCCAGGTTTGGTGACCATTCCAGCGTCGGTGTCCCGTTACCAATTACACTGAGGAAGGCAACAGGAAACCATGTTTCTTATTTATATCACGACACAGATTTGAACATAAATTGATTGAACTTAAATTGATTTGAACATAAATTTGATTATGAGTATTGGATTCCGCGGCACTGCTTCCACTGGAGTGCGTGCAGTGAACGATATCAGGGGAGAAAAGGCTCCCGGGGTCGTCGCAACACGAAATCCTAGCACATTGGACCAGAGAGCAGCAGAAGAGACAGTGGAGGGTCACAACTGTTAGAATACACTAGGATGATATTAGAGTATTAGGATGATACATGCTAGAGAAGTTACTACCCAACGAGTAGTATAAAGGGGAGAGAAAAAATATTTTAGGGCAATGCGGGGTGAGAGAAAGAGAAAGTAGAGGTTATTGGAGCGGTATTTGCAGAATAATATAGATTGGAGAGGGAAAAGTTAGCAAAGAGCTGGATAAGAGTTAAATAAGAAATCAAGAAAGAGGGTTGTGAATATAGAGCAGGTTGGTGATATAATAATTACTACCTTGATCAAAAAGTTCCCGAAATTTATTCAGAACATTAAAAATACAAGTTTATTCATCTAAATCTATATTGTCCCCTTCAAAGTAATCCCCATCGACTGCAACACACTTATGCCAGCGCTTGATCCAATCCTCGAAACATTTTTTATATTCGGTTTTCGGTATGTCCATCAGTGCTTCCTGAGATTTTTCCAGTACTTCCTCTCGGCTGCTAAAACGCGTTCCCCGTAATGGTTTTTTAACTCGATTGAACAGAAAGAAGTCACAGGGAGCCAAATCAGGTGAATTCGGTGGCTGTTGGATGGTATTTGTTGCATTTTTCGTCAAAAAATTACGAATAATGATAGCACTGTGCGACGGTCTCGACGCACTGTGCGACGATTTCTGGTCTATTTCGGCGAATTGCTTCACGCAAACGTCTCATAACGCCCAAATAATACTCTTTGTTTACTGTCTGGCCTTCTGGCAAAAATTCATGATGCACTACACCGTTGTAATCCATGAAAACCGTCAGCATTGCCTTCTTTTTTGACTGAAAACGACGTGGTTTTTTTGGTCTCGGCTCATTTGGTGAACGCCATTCACTTGCCTGATGTCTGGATTGCGTGTCGTACTCATAAACCCACGTCTCGTCTCCAGTAATGATCCTTTTGATGAATGTGGGATCGGATTCAGCCTCGCAAATCATGTCTTTTGCGACGTCAACACGGTCTCTTTTTTGCATGAAAATGAGGTCTTTTGGCACCAACTTTGCTGCTACACGACGGAAACCCAAATCATTAACCACAATGTCTTGGGCGGATCCATAGGCAATGTTCAAGTCCTCCGCTATTTCTCTGATGGTTAATTTGCGGTTATTGACCAACATTTCTTTTACTTTATCAATTTTTTCACCGACTTTCGATGTCGATGGTCTACCACTGCGTGCATCATCTTCGATTGACTCACGACCACTTCTGAACCGCTCGTGCCACTGGTAAACGACCGTTTTTTTAGAGAATCGTTGCCGAAACACTTTTCCAACATTTCCAACGCCCGTGCGCCACTAAATCCGTTTTTTACGCAAAATTTAATACAAGTTCGTTGTTGCAAATTTAAATCCATTTCTGCAATTGTAAAAAATCGCCAACACACACACAGATAGATGTACTCTTGGCTACGTAACTTTTGCAAATGTCAAGTTATGACACTAATATTTAAAGGGAATATCAACAACAGATGTACCAATTTAACAAAAAAACAGAACTCAAATCGGAACGATGGGAGCGCCACACGGTGGTTATTCCGGGAACTTTTTGATCAAGGTAGTATTAACTAGTAGAGAAAAATCGCACCAACACACATGCTCCACGTTGAGACCTACAAGCCGACAGATAATCATAGGGAGGAAGAAGTAGGCAGCATTTATGAGCAACCACCGGAAGTGATTTGAGATGTTACCTGCAGTAAGCAATTGATAGTGATGAATGCCTAAAATGCGATGGCAGCGAACGGGAGAGATTTTAGTGAGGCAGGAGAGTACGACTGGGAACAAGGAATAAGCGCCTGGAGAAAAAAGAGAGTTTTGCATGAGAATTTGTTTATTGGGCACATCATCCAAAGACACTGCCAAAAGATTAGGCATTCAAACAGTGGTATTTATTAGGGGAAGGTCAGCAGTTAGGGTAATTTCCACCATTAGGCATAGGTGACTAATTTAGTAGGGGCGAGACAGTCAGGGATTGAAGGAAAGACGGCGAGAAACCCAGCGTTGGAATTATCTACTCTTAACGGAAGTCGCCAAGGTAACCACGTCAAAACGTCCCATTCAACGAATGGAACTCTTCATTTAAAATACCTCATATATAGCGTCCCAAGTGAGAATCAGAATACCACTGAAAAAAATGCCTGCTTGGGGATCCGAAACTAGGCCCTCTGAGTGGGAAGCCACTGCACCATTCCAACCTCCTCATTAAGTAATAAAAGAAAAATAACGTCGGTCATCGTGGAACCCCTGACCCGGTTGAAGACCCGAGAAAACTTCACCAAAAAGAAAAATACTTTACAATTAAGGTCTTACTATCACTCAGCATTCAAGAATCACCGTACCATATATCTTGGAACGTATGTAAGAAATCCAAGTTATTTTAAGATTGTTGGGGAAGGCATTTCATATTTTAGATGCCTAAACAAGGAAGAAATTCTGATTTATATTCGTGCGTGGTATTGGATAATGGTACGAATGCGAGGCCATGCGGGAAGCCTTGCTTGCATTAGCTGACCTAGTTTCAAATGTTTCAGAGAGGTAGTCCTGAACACGCTCGCGAAAAAGAGTAAAAATATAAGCACCTAATAGGTATTTTCTTCTATTGTACAGTTATAGACAGCCTAAGCTAAGTAAGTGCGGATGTACGTTTTATGGGCTCACTTGAAGGAGGAACTCAATTATCGTTGTAATTTTAGGTCTACTTATTTAGGGGAAACGCTAAGGATAATTAAAAACATTTAAATGAAAAGAAGAGCGATTGGGAGATAAAGAGTTTTTTATGGGAATTCCATATAAATAGTTGCGTAGTTTCTGTTGATAATAGGATACATTGACTTGGTGGCAGATATCATTGACATGAAGATTTCCAGAAAAATTGCTAGAAGTGATTATGCCTAAAATGCGAACTAAATCGTAATACCGTATGTACTTATCATCTAAAATTAACCTTTAGATAAATTATCTCTCTTATCCTATTTGTTGAAGAATTCATGTGTTTCCAATGAGTACAGCTTCAGCCCATCTATTGATTTCCCTTACACCCCTTTTCATTGCTGTGACGCAATCAGAGATACTGCCAATTGAGGAGTGATGTAAATTTGCATATCATCTGCATATATCATGTACTTACTCAATTTAATTGAGTTAGAAAAGATACTGACATGGATAGAAGAGTAGTATTACTTATTAATTACCTGTATTTAACATGGTCTACATTATTTGGATTATTTTACAAAACTATATTGTAACTAAAAGTTAAGAAAACCTTAATTTGTAATGTCAAATGCTTGATTTTTTATCAACGCCTGCCACACCCCGTACCGGTGGGTGGATTGTAGATACCCCGATGATAGATTCTGCCATGCAGAAAGAACATCGATTTCGAGAAAACGACCCTCTAACCTGTAAAAGTTCCTCTACAAGAAAAAATACGAAGCCAATGCATTTCGCAGTAGTATAATACCAAAAAAACAAACACACATGTAAGGTAATCTTATAAAGAAATAATCATCAGAGTCCATCGAGTTTTGCGGCAGCTCTTTGCAATATACGAAGCATCTTCCGAGCTGTCGGAATTATCATTCATAGCACAAATTTGTAAATGATATAAAAACTAAATATAAAATACACCTGTTCTATTGCCGCACCTCGTTGAAGTAAATGAATTTAAATATTAATAATTAGTCAAGTATTTAATTAGACCTTCCCTCAGGAAAAAAAGGAACTGACTAAAGTTTCCTCTCCCCCTTTAAATTTCCTGACTATGGTTCCTATACTACTGACTACAACTCCTTCCCTCCCTTAAGAATGGTGGTTTGGCCACCTAAAATTCGGGAATACGTGTAAGTTTCATTTGTGTGTTTCTCTTCGTTTTTATCCAAAAATCTACCTTAACCGGCAAATTAACTTGATTAATATATATATATATATATATATATATATATATATATATATACATATATATATTACTTAAGGTAATTTGCCTGTTAAGGTAGATTTTTGGATAGACACAACTATCAAATAAACGTCTTGCGATTCCAAACAAAACACACTTCAGCAACCCACTCTACATTAAATCCCTCTTCATCTATATGTACCTCCTTCCTCCTTTCGTCCCGTACAACATCCCTATCTTGGTTCTGCCCTCTCCTAGTTTGCCTAACATTCTCCCCTCTGTTACAGTCTTCAACCTATCACTGCCGCTCAATACGCATTTCATTCATTTCTACCTTCAGAGGATTTCTCCCAACAAACACCTCTCCTCACCTACCATCCCTAGTACTTCCTCATTTGTTATCCTTTTGGTACATTTCATCTTCTCCATTCTTCTCCACACCCACATTTCAAAAGCCTCCAATCTACGTCTATTCTTCTGCTTCAGGGACCACGTTTCCGCGCCGTATGAGAGTTTTTACGAGTCATGTCTTAACATCCCTACTCAACGTCCCCGTCATCAACTCCCTCCTCCTTGAGAAAGCCTCCTTGCCTAGCGCAATTCTTCTCCTGACGTCCCTACTACTTTGACCGTATTGGTCCAAAACACTTCCGAGATATGTAAACTGTTCCACCAGCTCCATTTTTTCCACACCTATATTAATATTTAGCTTAGCCTTTTTCTTTCTGGAAAATCGCATAACCTTTGTTTTATTAGTATTGATTCTCATCCCATATCCATTGCACTGAATTTCCAAATCACTCAGCATTGCTTGCAACCCCTTGGCCGAGTGACAAAAGCCTGGTCATCAGCAAACCTAACCGATTTTACGAATTCCCCTCTCACTTTCATTCCTAACTCCAGTTCTTCCCATGCCTTCTTTATCACTTGGTCCACTTTTACGTTGAAGAGCACCGGTGACCCTGCCTTACACCTGTTCCTAGCACTGCCCATCCGGACTCTCCGTTCCCCACTCGCAACTGAGCAGTCTGAGATATGTACAGGTTGCGGATCAGTCTCCTTTCCCTCCAATCCGTTCCTATTTTCTGCAATCCACGCATTAATTTTTCCCAATTCATTCTATCAAACGCTTTTTCGAAATCTACGAAATAGGCGAATACGTCCTGTTTGTATTCTATATTCCTCTCGATTAGTGATCTCATTACTGCAATGACATCACGTATACCTCTGCCCTTCCTAAACCCAAACTGATCATCCCCTAAGTAATCATTTCACTCTCTATTATTTTATTGATGATCCTGAGAATAACTTTAGCTGCGTGGGATATCAAACTTATTTTTCTGTAATCCATACATGATGCAGCTTTTACCTTTTTCGGAATAGGAACTAACACTGATCTCACAAAATCTTCGGGCAAGATTCCTTCCTCATAGATACTACGAATCAGTCCATATAGAGCTCTTTTCCCAAATTTTCCTAAACATTTCAAATGTTCCACAAAAATGATATCTACCCCCACGGCCTTATTTGCTTTCATCTCTTTTAATGCCCTTTCTGTTTTATCGTCTAGTATGTCTCGAGCTAAGCTATCATCCTCTACACCATGTTTCTTTACTACACCTACTAGGTCTAATCCTGTTGGCTCAAGTTCTTTACCATAAAGTGTTGCTATATTTTCCTTCCATCGCTCTTGGATTTTTTCTGGTTCCACTATTATCCTACCCCATTTATTTTTAACTTTTACCACAGATCTTGCATTCTTACTTCCCGATAAAAACATACCTTGATTTATAGTGCACCAATTTCACCCTTTCCCTGTGAACTTTCCATACCCTCGCATTGCGTTTTCCACCATTCTGCTTTTGCTTTATTTGTGGCCCTTATCAATTTATTGTTTATCTCTTTGTACATCATTTTGCCAAACTCTGTGTGCACATTCTTCCATCTTCTTCTCTTATCCCTCTTTGCATTCATCTCATCCGTTACCCATGGTTTCCTTATCCTTTTCCCGTTAACCTTTCCTATAGTGTCTTCTGCGGCTTTTGATTACACTTTCTTGATACATTCCCATTTTTCTTCGATAGTACTCAGAACTTTACCATCATCCATGATTTTCTCTACAGCCTGCTGATACTCCTTCCTTGTTAATCCATTTAATGCTTCTACATTCCATTTCCTAGCCCTTCACCCGCGCCTTATCTTTTTGAAACTAACGCTACATTGCATTACAACTAAATTGTGGTCAAGAGTCCGCATCCGCTCCTGGAAAACAGTACGAATTTATCACACTGTTCCTAAACCTGTTCCTAACCACAATATAATCTAGCTGATATCTTTCTGAGCCCCCTGGCATTTTCCATGTATACCTACGCCTTCTGTGGTGTCTAAACCATATGTTGGTGTTGACGAACCCCTGTCACCTGCAGAACTCAATTGCTTTCTCCCCGCGTTCATTAATCGTGCCTTACCCATAGTCCCCCACCTCATCACCATCTCTTCTTTCGCTAACGGTCGAATTCTAATCCCCAATCACTATCAAATGTTTCCCTGCAGCAACACACGCGATTATATCGTCTAACTCATCGTACATCCTACCGACCTATTCCTCCTTATGGTTGCTCGTTGACATGTATACCAGAACAATGACCAAGTTCGTCGGTTCTGTTTGTACCTCAACGAGTAATATTCTATCCGTTGCGTATTCTATGTTGATTACGCTTCTTCCAAACTCTTTATTTTATTTTATGGCAACCCCTCGTTGGCTCTGGCCCCCGCCGCTTTATATTATTCTATATACTACCTTCAACAAAAAGTACCCGGAATAACCACCGTGTGGCGCTCCCATCGTTCCGATTTGAGTTCTGTTTTTTTTGTTAAATTAATACATCTGTTGTTGATATTCCCTTTAAATCTTAGTGTCATAACTTGACATTTGCAAAAGTTACGTAGCCAAGAGTACATCTATCTCTGTGTGTGTTGGCGATTTTTTACAATTGCAGAAATGGATTTAAATTTGCAACAACGAACTTGTATTAAATTTTGCGTAAAAAACGGATTTAGTGGCGCACGGACGTTGGAAATGTTGGAAAAGTGTTTCGGCGACGATTCTCTAAAAAAAACGGTCGTTTACCAGTGGCACGAGCGGTTCAGAAGTGGTCGTGAGTCAATCGAAGATGATGAATGCAGTGGCAGACCATCGACATCGAAAGTCGGTGAAAAAATTGATAAAGTAAAAGAAATGTTGGTCAATAACCGCAAAAAAAACCATCAGAGAAATAGCGGAGGACTTGAACATTGCCTATGGATCCGCCCAAGACATTGCGGTTAATGATTTGGGTTTCCATCGTGTAGCAGCAAAGTTGGTGCCAAAAGACCTAATTTCATGCAAAAAAGAGACCGTGTTGACGTCGCAAAAGACATGATTTGCGAGGCTGAATCCGATCCCACATTCATCAAAAGGATCATTACTGGAGACGAGACGTGGGTTTATGAGTACGACACGCAATCCAGACATCAGGCAAGTGAATGGCGTTCACCAAATGAGCCGAGACCAAAAAAACCACGTCGTTTTCAGTCAAAAAAGAAGGCAATGCTGACGGTTTTCATGGATTACAACGGTGTAGTGCATCATGAATTTTTGCCAGAAGGCCAGACAGTAAACAAAGAGTATTATTTGGGCGTTATGAGACGTTTGCGTGAAGCAATTCGCCGAAATAGACCAGAAATCGTCGCACAGTGCGTCGAGACCGTCGCACAGTGCTATCATTATTCGTAATGTTTTGACGAAAAATGCAACAAATACCATCCAACAGCCACCGAATTCACCTGATTTGGCTCCCTGTGACTTCTTTCTGTTCAATCGAGTTAAAAAACCATTACGGGGAACGCGTTTTAGCAGCCGAGAGGAAGTACTGGAAAAATCGCAGGAAGCACTGATGGACATACCGAAAACCGAATATAAAAAATGTTTCGAGGATTGGATCAAGCGTTGGCATAAGTGTGTTGCAGTCGATGGGGATTACTTTGAAGGGGACAATATAGATTTAGATGAATAAACTTGTATTTTTAATTTTCTGAATAAATTCCGGGAACTTTTTGATCAAGGTAGTATATTGCTCCAGTAATCCCCGCTATCCTTCCTTCTCACCTCGCATAGACGTAAAATGTCTATATTACCTCTTTCCACCTCTGGCTTAATATTCTCTAATTTGCCTGTCCTCAACATTGTCCTGACGTTCCATGCTCCTATTCTAACTACTTTCGTCTTCCTCTGCGTCTTTTGTCCTTTTGCTGTTATTCCTCCCCTACAAGGGTTTCGTGGGATGACGACCGCGGAAGCCTTGCCTCCCCCGCTGCCGTGCACGACACACGGCCGCTGGGGTCGAATCCCGTAGTTCCAGGACTCAATTTCTTTATACGTCATAAAAATCTTGGGAATAATAATTGAGGTGGTTTCCCGTTGCCTTCCTCAATAGTGATTTTAACGTGACACCATCACTTAATGGCCACCCCACTTATCTGGTATGGGTGACCCTACCAGGGGCAATTTTTATTACTCCCGCCAGCACAATTTTAGAGGCCATCGGAACGCACAAGCCCTTCCACCACGTCAAGGTTGTAGTCCATTGGAGGGGATATACAAATATATACATATACATATATATATACATAATATACATACATACATAAACATAAAATATATATATATATATATATATACACGTGTATAGGGATGGTCTGAAAATTTTCCGAACTAACAAAGATACAAGACTTTTTTTCTGAAATTTCTGAGGTGGAAAACTCTTCAGACCATATATAATATACATACACAAACACACACACACACACATTCACACATTAATGGTGAGTTTAGAAATGTGATTTTTTGTTGAACAGGGACCTAGCTCATATATTTTGATGCAACTTTACAAGGTCTTCTTCTGAGTTAAGTATATAAACGTTCACCACCATCACATTTACATAAGAAAACCTTACCTTTCTTCACCCTCATGTATTTTCAGCATCTGCGCCATTTCAAATTCCCTGGCATTGTAGTAACGTTTCTAATTAAAGAACGTCAGAGTTTCGTTGTCACAGATGAGTGCTTAGTGGGATTGTATAATCTTGTGCCTTCGAATCATTCTTTTAAATATACGCTAGTTGACAAAATTTAAGGCATGGAAGTAGTGTAGAAATCGTGCGAAAATCTGAGAAGCCTTAACAACACTCTATAACGACGGGCGACCCCCCGGCCAACGTATGTATTGTAATCAATTTCGCTCATTTTAAACCTGATTATCATAGCCGAGACAATCTAAGTAATCAACCGCCTCCAATGATTCCCCTCGAGAGCATGGATACCTTATAAGTCCTACACATTCCGTAACTTATCGTGTTTTATGCGATACAGGTGAGAATCTAGTTATATTACTTGAGTTGCCAAAGAGACATCACTGCTACATAGTTTGTAATTTCTGTCTTGATTGGCAATAGAGGTATTAAGTTGTTCGAAAGATGTCGCATCTTCGGTTATTATTACCTAGAGCGAAGTCAATTTACTCTTCAGCCCTTGTTCACTCTTCCGTAGACACTTCACCCAAGCAATTAGTTCCTCCATGAGATAGAACTCCGACCCAGTTCCTCAATTGATCTTCCGGGATGGATCCTTCTACGCAAGTGCAGAGTCCACAAAAATCGAGGGCTTATGGAGTTCCCGGAGGCCCATTGCATCAGGATTCGTATGGAAAAGTAGGAATAGCTGGTAAAAGGAGGCTTAACTTAGTATCTAGGTAAGGCTGAGTTTTCCCCAATTGACAGAAAGCTTACACAGTTGGCACTCTAAGAGGAATGGCAAGCTAAACACTACCAAACAAGCGAGAGAGATCAAAGTTGTCGGCACGACAGCTGACTCGAGACTGCTCTATAAGAAATAGAAAGTATATGACGCCCATGAAGATGGCTCAGATACAGGCATACTTCATTGTGAAATAGCCAAGTCAATAAAAGAATCGAAATTGAACAATAGGGAATAGGTAATAGCACACGGTGTAACCATCTAAAGGTGTGCGGAAATATAGAAGGAAGGGTTTTTATGGCCTACCCGTAATATTTATGAGGGAGAAATTTGACTGGAAGACAGTCTTCCAGTCAAATTCCTCCGTCATAAATATTACTAGTCTTAAATTTCCTTCCCAAAACAGGGAAATTCAATGGTACGTGAGGACTACAGGGCAATAAATAAACGTTTTCCCCTACCTGATGTACTACATAGGATATCAATTAAGGATACTAAGTAATTTCCGACAAATTGATATACTTTCGATCACGTTTTTAACGTATAAAATTCGTTTTCAAGCCGATCTTTACGCATTATTTGTGCGTACCATTGTATTTCATTAAAATGTTTTTGAAACGCTGAAACTGCCATATGCAGATAGACAATGTCAGTTGGCACACCAGTCCCAAGTATTATAATCAAACGTGCCTTCGAAAAAATAACATGACATATCATGAAATGAATCAGTACACAAAATATAATAAATAAAATCAATCAGTCAAAAAAAATCACTTCAAGAAAACATACAAACACAAAACTTTTACCAAAAAAAGAAAATCCCCAATCTCATTAACATCAGTTTCCCAATCAACAAGAAAAAATTTAAAAATGAAACTGCTACATACAATTTGACGCGACACATCAATCAAATTAATATATAAATCGTTGAAATCTTTTCTTAAAAGTATTCACTCTGTTAGGAAAGGCCTCGAGTAGTTTTGCAGGCAAGCTGCTCCAATCGATAATTATTTTAGAAAGAAAAGAAATTTTTTTATTCGTTCTTTGTCCCCGGCATTTCATGTTAAATTTGTGATCTTTCTCCCTATAAAATTTGGTTTTCCCGCCTCTTTCCTCAGTTCTGCCCAAGCTTTCTTTCCTTTCAGAATACGGAAAATTCCACAAATTTTTCTTTTACTTTGTAAGGGAATTATCTGTTTGGGTTCAGAAAAGGGAGCACCACGCATAAATCCATAACTCTAATTAGGTCACTGATGGAAATATGGAAGGCAAGCACGATGCATGTTTTTGTTTCTTGGATATCGAGAAGTCGATTTGCACAGTTAATTTGGTGGAATTACCGAATATTTCGGGTATATAAATCATTGGTTCAATGGGAAAATTATTCGTCAACCTGTACATCCCTTAGACTCCTCAGGTGCGAGTGGCGGATGGAAAGTCGGGATGGGCGAGTTGGCAAGAAGCGAAGGAGTGGGGTGCTTCTTATCACCCGTGATTTTCAACTGACATGTGGACGAAATGGTTCAAGTGGCACAGGAAAAATTGTGGATAGGAACTGAATTTTCGATGGGGGTTTCATAAAATTAGTTAGATCAAGATTTAGTCAGCTAGTCAGCCAACAGGATACTGTCATTTCTGAGTGCTGCGCTAGATTCCATCTCAATAAAGTGAAAAGCAGCCTCATTTTAGGACTATAGAACAATAATTTCGATTTCACTCGCAGCAAAAGATATACATTGGATCATCAATGAAAGTATGTGCAAAATGGCTAATAATTTCTTGCGAAATTATCAATTTGGTTTTACAAAGGGGTGAGGTACGCGTGTTATTCCATGCCAGCAAAAATTATAACAATGAATCCACTAATGATATCACTAAAGTAGTAGTAGTTTTTAGGGGAGGCGACCGACAGCTGAGGTCATTTGCGCCATTAGGGATGGACAGGAATGGATGAAGGGAGGAGAGAAGCTTGGCGTCGGAATTAGCCTATTCTTCACGAAAGGCACCAAGGGGTCCGCAGCTTAACGTCTCACCCGACGGACGGCGTACTCACTCAAAGTGCTCTTCACAATGCACCTCAAGTAGGGATCTGGATACCACTGAAAAATATCAGCCGCCACCAAGATTCGAACCCATGCTCTCTGGATGGGAAGTAAGTACGTCAGTCACCGTACCATTCCGATCCCCGAGATCCCTAACAGAAAGGAACATCGCGCACAATCAGGATGTTTGTTTCGTAGATTTCGAGAAGGCGTTCGGCAAAGTGTATTGGGTAGAATCAATGAATGTATTACGGATGATAGGAGTAGATGGGTGGGATAGGTGGGTGACCAATCCGTCACCTTCACATCACTCCGATTGCACAGGTGAGTTCGTTGGATGGAGAAACGGGAGCAGTGTTAGACAGGGTTGGTAAAACACGGCTGGTGGCTATCATCATATCCGTACTTAAGATATTTTAAGCGGAAGAAAAACTACAAGAGGCTGAAGAAGGAGGGAGTTCGAAATAAAACCAGGGGGGAATCCATTTGGTAGTCAGTCAGCCTAAGGTGAAATCGCTCCTGAGAAAATTATGAAATCGGCACAAGTTAGGCATGATATGTGGGACTATATTTAATAAAACCAAGCTAACGAGGTTCTACAAGAATAGGAAGGATAAATTAAACATTAACCAGGAGTGCATAAACTAGAGCAGTCGGAACAGATTTTATGTACCTTGGAAGTATTTTGGATGAATATTCTCCAAGTAGCAGGGACATCAAATAAAGAGCTGTCAGAGACCAACCGGCTTTTACAGAGAATGGAATCGATGACACGAACCTTATAAAACAGGAAGAATTTAGAAAAATACAGGAAAAGATTAGTGGACCCTTTAATATAGATCGTAGTTTCATATGGCTTGGTAACTTGGGTCGTTGAGGCAAGAGGTTAAGCATAAACTGGAGGATTTTGGGATGAGGGCGTGGAGAAAGATGATTAAGTAATTTTGACCAAATGGAATACAAATGAAGTTCTAGATATGGAGGAGAAAGAGTGATGGTTGTTAAGGAAATCCAGAAGAGTAATTGCAGAACATTTTTATTGGCGATAGAATATTAAACTATTTGATGCTCGGTAAACGGGATGGGCAGATACATTAAATGTAATTTAAGGGAGCCAGATATTTGTGGTGACTGGAGAACGGTTTAGTGTTATTGTGATAAGGTGTTTCATAATGTCTTTGTATCTGTGGTTAGAGTCTGCCAATGTAAAAATAACACGCCTAGTTGACTATTATTATAATACAAACACAATAAACATATACAAAATTACACACTTAGTGACCTGGAAACGTTATGAAACACTTTTTTAAAACGTCTACCGGCCAATACATTGATCGGGACGCGCCAATTGTACAAAAATGCACACAATTTGATCACATCAATAACCAACAGTAATAGCAGTAAGTGCATCATTATCAACACAAAATTGAAATTTCGATAAAATATCCTTTTATAAACAAATTTTCAAAATAATGACATTATTTTAATTATGATAATATAATATTCTGCACGTACGCATTAATGCCATAGGATAATAAATTACATGGTTATATCAAGGTCAAATAATATCCAATATAATAGGTAAATTTCAACAACATTATTTTGAAGAAGTCCAAGACTGGGTCAATCGCGAATATATTTTAACTTGGATCTATTTTGTACGTTTTGACGAGACTAAGTTTCATGAAAAATTGGTGCATTAAATTTGTCGGGAATGTACTCGATTGCAAAAGGCAGGAAAATTTTACGACACGAAAGAATGCTCCATCTAGATTCCCCACGGTCTTTATTTACATGTCCACCCGTTATTAGTCATTCGTTCGCCGGGGTTCTCAAAAATGGCAAGTTGATCAATTGTGGGTTTCGTGATTAAGGGGATGGGGAACAAGGAGCCTTGCAAGCCCTATTCGGTTAGCGGCAGTGATGAGAAGGTCCCGGACATTTCCCCCTCGCAATTGGACGACTGCCAAGAGATAGTAAAACTTGAATAAGTTGGATGTCAAATCAAACGCCCTCCACATATTAGTGATACAATCAAAATTAGTAAAAAGTACAATAAAACTTTGCCTCAAAATTACTACCCTACAATATAAATCGATAAAGGACTTGTAACGAACGAACACCTTCCATTCCATCTCTTCAAGTGTCTCTCGCCCCGACTCTCCGGCTTATAACTTCTTTCATTCCGCAGTTGTGCTGTCAGATATACCGCAGTTTAAGATTTCTTGAAACATAGTTTAAAAAGGTTTAATATTTAATCCGTTTACCCGCCACCCATAAGACAACTATTTTGAATCGCATAAATGTCCGAGTGACCGTAATTACTCGGTTTACGTTCACATGCATATTGAAATGTTAGCATCGCCGTTCGGCGGTAACTGACATGCCACGTATACATTATACGAATATTTAATAAACGCAGCACGATGACTATACTTATTTGTCATTGACTCGAACCCTCTCAGTTAAGACTGTTTTTTTTAAAAGTCAAGCCCCACAAGGGAGAAAAATAATATAGATATTGTTTCCCGGCTGCAGGGACTTGACTCTAGTATGTATGTATTATTTTTCCTAGTTAAGCATTAAGAAATGGTATAAAATTCAGATATCCCATTTTGCTCGCTGCTGGAATTCCGCTGACCTCGCAATCCCATGTATATCTCTCCACAGACGTCAAGACTAGGACTGTGCTAATGCCATGTGGAGCACTCGGGGGAATTTCAGAGGACTGCAGCGGTGCTTCGGAGAGTACACAAATCTACTTCTCGTTAGCATTGAGGGGGCGAGTTGGAGGGAAGGGTTTTTAATGCGAGTGTCGCCAGCGGCCAAAGAATGACTGCGCGGAACGATGTACATGAGGACACCCTTGCTGTGTGTCCATTTTTTAAGTGGAGTTCCATCCTTCTCCGCGTAATATTTACTTGGCATGATGTTCAAAATTATTCTATAGATAATCGGGTCGAAAAGAGGGATAGTGTTTAAGGTGCACTTACCTCTCCATTCGAAAATTTTTCCCGAGAACTGACAGATATTCCTATCAAGTTTACCATTTGTCATTTGTTGTCGGGACCCGGGGAACTGAGAGCATAAAACCATGTTCACTATTGTATTTCTATAATCTCAAGCTTGAGAAAAACAGTTCAGCATTATACGACTGAAAAACCTTTTTGTTATGCATTGCCAAAATTAACATTAATAAAATTGACCCTTCAAAAATATTATATGAAACGGTATGGGAGGTATAAAATGTATAATTTTATTTTACCTTCCATGTAATTTAAATGTTAATTTTTTACGTTTTATTTTTCGGAATGGATTATGCGCCACACATGAGAACAAAATGCTTCATGAAAAATTGGTGAAATATAATTAGGAATTACATAAAATATTTTTAAAATATTTTCATTAAAAACCTCCTTTGTGAACTACATTCCTACATAACTACATTTCTGAATCGATTTAAGGCAAAGCGGAATAAAAAGGGTAAAGGCATATCCCTGAATCTTGAAGGCACATACGAGAAAAATACCTACAAGTCTCCTACGTCTTTAGTTATAAACTACATCAATCTTTATATGGTGGGATCCATCACTAATTAAAACGTGGTCGTTACGTATCCACCTTTTTTAACACGCCTGCTATTATCATTCTCCGTTGTTTTTCTTTGTCTGGTGGGAAATGCTCTCTCCCCCTCTTCCTGCCTCCCCTCCCCAGCCCTTCCCTCTCTCCCCCCTCTCTACCCCCCCTGGTTTGGTTCCCGTCAGTCGTCGTTTTCCCTTTAATACGCACTCCCGCTTGCTTTCCTACTAGCTATCTCCCAGGCACACTCGCTGTCTGATTTCCTTGCCGCTAAACAGTACTTCGAAATTTCATTTTGTGTTATGTAATCTATTATTTGATTAATTAAGATTTTTATTAAACTGTCATACTGAATTTAAATATTTCCTTTTCCCTCACGTTTCCTTCGATAATAATATTCCAATGACCTTAATTCTTCAACCCGAGTTTACGGTATTAGCATTACTCTATTTATTTAACTTATTATTTAATTTATTTAATCCGGGAATAGTCGCGTTGGCATTTAAATCGGATTATTAAACAAAGGGAAGAATAGATAGAGCAATAGCAAACATCCAAACAAAGGGAGGAAGGCCTCTTCCCCTCCATTACAAGAAACTCTTCTGTTCGGGAGTCAAACCCGTGTCCTCTGAGGAGCAGCGAACATCGAACAACTTGCCCATTTTTTAAAGTGGAGAATCACTCGTCAAAATGTAAGAACGCTTGTCATATTGTCATTGCTCGAAAAATAAAATGATGCTCGGCTTTCCAAATTATACTTCATTTTACGGTCACTGCCCGTATATAATACGTGCAATACTCTCTACATCTACATAAATACCCTCCGAGCCACCAAAAAAGGTGTGTGGCAGGGGGGAATACTCTACTACTCTGCATAATTATTTGAATATTCTATTCTAGGCTATGGCTAATATTACCGACATTTAAGTGAGCATTCTGACCCGAATCTCCATATTTCACAATCCGCTTGATTCTAAACTATATTTCTACACGAAATCACTTTAGGTCCGTAGTGAAAATAACGAAATACATTGCTGAAAGAAATCATTGATTTTCATCTCTAACTGGATCGCTCAACTTACCTAGCTAACGCTGGGCGTGAAATTGTATCTTTTCCGATACGCGATACAAATCGATTCATCCGTGGTCAATTTCTTCGACACATTATTCCACGAATCGATTCACATCAAAGTGTCCCAAGCGATTTTCTTCTTCGAACTCCGCGTCCGCATCAACGATTTTGAAAAAAATCTTACCACTTTTCTGACACGTCGAAGTCTGTCTTGCTTCTTTCGACGATTCCCACCCCCTTAGAGCCGATTCAAATTGTATTTTTCCCCCCCCTCGCCTCCTTATGGTTCCGGTTTATCTCCCTTCGAAATCGGCCGATGGTAGCGTGAAATTCTTCCGATGATTTGTCGTAGTTGAAGCATCAAAGAGTGCGAGGCGAGTCTGCGTGGTCAGGAGAGATTCACCGAGCGACCCACCCGGATCAATGGATCTAATCTCACCGAGAGCACGGGCGTTCAGCTGCCTCTTGGCCGCTAATGAGAAATGCCCTCGAGGGTGTGGAAGGAACTCACCTTCGGACGCCGCCACAGACCCAAGCTAAATCCCTCCAAAATGCCTCCCTTTGTACGTTGGATAATTGTCTCCGAAGTTTGCCTGTCCTTGGGGCACTACTAAGCTAATCATAATAACATTGACGATGAATATTAGTCATTAGCCATCAACTCACAGACGTCAAGGTTTTTCTCGCGATATTAAAACCACTAAGGTTAAATAAACACTGCACTGCATTTTTGGATTTTCCCCCCTCAAGTTTTTATACAAATATGCTCTGCAATATGCTTAAATATAAATTTATAATAATTATAAAACGACCTTGTTGGAACAAGATGGGCCCCAGATAGTCCTTTTTTCCACCTAACCTCATTTACAAGCTTAAATAAGGCAGCAATCATCACAAAGAGTGCAGCTATGGTTACAATGATTGTAGGAAAATACGGAATAAAATGTATTAAATAAATAACAATATTGATGTCGATAAAATACATTCTACGTGGATGAAAAAATATACGTTTTTAACAGGTGTGTACGTTATGCATCACGAGTATAGAAACTGAACTTCATAATGACTGCACGACTGCGTGGTGAAAATGTTGGCTGGCTCTCTCCCTGGAAGTAAATTGCGAGGTAACTGAAACACGGAGTTATTACTTTCCATACGCAGTTGGTAGGCTTAATGCCCGCCCTCTTCTACTCTGTCTTATTGTCCATTCACAAAAACTCAATATTTTGAGTTTCACAAGGCATCTAGCAACCCACTATGCACTTGATCTGTAAACGCACACTTATATTTTGAATTATATATTTTTTAAAACAGGCCTTATATATTTATTCACACATGACTAAAGAGGTAAATTATTTCTAAACGTGTTTGAATTAAATACATTATAAACGTATACATTTAGAAGAAATTTATTTTGAAGAAACATCGTGGCGTGGCTAAATAATACCCCAAGAAAATGATTACATGCGTAAATGTTAAATACTTCGGACTGCTTGTTGGGTCCATGCGTCTCTTCACCTAAGCACCTCACATTGCACTTCTCTTTACTTTAAGAATTATTTCGTGGAATGAGTGTGTTCTAGCAATATGGTGATAATTTTCTCTTACATGCTCCAAATTTAAAAAAGTCCTTCCTAGGGTCGACAGCGCATTCCGTATTTTCACATACTCTCCATTTTTCCATTAATTTACTAGAAACAGTAATTAACCGGAAGATGCTATGATACTTGAGGGATGAATCCACCGTTTACAGGCCTTATGGTGCGTGAAATTCACACATAAAGAGGCAGGAGGTCCGTTCCGCCTCCGACGGCCAAACACCCGCAACGGGCAGAGGGTACAGGGCTGAGAATTGGTTTTTGACGTCACCGCGAGTCAAATCTCGGTAATTAGCCGAAAGGTTAACTCACGAAATAATTCCGGTTAAATTACTATAACACAAGAGGCCGTCCGGTTGGTACAGCTTCTCACCTGCTAAGCCAAGGTCGTGGGTCCGAGTTCATACATAAAAGAGCTCAAATATTAATTTATTATACTGTATCTATATACACACGCGTACGCATAGTTGTCGCACATCCACGAAAAAGTTGACGCAAATGTACGATCCAGTCTTAGAGACATTTATCTGAATTTAAGAATTTTTTAAATAAATGTTCATCGATCACGTTCGCACGACAAGTGAAAGTCAGTCTGTGATTGATGTTTTTCTTGCCCAGGGCGTTTAAATTTTTAAATGATCCCTAGTGGTGCGGTGCACACTTCTCTCTGATTGGCGCGGAGCACTTATGGTTAGAAGGCACAATCGAATATTCGAGAAGAGGTTGAAACAGCGTGGACAGTCAATTGGGAGCGGAAAGGACTTGAACGAACGGAAAAAAACACGTGAACTTGGAGAATGAGTGCGGATCAAAATCAATCTGCAGTATCATATTTACGTAGGAACGAGCTTGAACGTAACGCATATCCTCCCACCCTTTCTAATGCAAAGAAATTGTTTTTTTTTCCCAGGAAGTGAGGATATTACATGCGCCAAGAGGATATTTTACGTTGACATTCAAATGGAATAATTCGTATCAAAATAACAATGCCACATTACATGACTTCATGATGAATATCGCATTAAGGTTTCACTATTTCACATTATTTCACCGAAGTATGTGTATCGTTCAAACCCCAACATCAACGTTCAGTTTAGCTCAAGCGGTTAAAGCATCCGCCCGGTAAGTGGAATGATCCGGTGTTCAAATCCCATTTAAGGAAATATTTTTGCGGTTGTGATTTTAATTGTTCCTGATTCCACCTTCCCCACTTCTCCTATGTTCATCCTTTAAATGTGTTCCTATTCTAATGCAACCATTTCAGAGAGTAAAAATCATTCATGCATTTTACTCTCTGAAATGGTTGCATTGTAATGCACACACAGCGGATGACTCCGCTAAAGTTACTGTTACAGTTTCTTGAAATGTGTTCCAATTCCTTTTCCTTATATCTATCTTCTTGTGAATGAATGAATATATTTTTTTTATTAGGTAATCTACCGGTTAAGGTAGGTTTTTGGATGGACACAACTATCAAATAAACATTTTGTGACTCCCCACCTAGCAAACTAATCTATATCAGGTCCCTCTTCATCTCGGTGTACTTCTTTCCTCCCTTCATCCCATCCAACATCCCTATCCTGTTCCTACCCTTACCTCGCTTGCCCAACATTCTCCCCTCTATTGCCCTCTTCAACATTCCACTACCGCTCAATACGCCTTTCATCCATTTTTCCTGCCTCCATAGGATTTCTCTCAACAAACCCCTCTCCTCCCCCACCATTTCTAGTACTTCCTCATTTGTTTTCCTTTCGGTCCATTTCACCCTCTCCATTCTTCTCCACACCCACATTTCAAAAGCCTCCAATCTACGTCTATCCTCTGCTTCAGCGACCACGTTTCCGCGCCGTACATAGCTACGCTCCATATCAGAGTTTTTACGAGTCTTGTCTTAACATCCCTAAGAATGAATATATATATGTGTATGTATATGTATATGTGTATATATATATATATATGTGTATGTATATGTATATGTATGTATATGTATATATATATATATATATATACATATATATATGGCGGGTCGCGGTGGTCTAGCGGGTAGAGCGTTGGACTGCTGACCGGAGGGTCCCGGGTTCGATTCCCGGGCAAGGCACTTTGGGCACCTGCAGCTCCACCCAAGCTAGTTGATTTTTCGGGTACCAGATCCTTCTGGGAAACCATAACCGGCACAGGGAAAGGAACTGGCCCCCCTACCCTGATGTGTGAATATTCACACGCCGTCGGGCTTGGTACATGGGTGAGCTCTACCATCACCTACTAAACCGACCTTCGGGTTGATTACTGTGTTTATGGTTTATATATATATATATACATACATACATACATACATAGATGTGAACATATACACGTACATCTATGTAGCCACCGATATCTACGTGATAACTCGCGAAATCGCTTACATACCAGCTTTTCGATCATTGTTAATTCCCGGTCTCATCCGTCACCACGTACCTTCCTAGGATGCCCTGCGCCTCCTCCGCCCCAGACCTACAATTCCCTCTGCCGGAAACCTTCCAGTCTGACCTGAAGAATGCCTAAGAGAAGGCTGAACGCTTAAACTTTCTGAAATGTGGGTGCACTTTAAAATGTTCTCTCTTGACTTATTTGTGTTATATTGTGCCATCCAATTATAAACATATATATTAATTATTGAATATTCACACGCCGTCGGACTTAGTACTGGGTAAACTCTACCATCACTTACTAAACAGACCTTCGGGTTTATTACTGTGTTTATGGTTTTATATTAATTATTATATTTTGATTATACATATTTTTACATTATTGGTCTGCTTGATTCCGCCTTTCCCACCTCTCCTGTGTTCGTTTTTTATGTGTTCCTATCCCGTTTCCTTGTATCTATTTCCATGTGAATGAATACATACATATATATATATATATATATATATATATATATATATATATATATATATATATATATATATATATATGTATATATATATACATATATATATAATTATTATAATTATAATATAATTATATACAAATATAGATTCAAATACGAAGTCCCGCCATACAGCGCACAAATATTCATTCAGACATAGAAATAGGTATAAGGAAACCGGATAGGAAAACACATAAAAGGCAAACAGAGGACATGTGGGGAAGGCGATTTTTGAGAATATCACGAAAGTAAAAATATTTCCTTAACCAGGATTTGAACACCGGACCTTCCACTTGCCGGGCGGACGTACTACCAGTTACACCAAAAAGAATACTTAATCTACCCTGAGATCTGCGATGTTTTTAAGACGCCCAAGTGCTCCGAATCATTTGCCAAAGGAAGGCTTTAGGGAGCTGTTCCACCCACCAAAGGAGAAATAGACAATACAAACAAGAAGAGGGGACAGTTCGTTAGAAAGCATATAGTATCATATAGAAGAGGAACAGTACGTTTCGTGGCACGCATAGCCGGTAGAAGAGATGAGCCACATTGGCCAGATACACATTCAAATACGAAGTCCCGCCATACGGCGCACAAATATTCATTCAGACAAAGAAATAGGTATAAGGAAACGGGATAGGAAAACACATAAAAGGCAAACACAGGTCATGTGAGGAAAGCGGTTTTTGAGCAGATCACGAAAGTAAAATATTTCCTTAATCGGGATCACTCACACTGTAGATGATTTAAGCTTTCGGCCTACTCCGAGGCCTTCTTCAGGTCAGACTGAGAGGATAAAACCTCTCAGTCTGACCTGAAGAAGGCCTCGGAGTAGGCCGAAAGCTTAAATCATCTACAGTGTGAGTGTCCTTTTACGTGTTATCTGTTTTATTCTGTGTTCTATTGTGCCGTCCAAAAGTTATATATATATATATATATATATATATATATATATATATATATATATATATATATATATATATATATATATGCGTACATAATGTCCATTTTCATCAATAACTCACTCAATATCCTCATGGTTTCGTTTCCCCTTATGATGAGGGTTGATATAATATTAGCTTCGCAATTTCATTTATTTATTATAATCTCCGGATAACGTGCATAAAAATAAGGATTGAGGCAATTTACATTCGATAAATCGCAATATTGAAAACTTCCACTTTAAATGTTCTGCAGTATTCTGACGTGATTCCTCGAACAAAGTGATTCTATATGTGAAGAGACAAAGAGGCTTTATACCTGAAGGATGAGCCAGCATTGAAAACGAAATGACTGGATACATAATGCACCATGCCACCGAGGGTTGAGCTCTACTCAAAGATAGATGCAGAGGTTTTCTAAGAGGGGGCTCTGTTGTGGTCTCGTACTCATTCTCTGTGTATTCTATTGTCCCCTTATGTAAATTATAGGATGCAATTAACACTATTATGTATTATATAATAGGTTTCTTAACAATTATTAATATGTCCGATGTGATATCGATCCAAGGGGGCCGGAGCCCTTTACATCCACATGGCTCCAACATTAAAGGGTGATTGAGAGAATGTACACCCTCCAAGTCTTCAATATGAACATGCCATAGTCACCAGCCATTGATCGTTTCCATTTCCTGAGTTCAGAAATGGAAACATGGGGTTTCAGGAGAATGAACAAGATAAAATGAAAGGATCAAATGGGTGGCGAACATGCTCAATAAGGAGTGAGAATGGGAGAATTCTGAGGAAGAGGTGATGTTAATTTTTGAGAAAAAACGTCCTTTGGAAGATAATCGTCGAGATTAAAGTTATTTTAAAGGGCTACAAAAGAAAATTCTGGATGAGGTACTTGAAATGCATAAATGCAGAGTAAAAAATATAGGCATGAAGACACTATCCAGTTAAAGAATGGAGTACATAGCTCCAACAAATCAATCTTTGAATTGATTATCACTGGCGATGAAGGGTAAAGACCTCGGACTGATGATTTCATAAACATTTTTTAGCGTGTGATTAAGAAGAAGGTAGGAGGAAGGTGTTAAGTATGTTAAAAGAAGAGCTAGACAAAGGCAACGTAACGTTTTCAAAGCGTATGTACTTGATGACAGCGGCCCCGGTAAAGGTAAAAAGAAAAGATTAGTGAATTCGTTGATGAAGAGTGTAGTATTTTACGACCTGGAGACTTTGTTGTTGAGGCAAGCAAGCAGTGTGGTTGAAAATAATTAAGATACTGAGAGGAAGGATTAAAAAAATGAAATAACAGGAAATATAATTAAACGAAGAAATTCTAAACATGTAATGGGAGCAAAGAAAGGTGTTGGGACAAGTTAGAAGAAAACAGGACTGCAGATCATATTCAGTAGCAATGAACTGTTGGAGACACTGGCAGAATATTTGTTAAATGAGATACGTATATGCAGAAAGAGCGTAAGCTGTGTCTACACACACCCAAAAGGAACTATAGGAATGACAGCAAAATCTGGAAGGATTTTGTTTAATTTAATGCAGGTTTTAGTGGAAATATGTAGTGTCGTCTTAGGTTTGCATAAAGAATGTAGTAGTTCATCCATCATCATAAGTTTATCTTTACCGGTACACTATTCTTAATGTAATTAATTTAAAAAATAATGTGATGCAATTATAGATACGAGTGCCAGCTTGCCTTGTGAAGACGGCTCGTCCTTATTTGGAAATAAAGGGTCTATAAACGTCCTATTTATTGCATAACGATGGTGAATCAGAATCAATGTACAGTTGTTAAATATAGAATCATCTATTTTATTATTTTTCACTGGTATAAATCGGTATGTTCAATAACGAATGTTGGTCTAATTCTTATTTTGGGGACTTCTTCAATTACCGAAGCGTTCCTCGAAGGAAAAAGTTTAAGGAAGGCAAATATATAGTCTTCGTAAGTGCTTCGAGTGCATGCGTGATTGGCAAATAAATAACAAATTCGATTTTAATGGTTAAATATCCAATTGGTCATTAAAATATTCCCACGAGACAAACTTTATTGAAGGACTCGGGCAAGCACTAATGGTTGCGTGGACGTGAATGCACGAATTTTGTGGATTCGAATTTTAGCATAGGATAAGAGATAGGATTTAAGATAGAATGTTGTAGTTACGAAACCGATTAGGCGACACCTTGTGGAGCAACTCAACAAGTTTTTCTTTTCCTGTTGCTGGAACTTGAAATCGCTCCTTAAAACTTGGTTGGAAGCATTTTTGGCCGCCGGCAGCGTGCACAACGCGAATACTCATGGGTCCATTGGTCCAGTGCGATCGTTAACCGGTCGACTTCTTACGAGCACTGCAGCCAGGAGTGATTTCGGCGAGATTGTCAATAAAGTTGTTGTATCCGTAGGGTTACCTACCCTTTACATTATTTTTTATGCTTAGGATTTGTACTCGCATCAAATGAGTAAACCCACGGATAGACATCTCGTAATGTTGCACAGAAACAAGTGAAATCGTGCGCACCGTGAAGATATTCAGTACAGAACTAGTTACTTTTCTGCTAATTAATCTGTACCATGATATGAAAAACATGAGAAGGAAGATTTGCGCAAGTATTAAGAAATAAAAGGTGACCAATTCAAATTTTTCTTTCGTTTCTAACTTTCGCTACTTTTACGCATCATTAGATAACTAAACAGATTTACATCCCACCTCTTCTCCACAATTCATGACCACATATTAAATAAGCTCATTTACCAAGTAACTAAAATGAATAACATAATTGTAATCTTATTTTTTAATTCGTCTTACTGGCACAACTCTTTCGCTCAAGTCCACGTAACAAAGGGTGTTGACTTAACCCTGCCCCTACCGCACGCTACAATTGTGCCTCGCTGGGTATCATTTGGACGCAAATGTTGATTCACGGTATATTTGAATAATACCGATTTTTAAAATGAATTCCAATGAATCATTTGTGTAATTTTGGCCAACTGACTTCGGCCGCGCCATGCTTTCAAGTACTTATATGACTTTTGACCCTCGGGTAGAACAATATCGTTAAGCATTCTGCCCCATCCACGGCCTCTGCCAGGCTGAATATAGCGTTGGGGGTGCCTTGGTTGAAATCGAACGACTGGTATACTTTTGAAAAGGTTTGAACATTTGTTTGAAGTTCGCATTCTAAAGATACGTCAAGTTCATTCAGATCAAATCTACAATCCCTAAAATAACGTAGCGCTTGAATGAATAGATATTTAGGAATATGAAAAATTCATAATGTGGATGAGGTGATGTGGAAAGAAGAGAAGCACGGAATGGAGAGATTTGCTTCAATAGGAGAAAAGCTTTTCACCGATCTAACAAAATTCGTGGAAATGATTCGGATTTCATGTGCGCAGTAATTGTCGTTGCTGCCGATGACGTCTTGAAACGTAGTTATTTTCGCAGAAATGCTCGCATTCGAACGCTAATGAACCGCACTGCAGCGTGAAAGGGGGAAAATTGATGCATTCACTTTCTTATGAGTTAATGTGCAAGAGAAGACTTTATGTAAGACGACAGATATTTTTAATAATTCTTATAATACAATCTCCTTACCCAGCGCGGTCCATCATGAGGCAGTGAATTCTATTCCGGTAGAGAGAAATCACACGCAAGATCATTAACTCCATTATATTATTATGAATCTTTTATTTCTAATATATATATATATATATTAGACAATAATGTATATTTATATATATATATATAAGAAATATATATAATACCAAATTTTTTATTATTAACTTTGCACGGCTTCTAGAAAAATTATTCAAGCAGAATAAAGCCAGAGTGCAAAGTACCGTATGGCATTTTATTGCGCAACCATGAAAACTCCCTCAACAATTTGTCTAACAATTTAAAACATCAACATTTTTCCGCAGTCTGTCTTTAAATTATTAAATTTCAACATGCATTTGCAAAACCCAGGTGGGTTGTTTGATAACCCATCAGGGTGAATAAATATAGTATATGTTATATATCTCGAGTCTCACCACCAATTTTCAAACTTAACATGCTAGCATGTGGACATCGCGTAATGAGAAATCAACAGTAGAGTTATCAACCGCCAGTTTGAGTCATATTTCTCGAGCCGTGAACCGACGTGCCGTATCATAGGACGTAATGAAATTTTCTTCGTGTTCTCTGGTGTTTCAACAACCACTATTTTTCCTTTTCTATCCTCAAGTCGTGTACAAATTTCACCGATCGGCGAAACGGTATACGTAATTGCGGCTTTCTTGAGAAATATTAAAGGGACGGATAATTTAGCTCGGGTTTTTCATTGTCTTCGAATTTAAATCTTTTTGCAATACTTAACATTTGACGCGATTTCATGGAGGAAAGTGATTTATTACATCGAGTGACAAGACCCACTAATTTCCCTCTGCTTAGGTCTCAGCGTCGCTTCGATCGTTCAGATCCCCTCCGCCTTTTTCGGAAATTGATTAATTATCAAACTCACTTCGACTGCGGCAACGGAAGCGCCCACTGCTGCCTCTGTTCCATCCACCTACCCAAAGAAGTTTATTCTCATTATTGGAACAATTCTTCCCCGTATTCCGTAAATTTCTCATCCTGCCTTTGGGTTGCCCTTGTCTCATGGCCGGTGCCAAGGACTTCAGGTTTAGAGGAGTCCCACCGCTGCCTCATGAATTCATACCTCGTTCCCTGCTGAAATGTCAATGGGGATGAAATACTGGTACGTAGATGCACCGCCTACCTGAGTACAGACTTACTCTTATTTATCTTTTCACTGATCGCCTAATCCATAACAGACTCCCGTTCGACTTCATAATTACGAGAGAACAAGTAGCTTAGTAAAAATGAACAATGGAATAATTTACGTATATATTTAACTCTCATTTAATTCATAAATGAAACTTATTTGGAATGTGCCAACTCTCTTGACATTGCAAACCAAAGGCCCTGGGTGATAATCGGGTCTCTACTAGACTTTAATAGTTGACTGGCCAGCGGTGATTGATACATTCGATTATTTTCTGAGAATTCATTATACCCGTCGTAATGTACAACAGACATAGATCTTAAATAAGGGAAAATAGGACTTCGATCGAATATAAACGCTGTGCATACTGTTTTTCGTGTTCCTGTCTCACTTACATGAATATTTTAGCAGAATAGAAGAAAAACGAAGTGTAAAGGTATGGAGGTAAGAAATGACTAGATAGAAGAGAATTATTTGTTGACAGCGCAAGGAATGGCCAGATGATTACGTCAGATCAAAGTTAATAATGCCGGAAAAAAATAAATTTAGAAATGCCTTCGAAGATGACTGGGAAAATTATTTCACGTTGTCCCTCGAGAAAGCATAAACAGGGTCCAGGGTAAGTGGTTGAGGCGGTAGCTTCGTGCCTTGAGCATGTGGGCCAACGGTTCAAATTAGTTCCATGCCACTGCGCACCTCCGCTAAACACCCCACGTTGTGTGATTTTCTACGTTCGACCTTCCCGTGAAGCATCAAGCGGCACAGATAAAGGGATTTGCATTAACCCGAGTGACTGCATTTCACTCGCCATGGGGCTTAATTTGAATAAGGGAAGAATTGATCACGCCCATCAAACCAACATTCAGTTATTTTAATTTGATTTGGCTACGTGCTTAAGGAATATGACTTGGAAAACAAAAATTAGGGATTCGCATGCCCGTTTGGGTACATAGGTGGCCGCAGCGGAGGAACGAACAGGGTAAAACTGTTCCTCAACCTTTAATCCCTCATTTGCCATCACAGGCGTCCTAGAACCCAACACCATCCACCACTACACCCCTAGCTGTCGCGCGGATTTTAGGAATTGACACCACGAATACCAGGATACGGGACGTTTCTCGGAAAATCCAGTATGGGCGTCTTTTCTTGTCGTGCCCAGGATTTGGGTACCATATTGGGGGGCTTCTATTTGGACCGAAAAAAAAAAGAAAAAATTCTTGCCGTTTCCTTCCAGGATTCGAACAGCGACGAAACTGCGCGCTCCAGTCGACCGCAGTTTTCGCTCGGGTCATTTGGCTAATGAAGGCGATTTCACGGTGACGCTCATCCCGGCTACGCCTCCCCTCAACTCATTGGTGGAGTAAAATATTTAGCGGACGGGGCAGGGCCGCGAATTTCATCACTCCTTAGGGTGGGAGGGTTGGTCTCCGTAACATCTCCGTGGACGTAGCCACGAATTTCAATTGTCCTGATTCCTTCCTCTCCGACATTCACACACACACGAACACATTCGGACTCAGGCGCATCCAAAACGATGACCCTGCACGCTCAAACACATACCCACACAAAGAGACAAACCTTCACCCCTTTGGGGGTCTCTCCCGGTGGCCCCTGCCACCCACGCCGGCAGAGGGGGGGGGGGGCCGTGCGCGGCCCCGGCAAATGTAAAGCATTGGGCCCCTTGGGGAAGAGACCACGGCCGAGAGGGATAAAGAGCAGCGGCAGTTTGGCCTTTGTCGGTCATTCCCCCTCCCCCCCTCTCTCGTGATCCTACCCCCCACCACCCTGGGGTACGCCGACCTCCCCTACCCGCGCTTCCCTGGTCCCCACTCGCCAGCCGCCGTTCTGCCCCCTTCTGTGCCTCGATCAAACCACCCCGGGGTCCCTTCCCCCCATCTCACGCGCCACCCTCCCTTCTCGGCCCCAACCCCCGTTCCCTCTCCCCTCCCGTCCCCCCCTGCACCCGCACGCCCCACACCCGCCCCCCTCCCTGTCTACGGATCAATACCCGGGGTCCTGCCTATTGTTACCCGGGGAGTGGAGTAGATCCTCTCCGCTTTTCCACGCTCCCGGGCGCGCACACCGACGCGCCTCTCCCCCTCCGCTCTCCCTCACGCACGCCCCCCCCTCGATTCCCCCCCCCCGGCCAACCCTCCCCACCAAAATCCCCCCGCCCCCACCCATGAAACACATCTCCCCACACGAGCCATCATCGGGACACACACAAAAGAAGGGAAAATCTTGACGCGGAAAACGTATTCTCCATTCGAGGAGCAAACCAAATTTATAAAGAAAAATAAATAAATAAAAATATAAAAGAAGAAAACACAGAAAAAGGTTAAAGAGCGAGGGACCGGGCGATCGCGCGTCGGCCAATCGGCGTCCGGCGGTTAGGCCGTTGTTGTTCGGTCCCGTTGTGTGATGGGTTGGTTGGACGGGATGGAAATCACGGCCCTGAAGCAGGGAACGAGGGGAATGGTAAATGTCCCGGGCGGGAAGGGTTTGGGTGCCTCGGGAGATATTTTGAAAGCGGCGTAAGGTGAGCGTGGGATAAGCAAACGAGTAGTATGAGGTTGGCCAAGCCGCGACGAGACGAAGGTTTCTTTCCCATCGAGGGTCCGCGGAGGCGAATCATCGTCCCGTGTTCGAGCCCGGCTCGTGATAGACAAAAATCCGATGATGCGGGAAAATTCGTCCCCGGAAAACAAACGGACTTAAAATGCAGGCGTGAAAACGATAAGGCCTCACGTGACTATGACCGAGAAGCGATATTCAATTGGCGATGCTGTCACGAAGGCGAGAATCTGGCTGGAATACCGTACCCAGAAAAAAACCCTGTATTACCGAAAAATCTAAGGATCTGCGCGGAAGAAATGACGCACAAGTAGTTCTTAAAGAGAGGAATAAGAAGCAGCATAATAATCATAGCAATCGTCTTTCGATAAGAAAATATATATACGGATACCAAAATATTGTGGGTCTTTTAGTAAACCAATTTTTTGTGGCGCCACCTTGAAAATTTCGATCTAACGGAAGCATGAAAATTAAATTCCGTGCCAGAGGCATATTTAAATGCGTGCTAATATGATTTCTCCTAAAACTTAACTCTGAAATAGTGACGTTCGTATCAGGATATAAGCAGAAGTGTGAGAACCAATTCCTTAGTCATGGAAACAAGTTGGCGCGAAATTTTGCTGAGGTGAAATTTGCGAGTAATTAAGGCAAGTCCGCTCGGAAGCACACAGCTGTTTGGCGCTCTGTGGTCGTCACTTTTCGTGAATCTACGCAGTGAAGTTAAGTGGTTTTTCATGTATGGCGGAGAGTTTATCCTGAAAGCCAAGGGGAACGTAGAGAGAACCCTAAATGACTATCCAGTTGCGCACAGCTATTATCGTCAGTCACTTGGCATTGTCGAAAAATGTGTACATAGCGCTCTCCGTGCGACGAAATGTACCTATCTAAACATATGGCATCACTAATATAGACCGTTAACTTTTTTAAACATGAACATCACCACGTTGAAAAGTTAATTGGAGTCTGTCTCAAATTAATTTTCCTTATTTCATTTGATAGGCAGGACTTTCTGCTTTGTTATTTAATGCCGTCAACATCATCACCAGCTTTCTTAAACCTCTCACGGTCGCCAAAGCCCTCCGACAACTCCCACGCTCCTCCCTCTCCCCTTCCCGCCCC
Organism: Hetaerina titia; assembly: GCA_037158775.1. Taxonomy (NCBI): domain Eukaryota; kingdom Metazoa; phylum Arthropoda; class Insecta; order Odonata; family Calopterygidae; genus Hetaerina; species Hetaerina titia. The sequence continues at coordinate 18,917,038 of CM073779.1, forward strand.
ATTACGCTCTCGCCTATACCATTCCATCCTCCTGCCCACAAGAAAACGTATCCGGGCACGACGTTACGAGAGCTCCGGAACTGCGGTGGGAGTCAAAGCAACGGCCGCAATTATGCGTGACCAATGGACGGATTCGCACATTATCCACCACGAGACCTCTCCCTTCCTACCCTTCGCACCGCTTATACCCTTCCCCGCCCTCCAGACCAAAATTCTCACCGTGCCCAGCGCTAAGTTAACAAAAGGAAATAAAAATTTAGAAAAACGAAAAATGTGGACGGAGGCACATATTCCGATACCGTTCTCTTGGAACATCTCAGGCAACCCTCTCCTAGTAACATCTGAAGGTTTATTTGAGAACTTTCCTTCCAATTTTAGGAATTTTTAAAATAACTGTAAACCAGCTACTGGATGATAAACCATTGATCGGTGATTTTTATACTATTGTACTTATTAAAATAATGGTTGTATGTGATGTGGACGGCATTACTAGTTGTATTTCAAAAGTGAATGATGTGTTAACTGGACGCGATTTTGAACGGTATATGAAATTGAAGAGGACGTGATTATGGACCGAGTGTGGCGATGGACGGTGCGTAGTATGTTCTCAAATGGTGTAAACCTTGCCCATGGGTGATGGTAAATGTAATAATGTAGTTGGTAATCCTTTAAGGGCCATTGTACATAAGAGCTTTGTCTATCTGTTCTTTTTGTGATGTATGTATGTCCATGTCATTTAAGATATTCTTATTAAGTATTGTAAGATTATGTATAAATAGATGTTGATGTCATGAGTGACAGCTGACCAGACTTGACCGTTGCCATCAGGACAATTACCTAATTGCAACGAGAAATTCTTAAATAAATAAATAAAATATCGTTGCCGTCACGGGAGTTTTCTGCTCCGACTAACACGAACTGAAGAAGGAAGGAGTTAAGAGAAGCCTAGTACCTAGTAGAAGATATTACCTAGACCGGAGTGCGAATTAAGTGACTGTCCTTTCGGTAATCTTGAGTGAATTGGCAAAGTGCAACTTTTCCTCGCCTCTTGTATATTTCTCCCTTCGCACAAAGGCGTGGGACCCGCGCAAAAAGAGAAAGGCTGTTGCGACACTCCTATTGACGACGATGGACGGACGGTGAGTTCGAAAAGTTTTTCAAAGGGGATCACGATAACTTTCCTGGATGCTAAATAGAAATATTTGGATACACAGCAATCATACGCAAAAATCCATCGAGCTTAAGAGAGAGCTACTACGGCTACGCCTAGCCATCATCACGCTAATCGCTACGTTTCCTTTGTTTCAGATGGGCAATTTGGTGCGTGAATCCCTGCCGATGCAGTGGGAAAGTTGATTCGCTCGGGGCGCACGCGAGCAGTGGGTCCTTGCGGAGAAAGGCCAGCGCTAGCCACTAGACAGGCGTCTCCGGGCTAGCTGGCCCTCACTCGAGTCTCCGAACGATAGGGAGGCAAGGAAATACGAAGGCCGCCGGAGACTCAAGAGGGGAGGTTAGACTTGCTCCACGCACAATTGCAACGGTAATGATGACGATGATAAAAAAGAATCTTTTTCCCACAAACGCACATTCGCCATCATCATCCGCATCTTTCCCCTCCTGCATATCCCAAAATCACCCCCCGATGATCCGGTATGACACTGCACGATCGCTGCATATACACGGAGGAGTAACGGCGTCGATAAATTTCTCAGAGCGCGGGGCCGCCCCACCGAAATGACCCCCGTCCCCTTCCTCTATCCCGACACCGCACTCATTTTCCTCTTTCTATGCCTTCCTTACTCTCCTTTCTCCCCTGTCACCAAAATCCTCCTCAAGTGAGTGGGTAGAGCGGGGGGGCAGCGGGGGGGAAGGGTTTAAAGCCCCCGTAACAAGTTCCACCGCTCCAGAGGAGAGGCGGGAGAGGGGAAAAAAGTCCCCACATGAGCGTAAAAACACGTGCACCGATAAAAGATAACGACCCCCTCCGCCCAAGCACGTCAAATCTTTATTCCCATCCTTTCGCCCCATTCTCTCTCCCTCCAACGGACCCCACCCCCCACACCCTACCCCCGAAAATTTTCCCTCTCCCTCCATCCCTCTCTCTCTCTCCCTACCTCTCTGTCTCTCTCTCTCTCTCCTTCCCACGCTCCATCTCCCCCTTTTCTCATCTCCGTCCGAATCAATCGAATTCCATCGCCCTCGCCTCAAATCACTCACCTCAACTCGGCCTTTTCCTTGTCCGAACCGACGGGAGGAGCGAAAAAAAAAGGAATCGCGCGAAAAAGTAGTCCTGGACGGCCGAAGGTCTCTCGGCGAGCAGTCCGCGCGTTCCCATCCCCCCCCCTCTTCTCCTTCGAGGATCCCTTCCTCCGCCCTTCCCCCGTCTCCTTCGACTCCTTCCCTCGCTGTGTGTCGGTAGACAGGAGAGGGGGATAGGTTGGGATGGCAGACCTCTCTCTCTCTCTTTAATGCTCTACATCGCAAGTAAGGCCAACGTTCCGCGCGAAGTCATTGCCAACCTGACGGCCATTTTCCTCAGAATCGTTAAACCGATGAAATTTCTTAACGCGATTGGTTGCAAAGTTAGCTTGGGTATACATATAAATACGAGAACTTCGAAGCGTAGATATTATTCGCCTGGACCGGGATTAGAAACCCGACCCACGACCGCGAGCTGGTGGCTCAAAATATTGTCACGTAATTCCCCGACGTTTCTTTGAATTGATCGGATGCAGTTTCGTGCGAGGATAACGATGTTTTAGTAAAATGAAGCGCAGCGCGATCATAAAAAATGTACGGTTAGGGCGATTAAGGCGTCTCGCGCTACGTCGCTCGGACTTTGTTATGGATCATTTATTCCTCCCTCAATCTACCTTCTCCCTATAAGTGTTTCTCAAGGTCTTCTTCTCGATACCTCTCTTCCTCTCGCCCTTCACTCTCTGCTTACATTTCTATTTTCATTACTAGTTATCATTTCTCTCATATCTTTTATCTTCATCTCTTTACTCTTCTCTTCTCGTCCCTCTCGATCAAGCCTTCTTCCATAACCCTCCGTCCCGCTATCTCTCCCTTTCTCTACTTCCCTCTCACTTAATACCTTTATCTCCTGCTCACTTTCTACCATGCTCGCACTCTAACTTTCCATCTCTCTCCTCACTCTCTCCCTCCCACTCGCCATCTCTTTTTCCATTTTTCGGTTTCTCTTGTCTCTCTTCCTCCTGCCTTTACCATATCCACCTCTCTTTCGCTACTTTCACCCTCTTTCTCCCTCTCTATAGACCCCTCTCGTTCTTATTCTTCCCCTCCCCTTTTCTACTTCACTCTCTTAGTAGTAGTAGGAGTAGATCCTGTCTCTCTATTCCTTCCTATCTTATTTAGTCTTTCTAAATTTCTCTCTCTTTTTACTCTTTCTCCCTACATCACCCTTTGTCACCATTTTCTTCTTTCTCCCCCCTCTCTCTCTTTCTCCTTCTCTATTTCATTCACACTCTCTTGCGCTTTCTCTTATTCTTTTTCTCAATTACACTGTTCTGTTAGTAGTAGCAGTTCTCACTATTTCTAACCATCTCTTTCTTTCTCTCCTCCTATCTCTCTTCCTCCTTGTCTCTCACTTTCCCATTCTCGATCTTATTCTGATTTTCTCTCACTCTGTCTCTTTCAGATCCATCGTTCGCTTACGCGGCGTTGCTCTGAAAGTATAGATCTATACAGTGAGCTATACTGCGCAGAGTACGGTGATAACATCGACAAATATACGGATTCTCCCTTCCGTCTCCTCCTTAACACCCAATTTCCCCCCTACTCACCCTACTCTCAGTTCTCACCCCCCTAAATGCAATGTTGTATTCCGTTTCTTACGACTCCATCGGAATGAATCGCTTTCAAAGTTTCGAAGCCAAGGGTCCGGGTTGAAATCCCTGCACCAGCAAGCGATTCCATTTGTGCTACGGTACATACATGGCTGTCAATAGGAAAAAACTAGAATTTGCCGCTTGCGAGTATCCTTGCCGAGTGAAAGGGCATGTCATCATATCTTGCATGTCATTCAATATCATTACAGCCCAAAAGAACGCATTTCAAATTACCTATATGAGCCAAACATTAGAAGAAGACATTCTTTATCGTTTATGGACTAACACCTTCGGAGATGGATTTGAAAAACTGAACTTAGTAGATAATATGATCTAGTAAACATACACTCTCAATATGAAAGATGTAACATCGAATTAGATTCAAGATTATTGTAACGCATCTTAGAAGAGAGTTTTTTAGTTAGAAGACACGACTTTTTCAAGATGGAAATGGTTATAATGTATTCGAACACTGATAAATTCCTTTGCATTTATATCGACACGTAGAAAGTCGCCACGGTGTAGGTTAGAAGGCTTAGGTTCTCTGAATACTAAGTTTGTCTCTCATCAAAATTTCTATTTCCCTTCTCATATCTCAAAAAGAGAGAGAGAGCCAGAGTCCGCTCAGGCAGAGATTTCCAACCTTCCCCCATTATTCCCAGCCGCCCAGCCGGTTAATCCGACCTCCATTTAAATTCCGCTCCGGACCCTAGTTCGGTATCTGGAGGTCCCCCCCTTCCGATGGCTTCATGAAAACGACTGCATCCCCTGCCTAATGCGAACGGGCGCCTTCAAATTTGCGAGACCTGAATGACGAGAATGCATTAGCGACTTCCTGGCGAGAGCCCTGTAGTCATTCCCTCCCTCTCGCGGAGTGCTTCGCTCGCCCTCCGAGCGCGGGCTTGAATAGGACGACCCGCTGTAGAGTCCCCAACGTGAATGGCGGTTGAATGTTTAATTGGGCCGGGGAGGAGGGGAATGGGGGTCATTTTCTCGTGGCCCGCGACACATATCACTCAAAGGTAAGTGAGGGAATATTTCCAGGGGGGTCTCGTGATCCACAGGCGGGCCCCGCCTTTAACTCCCATGGGAAACACAATGCCCCTCAGTTCTCGAGTATTGACCAAATACCCAAAATTTGCATCCACGATAAAAGGAAATTATGACTACAGCAACTAAAGCGTATAAAGAAGGCCGCGGGAAACGAAGAATTACCAATAGTTATCGTGGGTCACGTTTGTAAACGCTTAACGCAAGACAGAAGTCATTTCCGGTCCTAGCTTTCTCTCTGAAGATACTCCCTTTAAGTTCGAAGAGACTTGTTTGTCCCAACTTAATTATCATTCTCCTCAAAATATCGTCAGAGAAAGCAAAAACTGGAAAAATAAATTGACTATTGCTTCCGTCGTGCAGTGAAATAATTTCGACGAGTCTCTTCTGAGTCCCTTAAAATTATAATTAGAGTCGTCAGAAGGCCGAGCTTTTATCAGTTAGGAATAAACATTTAAAATAATTTTTGCCAAAGCCCTTTGTTCCGAAAGTCATAACGTTGGATAGATATCCGGTCGAGAAAATATGCGTTTCTGTGAGTGATCCTCGGCGTACCAAATAACAGCGAACGACCAATGATTTTCTCATAATAGCGTTCTTGCGGGATGCGTCCTCGGTTCAGTTCTTGCCCCCTGAGTCTTTGATTAAAAAGGAGCATCAAACTAACGGCAAGTTCTGTTACGACCCGACGCTCCATAATAAAACCCCCAGCGAACACTCGTATGCAACTGCCGACGATTTCAGCCATGCGGGCGAGCGATTATAATCGACGCGACGCTCTCAAACCAAGACAGTGCTAACAACGAGCGCGAGGGTCGACATCAGAGCATTATCGCCCGCACCACCAATTAAAGTACAAATTACCTTCATTTCCGCGACGTGGCCTCGCCGGATTTTTCCCTAGGGCACCCCGCCTTCCACGGTTCCGCCGCCCCGCCCTCACTTCGTAGCCCACCGCTTCCGCTACCACGATCTCCGAAGTCCTGCAGAGATGTTGCTCCACTTTGCGATGAATTCGGTTCCCCCATGCAGAAGTTGAACGACGTGACCAACATGATGATAATGATATCGTCTCTATTTACCGAACAAATTTCAGTCAACCCTTTTTGGCGACAGCCTCAGATCGAGAGGTCCCGGTTTATTTTCGAATCTTGAATTTGCTGGATCCTACGGTAAACAAATCAAAATAATGAGGAGACGAAAAAATAGGTCTAAAAGTCAGTCGAGTTTGACTGAAAGTCTAGTTTTTTTTCGAAGGTCAAATTTAACGAAATATTTTTTATCAGCCCGTGCAACTGATAATCAAGCCTTTCTTTATAAAGAAGTAGGTGCACGGCTATCGAAATGTTTAAGAGAGATTACTGACGTCTATATTTTGAGTACATGGTTAAAATAGTGAGCTCGAAACATTAATGTTCGATAAAACAATTTCCAAATGGGGATTACTTCTCGAATGTCCGTCGTTACCGAATTTCAAAATTGTCCACCAAATGATTGAGGAGAATCGATTTCAGTCACTATAATGTTTACAGACCTTTAGATAAGTTATCAAAGATCGGATGAGCCATTATCGACTAAATCGACGGAGATTGGTTACATCTACGGAAATCTCATGACCGTGAGAGGAGTTGACCGGCGGCCATGGTAGTTTTCCAGTCGGCCTGCTGCCGATCCGGCCGCACGCTATTACACCCACCGCTGCCGTGTCTACATAATGTGTTTTGGAAAGCAGTGAATTCCAGCAAGAGCTAATAATCACGTTTAGCACAGACTAATCAATAATTTCACTTCTCTTCTAAAAAAATGAACATGGTTTTTTTATAAATTGTATCACGTTAAACAATGGGCTGGGCCCAAACGAAAAGCGGAAAGATTGTTGCCCGAAAAGATTATCAATATGTATTTTTTGTAATGCTAAGAAACTTAACAAAGAACTTAGGTTATTTGTTAGTTTATACTTCGTTGCACAGACCAAGACGCCACCAACACGTAAATGACATCACACGAATTAGGCAAGGGAGGTTTGGCCAGTGTGACCCTGCGTGGCACAGATGGAAGTGAGCAGGTCGCTATCGAAGTTGGCCATGGCTAAAACAGGTACGTATAGTCGTTCCGCCTTCACCACAAGTTTGATTCGCGGAATTCAGCAATGGCATACATTGAATTCCTCTTGATGGATTAGATTCCTCTTGAAACACACCTGTCAATACACACTCTACCTGCCACTTATGTACAGAGAGTTTTGTCCATTAGGATTACTTTATTAATAAACTTTATTAACTCTGTTTTTCTGCATACATGGACAAACTTGTAGCAGGATATAGAAAAAACATTTGAACAGATGAAAGAAGGCCGATATTATGTCCATTTCTCTGTATTTCCGTCAGATCCGGATGATGTACATGCGAAGTTGTAAGGTAAGATTTTAGATTCTACAAAGTATTCACATAATATCACCCACATTAGTTCAATTTTTGGAGGGAAAGTCACGTAAAACACGGCTTAAAAGAAAAGAAAATAAAATAAGTAAATGGACCGGAAAATCTTGCCAAATTAACCAGGAAAAGTATAAGTCTAGAGGATAAAATGAAAGTGGTGGAGTGTTTCAAAAACGGGGAGCGTCGGAGTGACGTTGCACGTAAATTTATCTTCGCAATAGTTCAAACTGACTTTGAAAAAAAAAAATAACTCCAGTTGCATCGGTCCGCTCGACTATTTCCTTCTCTTATATACGCAGGAATATGCACCGGGGCTTTTACTTTATTCGAGCCTTAGAAAAACGAAGAAGGTGATGGATGTTCCGAATCGCTCAATGACAGTTCAGGATCATTTCAGAATTTTCAACGGCGAGAAGTTATTTACAGAGATGGTCGAATCAGCAAGTGCCGATTAAGAAGCAGCTGAATAACAATTCAATGGCGATTTTCAAGAAATTATAAAAAGTGTTCACTTCCCTCTATCTTGTTTTCTAAAGTTGTTAATACCCAAGAGACGCTCGACTATTTAGGAAGGGAACGCGCTTCGTCTTTAGAGAGGACAAATAAGATCCGGGATTTAAATTACGTGGATATTTGAATAGTTCCTTTCGAAGAAATGGAGAAAAAAATTAACTTGAGTACATTTTTTATTTTTCAACGCAGTCTCTTTTATGCTCGATAGACTTTTCCCAGCGTTTCCCCAACTTTTTTAAGTCGCACAAATAGTAGGATTTCGAAAGGTCCTCAAAGTAGGCATCTATGTTGGCAATGGGCTCCTCGATCGACGTGAATCGTTTTCAGCCGAGACGTTTTTCTCAGTTTTTGAAATAAGAGAAGTCCCTGGGGGCCAAATGTGGTGAATACAGTGGATGTTGTTATTGTTCGAAATTTAATTTCATAATATTCGCCATCAAAACTGAGCATGTGTGCACCCGTGGATTATTTTGATGAAAGAGACTTTATTTTATTTGCCAAATGAGGACGTTTTTTCATGATTTTTTCGCCCAATCGGTACAATAACGACTCATAATACAATCATATATCGTTCATTTTGCAAATAATCGCTGTAGATGATTGTGCGTGAATCCCAAAAAACCGTAGACAAAAAGTCGCTTTCACCGTCTTCGCTTTCTTCTAAGGAGCCGTATCGCCTTTATAAACCCACTGTTTTGACTATTTCTTTGTCTCTAGAGTATAGCAGTGTATCCATGTCTCGCCCAAAGTTATCAAAGTTTATTAGAATTGCGACGGAAAAGCGCCAAATCATTTTCCGAATCGACCACACATTTGCGTTTATTCTCGAATGAGGCCAAATCTATTTTACCGAAATTCTTTTCACACACAATTTTTCGTGTAAAGTCGAAAAGACTGCGCCTTATGAAATGTCTGCTGTCTCAATTATTTCGTGAACTTTGATTCTTTGATCATACCAAATTAGCTTTGGTTATTAAAAGACGATACGGTGATACACTGGGGAATAAGGACCCCAGCAGATTGCTGGCGACTGTATAGTGACTTAGAAACATTGTTGGATTGATTCCAAGACTAGAAATTAGTACTTAAAATTAATGTAGATTTTTGAAACTTAAGAACAAAAGAAGTGATGAGCAGATTTTAAATTATGAAATAGAGTGTTCAGTGCTAGCTACAGCAGATTAAGTTAAATATTTGGGGGTAGTCCTAACAGCACGCCTTTCATCAGGATCACATGCTAGGAGAACATGCGGGGCCGCATTTAAGAAACTCGGTTTTGTTGAACGGGTGGTGGAGAAAGGTAATGAGAAAGTAAAAGAGAGCTGTCATATCATTTTAGATAGGCTACAGTTGGAGTAAACCATAAATATTGGAAGAAATACTTGCGGCGTGCTTGGGATAAAAGTGTTGCTGAAAGAATTAGATAAAGTTCCGAGAAAATCTGCCAGATTTTTCGAATATGTTACAATAACAAGACGAGTGAAAATTAGTCAGTACCTTGAATAATGTAATAAATACGTTGCTTGTGGTATCTAAGAAGTCTTGAAAATTATTTTAATTTTGTAAAAAGTTATGTTTATCTTTTTTGTTTGGACTACTGACCGGAGGGTCCCGGGTTCGATTCCCGGGCAAGGCTCTGGGCACCTGCAGCTCCACCCAAGCTAGTTGATTTTTCGGGTACCAGATCTTCCTGGGAAACCATAACCGGCACAGGGAAAGGAACTGGCCCCCCTTCCCTGATGTATGAATATTCACACGCCGTCGGGCTTGGTACATGAGTGAGCTCTACCATCATCTACTAAACTGACCTTCGGGTTGATTACTGTGTTTATGGTTTTTTTTATCTTTTTTGTAAAACTTTTTTGTGATTCTAAAAGTATTTCGTTTTATTACTGCCGTGTACGCCATAGCGATCGATAAAGAGTTGCCGGCAAACTAGTAATTATAAAATCCATTCGTTTTTCCCTCTTGAATTTCAAATCCCTTTTCGACATCAAAGACGGTTGATTTGAATTATTCGTTTTTGCAGAATGCCTGATACGGAAATCGACTCTAAGCGCCACGCCCGCCAGAAGATGGGAAGAATATTCTAGAGGAAATTTCAAGAGGGCGAGAGATTTTAATCCCGGAACGATACCACTTATTAGCATACGCATTGCCATGAAAAATTGTAACTACACTAAATAAAATAGAAAAATACCTTCGAAATCTTTTTGAATGGAACAATGTTTGTTTTAATTGTTGTCATAATGACTCCTTTCTGGTGTACGTGAACCGCATTTCAATCTTCCGAACGTTAAAATGCCCTTATGTGGCGCGTAATTCAATAGCGCAGAGACCCTTCGGCACACATCCTTTCAATTAAACGAGACATGACTGTGCATCATAGGCGCTCTTCCGTCCCTTAAGCTGGCCTTAGCAATGATGATACATTAATAGAAGAATAATAGCAATCAACGGTTTAGTATAAATATTTATATTTTCTCCATGCTTAAATCCAAACATCTTGGTCTAAATTATTTTGTATTATTTTTCAAATTTTTGTGGATTAATACTGTTTTTTTTTGTACCGTTGTTTCTGTTACTGTAAAAATGTTCTTTTAATACAATCAGATTTTGCAGCAATGATAAATCAAATCACACAAATCGCATATGCATTAATTTCAACGGGCCATGACTTTACTGTGGATGGCTTCATTAGCCAGTGTTCCGCAACAGCACAGCGAAGGAAAATTCTTAAGGGTTAGCAAAAAAAAAACATTTTACTAACTAAAAATGCAGCTGTCAGGTTCTCCACCAGTTCAGTTATTTTGTATTTTTGGCAATTGGGTGAAAATTGTGAATGCAGAAATTTCGTAGCACTGGTATCTCCGGTAAATAGCTTATATGCATCAGTGAACTAAAATCGTTATATTGCGTCTAATCTCAATATATTCAAGCGGTTTAAAGTTACGATAAACTTACCAAAATAATTTTAACGAAAAACCTTTAGTTATGCCTATGTTGAATCAAAATGTATAATCGTGTGGATTCTTATCAATTATTATATATATAATTATATTATATATTGATTATATTACATTTTATTTTAAACTATTTATTAAAATTAGTAGTTTTTGGCATATTTACAGCCTCCATAGACTCCAAAACCTAAAGGTTTTTACGACAAAGTTATTTCAATTCTGCCAAATGTGCTATCAAAATTCCCGAAATTTACAATTGGCGACGCTGGATTGAATGCTGTGAGAGAGCATTTCCAAAATGGTCGAGTATTCCACTTTTCAAGCGACTCCCTAAAAAATACCTGCGAGATTCGCCTTTCACTCGGGAAATCCGTCAGCTTGAAATGATACTCGCGCAAATTCATTGGCTTTAAGTTAATTTCTCAGCATAGGCCGTTCAAAAACCTCACTCACGAGGGGAAATACGAAGAAATAAAAAGATGGCGAGTGGGTGCATTCCCTCTTCAGGAAATGCACCAACTCGCCCCTCCCACCCTGCCCCAAACCCCCGCCGGCCCTCGCCGCGACCCCCGTTCCTTCCGCGATCCTGTCGCGTACGTGGAGTGCTCGCGCTCCGTGCACGGACAACGACGACCACTCCTTGTTCCCGCGAAGTTTTCAAAAAAGGAGGCGAGGACAAGGGCGCCCGCGCATTCACGTGTACGTATTTTCTTTCCACCCTAATTTTCTATAATTAAGGGTAAATACCGCAAAGCGTGGGTGGGGACAGGTCGAAAATCCGTACCGAAGGGCATTTCGAGCCACTCGGGCCCTTGAGCTTGGGGCAGGAGGGGGGGTTGAATGTAGACGTGGGAGTGCAACCCCCGCCCAAAGGAAACGCCAGTAGTTCCCTCCCATCCCACTCACAAGGGCCCACACGCCCTCTCTGCACCGCCCCGCATTATCTTCTCTCGAACGTGCACTCACACGCACCACCTCCCGGTACGGCTTGCCGTTACTCAATTTTTTTCCTTCCTTCTCTGCGACCTAGCGGATTCGCATATCCGCGCCCCCACAATTGCCTCCTCTAATTAATACCTTCCTCCATGTGGATTGCCTCTCTTTTTCCTCCCCGCCGGGGAACCGCAACTCCGCACATAAACTCCTCTCCCGCACTGATGAAACTCGGAAGCTGCCAACATGACAAAAAAAATTATTCGACTGTCGAGTAATTCTAGGAATTCCTCACAAGGCATGGATAGAGGTATGTGTTGCAGGGGGTTCTTTTAAGGTTCCCTATTGTGCTTGTCCTCTTGCTATACGGAATACTTTCATACACACACAATCACACGCACATTAACACGTATACATAAACACAAACACACGTGTGTGTCTGTTTTATACACTCACACATTATATAAATATATGTATGTGTGTATATATATATATATATATATATATATATATATATATATATATATATATATATATATATATATATATATATATAAAACACTGTATGGTAAAGAACTTAGGCCGACAAGGTTAGACATAGAAAAGGAACATGACGTAGAAGAAGATAGCTTGGGTCCAGGCATACTCGACGATGAAATAGAAAGAGCATTAAAGGAGATGAAAGCAAATAAGGCTGTGGGGGTGGACAATATTCCTGTAGAAATGTTGAAATGGTTAGGGAAAGGTGGGAAAAAGGCCATATATGGACTGATTCGTAGTATCTATGAGGAAGGAATCTGGCCGGAAGATTTTGTGAGATCGGTGTTAGTTCCTATTCCAAAAAAGGCAAAGGCTTCGTCATGTGAGGATTACAGAACAATAAGTTTGATATCCCACGCAGCTAAAGTTATTCTCAGGATCATCAACAAAAGGATAGAGAGTAAGGCGAATGATTACTTAGGGGATGATCAGTTTGGGTTCAGGAAAGGAAGAGGTACGCGTGATGCCATTGCAGTAATGAGATCACTAGTCGAGAGGAATATAGAATACAATCAGGACGTTTTTGCCTGTTTTGTAGATTTCGAAAAAGCGTTTGATAGAGTGAATTGGGAAAAATTAATGCGTGTATTGCAGAAAATAGGAATGGATTGGAGGGACAGGAGACTGATCCGCAACCTGTACATGTCTCAGACTGCTCAGGTGCGAGTGGGGAACGGAGAGTCTGGATGGGCAGTGTTAGGAAGAGGTGTAAGGCAGGGTTGCCCATTGTCACCGGTACTGTTCAACGTATATGTAGAGGAAATGATTAAAGAGGCATGGGAAGAACTGGAGGTAGGAATGAAAGTCGGAGGGGAACTCGTAAAATCGGTTAGGTTTGCTGATGATCAAGCATTAGTTGCTCAGTCAGCCAAGGAGTTGCAAGCATTGTTGAGTGAATTGGAGGTTCAGTGCGATAAATATGGGATGAGAATCAATATTAATAAAACAAAGGTTATGCGATTTTCCAGAAAGAAAAAGGCTAAGCTAAATATTAAAATAGGCGGGGAAAGAATAGAGCAGGTAGAGCAGTTTACATATCTCGGAAGTGTTTTGGACCAATACGGTCGAAGTGGTAGGGACGTAAGGAGAAGAATTGCGCTAGGCAAGGAGGCTTTCTCAAGAAGGAGGGAGTTGATGACGGGGACGTTGAGTAGGGATGTTAAGAGAAGACTCGTAAAAACTCTGATATGGAGCGTAGCTATGTACGGCGCGGAAACGTGGTCGCTGAAGCAGGAGGATAGACGTAGATTGGAGGCTTTTGAAATGTGGGTGTGGAGAAGAATGGAGAAGGTGAAATGGACCGAAAGGAAAACAAATGAGGAAGTACTGGAAATGGTGGGTGAGGAGAGGGGTTTGTTGAGAGAAATCCTATGGAGGCAGGAAAAATGGATGAAAGGCGTATTGAGCGGTAGTGGAATGTTGAAGAGGGTAATAGAGGGGAGAATGTTGGGCAAGCGAGGTAAGGGTAGGAACAGGATAGGGATGTTGGACGGGATGAAGGGAGGAAAGAAGTACACCGAGATGAAGAGGGACCTGATATAGATTAGTTTGCTAGGTGGGGAGTCACAAAATGTTTATTTGATAGTTGTGTCCATCCAAAAACCTACCTTAACCGGTAGATTACCTAATAATATATATATATATACATATATATATATATATATATATATATTCATTCAAACATAGAAATACGTATAAGGAAAGGGGATAGGAAAACACATAAAAGGCGAACACAGGACATGTGGGGAAGGCAGTTTTTGACCAGATCACGAAAGTAAAAATGTTTCCTTGACCGGGATTTGAACACCGGATCTTCCACTTGACGGGCGGATATATATATATATATATATATATATATATATATATATATATATATATATATATGTATATATATATATATATCTATATGTATATATACATATATATATATATAGATGATGCGGAAGTACTCACGAGAGCAATATAACTTTTGGACGGCACAATAGAACACAGAATAAAACAGATAACACGTAAAAGGACACTCACACTGTAGATGATTTAAGCTTTCGGCCTACTCCGAGTCTGACCTGAAGAAGGCCTCGGAGTAGGCCGAAAGCTCAAATCATCTACAGTGTGAGTGTCCTTTTACGTGTTATCTGTTTTATTCTGTGTTCTATTGTGCCGTCCAAAAGTTATATATATATATATATATACATATACATATATATACACATATATACACATATATACATATATATATATATATACATATATATATATATATGAGTGTGTGTACTCATTGTCATGGAAATAGAAATAAGGAAAATGGATAGGAACACACACAAACTACGAGCACAAGAGAAGTGGGGTAGGCGGAATTGAGAAGGTGAAAAGTGTAAAAATATTTTTCTCTGGGAATGATCTAACGCCTTGATCTATTGAAGAAACCTAATTTACACCTTTACACTGAAATCTGCTGGGGATTTATGCAACCAAGTGCTCCTATTCCTTCGACAGGAGATGCAATATATATGTATATATATCCTAGCTTCTTCCTAGTCCTAACTTATCTTCCGAAGAAGACGGAGTTCGAGTCCGTCGAAATTATCAAGATATTACGTGTCAGTGTTCCTTTAGTGTGTTCTCGTGCTGTGTGTTGCTGTCTAAGTTTTTTATTCAACACTTCCGTGTTAAGTGTTAATTCGAAGAAATCATGTATGATATATATATATATAATCCCTCGTGCTTAAACCGTAATATCCCACCTCATCATCATCTCTTTCTTCGCCTACCGTCGCATTCCAATCCCCTATCACTGGAAAATATTTCTCTGCAGGAGCAATATCATATTTATATATGCTTACTTCCTTTATTTCATCGGCTCAGCGGTCCCTCAGCATTATGTGCAGTTTTTACCGTTTTCGTACGCCAGGGTTGCGGTCTTTTTCTTCCTTGCTAAAAGTATTGATCCTACAGAAGGGAAGATGAATGAACCAGCGCGCGGATTCGTGCACGGGACGGAGGCGGAATCGACAACACGGCGAGTGGTTGGGGCGCGGGGATTCCACGCGGAAGGGCTAGTTTAGTTTAGCCGCTGACCGTTTCCGCAAATCCATTACAAATTCCTGTCATTCGCACATAATGCATGGGTCAAAAATATTCCCGAATATCGAACTAATAAATCGTGTAATGACTGAGAATATATCTGACGGATGCCTTGTGACGGAAATCAAATGTGGAACAGACGGAAGTAGAGAAATTGAAATAAAATGAAAAATGGGTTTCAGGTGATCACCTATTAGTTCCTTTTCATAATGGGTCCGCCTATCCACACCGTTGGGAGGAGTCAACGAAGAAATGTGTGAGGAAGCAAGAAGATGACAATGCCGAGGTCGGATACTCTTTCACCAATAGCCACAGCATCCGGATCTGCTATTTATGTACGATGGATTTAAGTTTGCAATTTTTGCGTAACTCCCATACAGTCTTTTTTGATGCATTAAAATTTTTTAATGGTTTGACGAACTGTAACCATTGTACGTCACAAATCTTCTTTCTTAGACGAATTAGTTACACGCTCGAGTTTCATACATTTTTTTAAATACGGGAATGTTCTGAAGCCAAATTCAGCGTTCACAAAGATATTTCGAGAGGTTAGCATTCATTATCTAGGATGGCAAGCGATGAAAGACGCTGCGAGTGGAGGGATATCTTCAGCCAAGAATGCTTTTGCTACGAAAAGAAGGACCTTTGGAACGGGCACACTGCGTTTACTTATAAGAAAATCTGCCAGAACTCTACGGAATTTTGTGGCATTGTTTGGAGGAGACCTGTTGAGCATTGGAGAAGAGGAACAATGAAGAGGGCTGGAAGGTTTCAGATCGCGGTGCATGGGACCTCTCATGAAAATGAAATGAATGAGCAATGAGTATGGAGAATGATAGGGCTCCGCGTGATAAAATGGGGAAAGGATGCGTCCACATTAACAGAAGTCACGCAAACAAGAATAATAAGGTAATAAAATGCGTCTCCCACTGAAAATTAGTGTTGATTAATGAGGAAAATGTGTGTCGCTCCAATACGAATCGTAATTAATGTAATCAAATTGAGGTAAAGAGAAGTAGTCGTTTGTCAAATTGGGGTTTGATTCTGCACTGATTTGTTCTGTTACACTCGGTAATATCGATAAAGCTTCACAACCTTCAACCAAAATTATCCGCGCTGTTAGGTGAAATCGGATAATTTCGGGCGTGTATTAATCAAATATATTGCACCTTGAAATTCCATCTTGAATTTCACGATGCAAGAAAGGGCAAAATGTGATGTCTCAAAAAAAAAATAGCCGAGTACCAATGATGTCCAATTACCCACATAAGATCGATATATTATATTTTTACCATGGAGTATTCTTACCTTAGATGCTCTCCACAGTCGGAGTAGGAATTGGAATGCGTTTGAAAAACCCGTGACCTCCCGTAATTGGCCACTTCGGTGAAACAATTCAAGTGGAACAGATGAAACAAATCGTTGTGGCAAAGTGAGGTATACTAAAATTGTAATTTAGTTTAGAGATTTACGTAAATACTATAAGGTTTTAATGACTCTCCATTCTCGGGATTCCACTGCGTAGGTTGTTTTTCGGACAGCAGTTTCGCTCGTGTCCCAACGAGTGTCTTCAGTTAGAAGTGCCGAGACGTTGTATATGCCGCGTTTACCTTTGTCTCATTTCCCTCCCTGCCCTGTGATTGGTCGGTGATTTCCCGCCAAATCCTTTTCCTAGCGCCTGCTAGGCGGTAGCCACCTTCTCTATTGAAGTTATCTTTTCCTTGAATATCTCCATCGATTCTCTAATCATCCTTGGAAAATATCTTTTCGCTTCAGATTTTATATTATTTTGGCCTCATCAAATTTAATGTCATAGCAATATCTAAAATAAATCTATTTTTCTCAACATTCCCCGATATTTTTTTATGCACAACTTCTTGCTTGCATCTTTACATATTCAAGTTAGCATGCAAATTGAAATTTATCTTCAATGCTAATACTTTTTCTTTTTTATCATTTACAAATTGGTTAATAAATTTGTAATCGCTCTTCTGTAATATCCCGATCTTTCAGCCCAAAAGTGACTAAAAACCATAGCAAATAGCAGGATTCTAATTAAATATTCCCTTTTGGTTCTTCTCTATCTTCCTCGTCGACTTTGGCAGCCATTTCTTACCAAATTATAGACAAGAACCACTATTTATTTATGAAATCAATCTGATATTTTCGAACTTTTTCTTTAAGCAATTATATTTAAAACAAAGGTTCTCAAAAGAATCATTGTAGTTGCCAAGCACATCATCCTTAGAAAACATCCATACAGTGAAAAGATGACCGCTGAATTGTTCACTTTTGCCACTAGAATATTATTGATATAAGGTAATTTACCGGTTAAGCTAGGTTTTTTGGATGGACACAAC
This sequence comes from Hetaerina titia, assembly GCA_037158775.1. Lineage (NCBI taxonomy): Eukaryota > Metazoa > Arthropoda > Insecta > Odonata > Calopterygidae > Hetaerina > Hetaerina titia. The sequence continues at coordinate 18,934,770 of CM073779.1, forward strand.
TATCAAATAAATATCTTGTGACTCCTAACAAAACGCAATCAAACAATATACACTACATATGGTCCCTCTTCATCTCCGTATACTTCCTTCCTCTCTTCATCCCGTCCAACATCCCTATCCTGATCCTACCCTTTCCTCGTTTGCTTAACATCCTCCCCCCTATTACTTTCTTCTACATCCAACTGCTGCTCAATAAGCCTTTCATCTATTTCTCTTACATCCATAGGATTCCTCCCAAAAAAACTGTTCTCTTCGCCCACCATCTCTAGTACTTCCTCATTCGTATTCCTTTAGGTCCATCTCACGTTTTCCATTCTTCTTCACACCCGCATTTCGAAAGCCTCCAATCTACGTCTATCCTCCTACTTCAACGACCACGTTTCCGAGTTTTGCCGAGTCTTTTCTTAACCTCCCTACTCAACGTCCTCGTCATCAACTACCTCCTCCTTGTGAAAACCTCCTTGCCTAGCGCAATTCTTCTCCTTACGTCCCTACTACTTTGACCGTGTTGGTCCAAAACACTTCCGAGATACGTAAACTGTTCTACCTGCTGTATTTTTCCCCTCCTATTTTAATGTTTAGCTTAGCCTTTTTCTTTCTGTAAAAAATTTCATTACCTTTGTTTTATTAATATTGATTCTCATCCCATATTTTTGTGTATATTTCTCAATGAATTCCCATTCACTCAACAATGCTTGGAACCCCTCAGCCGACTGACAAACCAAAGCCTGTCATCAGCAAACCTATTTTACGAACTCCCCTCCGACTTTCACTCCCACCTCCAGCTCTTCCCATGCCTCCTTAATCATTCCCTCCACATAAACGTTGAACAGCACAATTGATAATGGGCATCCCTGCCTTACATCTCTTCCTAACACGACCCATCCGGACTATCCGTTCCCCACTCTCACCTGCGCAGTCTGAGACATGTACAGGAGGCGGATCAGTCTCCTGTCCCTCCAATCCATTCCTATTTTCTGCAACACACGCATTATTTTCCCCAATTCACTCTATCAAACGCTTTTTCGAAATCTACGAAATAGGCGAATACGTCCTGTTTGTATTCTATATTCCTCTCGATTAGTGATCTCATTACTGCATGGCATCACGCGTACCTCTTCCTTTCCTAAATCCAAACTGATCTTCCCCTAAGTAATCATTTGCCTTACTCTCTATCCTTTTATTGATGATCCTGAGAATAACTTTAGCTGCGTGGGATATCAAACTTATTGTTCTGTAATCCTCACATGATGTAGCGAATACCTTTTTTCGGAATAGGAACTAACACTGATCTCACAAAATCTTCGGGAAAGATTCCATCCTCAGAAATACTACGAATCAGTCCATATAGAGCCCTCTTCCCAAATTTTCCTAAACATTTCAAATGTTCCACAAAAATGTCTACCCCCACGGCCTTATTTGCTTTCATCTCTTTTAATGCCCTTTCTATTTCATCGTCTAGTATGTCTCGAGCTAAGCTATCATCCTCTACACCATGTTTCTTGGAAAAGGAGTAGGAACTAACAACGATCTCAAAAAATCTTCCGGCCCGATTCCTTCCTCATAGATACTACGAATCAGTCTATATACAGAGTTCGTCCGGAAAATAAGTGTACTGAGCTCAGGAAAAAAAATTTATTACACTTTTACATATCTTAAGCTAATATTCCTCAATATAGGATCCTTGTGATTCGATACACTTGTTCCAGCGGCATTCCCATTCCTGGAACGCTTCCGCGAAGGCATCATCGGGAAACTCTCGAAGACACGTCGTCACGGCCTCTTTGACGGCGTCCAAAGTCCCGTATCGCGTTCCTTTCAAACTCCTCTTTATCTTCGGGAACAGAAACGTTCTCTAAAAAATGTGGATCATTTTTGCAGTGATCCGCAAGTTGTGTCGTGATTTTCAAACGATTGAGTCTTTGCAAAGTTGGTGCCGAAAGTGCTCAGTGATGTTCACAAATTTTTCGCATCTGTAATTGGTCCCTAATAATCTCGTGCACTATTGTTTTTGGCACATTACACTGCTCTGCTATCATCCAAACACTAAGACGACGATCAGAGTTCAGTACATCGCGAACTTTTCGCACATTTTCGTCGGTGAGTGTCGTTGATGGGCGTCCAGGCCGTGGTTCGTCGTCGACCTCTTCTCTGCACTCCACGAACATCTTGTGCCACCGAAAGATCATGTTTCTGGACATGGCTGACTCCTCGTAAGCCTGGTAATCATACCGACAGTTTCGGTAGACGATTTCCCAAGCTTTACCGCAAATTTGATGGAATAACGCTGCTCCAAAAACTTCGGCATCGCGTTCCGTGACGTGGGTCGAGTGTGGAGGTTCGCGTTAACAGAGTTCCTCACTACACCACAGCTCAGAGCCGACTGCCTTTTTCAGCGTCGCTTGCCAACATACTCCCCTTCAATCGCAGCCCGTCAGAGCGGTGCTGGGCGCGCCTGGAGCGGCGGGAAAAAATCAGTACACTTATCTTCCGGACGAACCCTGTAGAGTCTTCTTCCCACATTTTCCTAAACATTTCAACAGTTCTACAGGGATTTTGTCAACCTCCACGGCCTTAATTGCTTTCATCTCCTTTAATGCCCTTTCTATCTCATCGTCGAGTATGCCTGGACTTAAGCTATCTTCTTCTACGTCATGTTCCTTTTCTATATCTGACTTTTTTGGCCTAAGTTCTTTACCATAGAGTATTTCTATATATTCCTTACATCTCTCTTGGATTTTTTCTTTTAGGATAATAACTTAACCTTACTGTGGAGCGCACCAATTTCACCCTTCCTCTGTAACATTCCATACCCTCGCATTGCGTTTTCCACCATGCTTGTTTTGCTTTAATTGTGGACCGTCTCAATTTATTGTTTAACTCTTGGTACTTTATTTTGCCTAAGTTTATCACACTGTTCCTAAACCTGTACCTAACCATAATATTATCTATTTGATACCTTTCTGTGTCACCTGGCATTATTCCATGTATACCTACGCTTTTTGTGGTTTCTAAACCATGTGTTGGTGTTGACTAACTGTCCTTGTTGACTATTGAAATTTTATTTGTTAATCGATTTTAAGGGCCAAAACGAACGAGTAATTAATGTTGCCAACAACTACTAGTATTTAACCACCGATTGCAATGCCCCTAAATGAACGATTCTTGATTGTAACTCACAAATGAATGTGCTGCAGACCAATCAGCATGACTATCCGTCTGATTTATCTCAATACTGCTTTCTGACCATCCACGGAAACAGAGAGGGGAAAGCAATTGACAGATATTTTTTTCAATTTGGAACTTAAAGCACTACCACTCATCACTTGGGCATATTTATCAAGATTTGTCATTTCAAAGGTGTATAATGCTTCGTAAATCACTCTAATTTAGCATGACGTGAGTGAAATGACTCCCTCAGTAATTTTATTTGCTAAAGAACTCAAAACTGAATCGTTGCGAGGATTGATTTGATACGTAACCAAGCCACATTCTCCCTTCTTAAAAGATTGTGCGGCCTAATTATTATTCCACTAGTATCCCGCGCCTAACCAAATGCATACCGCATTCTTCCGTATTTTCCGAAGAATAGTTTATTCAAACCTTCTCCTTCTTTGGACCTCTTTCCCCAGGTGAATTTCCCACGGTTGGCCTGCTTCTTAAATTAAACGCAGTTCCGAAGCATTGCATCTCAAAACATTCATCCCATTTTCTGATAACGTCTTAGGAAGTCAAGGAAGAACTTCAAGCAAATTTTTGACATAGCAGTACCTAGTAATAACTTCCAGGGGGTGATTTTTTCAGTCGGTTGGCCTCAACGCCATTCTGCTTAATATGTTTTCATTTGGTTTCTAATGCATAGTTTCTAAATTCGCACACACCCGCACGCACATTTAATTGTTCCATTGCTATCTACTGCGAAAGCAAATATTAATTTACTTCGATTATTCAAGTACACTTTTTTGATAAAATTTTATTCCTATTAGCGTATTATTTTCGTCCTCAATAATTTTCGATTGTTACATTCTATGGATACCAAGTCAATTGGGCTAATTACTCCGTTATCTTTTACTCAGGGTAAAGGGACGACTCCGTTCGTCTGGAACGTACTGTTTCTCATCCAGCTGAATAACTCTCATTATTCAACTTTCCAATTGTTTCAAATATCGTGCCCGAATTTCTCTTCACTGCACTGTTCCTCTTGAAATTTCTTTCTCTTTTACAGTTCCTTCGGCTGATTCCTTCCCATCTTCAATACGCTTAAAAATTCTTCCCCACAAGTCACGCCACCTTCATATTCCCAGCTAGAAACTCAACGCTCACATTTCAAAATACTTTATGCGAGTTTTTTTATTCTGTCAAATCAACCGGAATTTTACAATTATATAAGCGACTGCAAACGTCCTTGACTCGGAATACTGGTGGGTAAGTTGTCGCTCATGATCCCAGAGCGCTCTTCACTCCGTCTGCCCTTGGGAGCAAGCTGGGAAAAATCAAGTTCCGTTTATCACGGACTTTGAGCAAACCTACTGAGCGCATCACATCCTATTGTTTTTCTCTTCCATTAGCCAAACAAAATTCTGAATCTCTTTACTTCTTGCTTTCGCTCATCCCATTCTCCTTGCTTCCCCTCATACGCCCACCCACAGTGCACTCCATTGCGCCCACCATTTCCTTCCGCCCATGCAAAATTCACCGCGAATTTCCCTCGGCTAATCCCCTAGAATCTTTGCTCGTTTTTTGGTGAATTTATTGATTTAAATATTACTGCATTTACACCATGAAACTTAATGGCTCACCGAAATTTGTTGTTTCTGTAGTGGTCCGATTCTCATGCCTGCATGATTTCTCTTTCCAGTTGTATCGTAACCAAAATTCCTGGTGATAAACAGAAAATTATTGTAAATATTCCTAACAAAGACAATCCTCCAAGGGGAATAAACTATGAGGACAATCATGTATGATTTTCACAAAGGTTAGGAGCAAGTTAGCCCTTAAAGGTTGCCAACACCTTCAAGCCCTTCCACGAGTCTAGATAGAACATCAACAGGTACGGACTTAGTAACTTAATTTTAAATATTAATAACATAACTGATAAAGCTGTGGTAATTTTTGTGTCGAAAATCGATGGTATATAAACGATGTGCTTCCACGCTCCAATGTTTTGGGTCTCCGTCAGTTATATCCTGCCAGGAAGCAATATGTTGTTCAGCGAGAAAACGCCTATTTAACAAACCAAAAATTTATTAAGTTCGCAGACGAAATCTTAGCTGCTCGTGTGGAATGGTAAGATCGGATTGAAGCTGAGGATCGCAACCCTTTGGCGCCTTTCTTTCATTTGTGATTGATTTTGGATCTCTTTATTGATATTATTCATTTTTAATGGATTTTCCGGTTACGGAAATGGAATTTAATTTGGAATCAGTGTCACTTTCGGAGGACGATGGTGATATCTCGCTCTTTCGTCGTAGACCCATAGATTACTGAGAGGAGTTACACTTGTTGGATGAATGACAATTCCACTGGCGTTTAAATATCTTTAGACCTTTCTTTAATTCCGATTCTCTCACGAACCAGGGAGCCCCTGCCAATTTCCTTAGGGTATTATTTTCTGTCTGCTGGACCTTTTTACAAGTGGCAGTTCAAAGCTTAATGCGAGCGTAGTGTAGGCAATAATTGAGCTTATCATTAAAGCATTTTTACATTTTTCGTTTTGAGATTCGGAGGTGTACAGGGGCGCAGAAATGGGACCATTGCCTTTGCCGATGCTCCGGATTGGCCATTCAGGCCTGAGATGTATTTGGCCGATGTTAGAACTTTGTCCATATGTACAACAAATAATTGGATTCCACTTTCCAAGGGATGATATCTTTCTCAAATTATACTGGACGACACACGCCTTCTTTAGGTCTCGGAAAGTTTACGTGGATGCATTGGCGGTTTTCAATCCCTCGTAGGCTAAGGGCAACCAGTCGATCTTAGGGGAGATCAGCGAGATTCTTATTGTGACGACACACCATGTGCTGTGGCAGCCATGTCGTGGGCATAAATATACGAGGCATATTCATAAAGTAAGAGTAGTTTGCTAAAATTAAAACATTGGCGCTTCAGAACATAGTTTTACTCCCGCAGCGCCATCTACTGATTTATTGAGAAGCTATAGAAGCATTTTTTTGTTTCAGAAGTCGTTTGCTTGTCCGTGGATGCAAACAACAATCGCCGTGACAATCGTTGATCCCGCCAGCTATGAAGTGCGATCTGTCATACGATTCTTGCATGCAAAGGGATTATCGGCTGATTAAATTCATCGGCAGTTGTGCCTAGTTTATGGACTGATGAGGTGTTATGAGTGAAGGAAAGGTTTGGCATTGGTGCCGTGATTTTGAAAATGGACCAACAAATGTCCATGACGAAGAGTGAAGTGGCAGACCCAGAATTCTGGCCGATAAAATTGTTTCGCAAATGGATTTTTAGTGGATTTTATGGAACGTGGGAAAACAATTACAGCTGATGTGTACTACGAAACGCTCAATAAATTGAGACGTGCGATACAAAACAAACGACGCGGGAAACAGTTATCTGGCGAACTTTTCTTCCACGATAACGCGCGTCCTCGTACTGCTGCCAAAACCAATAAGAAAATTCAAGATTTGCATCAGGAACTCTTTGACCACCCACTATACAGTCCCGACCTTGCACCTAGAGACTACTTCCTCTTCTTGCACTTGAAACAGTGGCTCCGTGGACAACGTTTCGAGACCGAAGAGAGTTTCAAGAACGGCGTTGTCAATTCGTTCAACTCTCATGTGGCAAGCTTCTATGCAGAGGGGTTAAAGAAGCTGGTGCAGCGGTACAAAAAAATGCTTAGAAGTAAACGGCGATCATTTAGAGAAGTGAAGTAGATTTGTAGCTAATTAAAAGTGCCAATAAAAGTGTTTCATATGAGTAATTTTTGCTGTGACAAGAAGGCCCTTACTTTATGAGCATGCCTCGTACAATTGAATGATTGGAATTTTCACTACCTTGCAGTACGCCAGATTGGATTGGTGTAATCTCCAATTCGACGACCCCATTTAGAAGAAAGCTCTACTGGCAAAATATTGTTTTATGAGCTCAATGAGGTATGAAGGAATGGGCATGTCTGCTAATTTAAATAACAGCCCTCCTGTTCTCACTGTCGAAAGCTGCCTCTAGATCGTAAAAAGTTGTGTAATTGCACCCACGTTGGTTCCTCTAGTTACATTCATAGTTAGACGGAGTATTTGGAGGGTCGTGGAAGGTCGTTATCAAAATCTGGTTTTTCCATGGATTAAAAGTTTTCCATCGGCAATGATTCCATAAAACATATATTTTAAATAGATTTTTTCAAAAACTTTACACGTGGTGGTGCTTTGTATACCGATAAGCCCGCAAACGTCCGGGTCAGGGCTACTTTTAAGAGGTTTAGAATCATTTTATTTTTTTCCGGATTTCTAGGAGGATGGGAAATGACTCGTTTGTAATATACGTTGAAAATCCTCCTCGGGTATTTTATTGCAGCCTCGGGCAGGTTCTTCACAGACTGAGGTATTTCCAATCCCGTCCGGCCCTGGTGCACTTTTGCGCTTCAGATTTTTAATTTCATGGTAGAGTTCCTCCATTGAGACTTCCCGAGCATTATTTTGTGGGGTGCACATTTCTTATCCAGAATATCTCCACTTCTTTCTTATTTGGGAGAGGCTTGGAATTTTAAAATGTGTCTGGGATATTTCATAAATAATTATGGGCTATTCTTTCGTCACTACTACCCTATCATACGCATATCTGTATAGTGGTGATGAAAGCCTTTTTGACTGTTTCATTGCCTGGGCTAGCCTGCATGTTGAGCGCTCGATTTCTGACCTCCCTTTGACTGTCATGTTCCAGGTATTTTGTTTTCGAACCCTCACGAGATCACAGAGCTATCTCCGCATAGACTTAAAAACGTCCCGAATCCCTTTCTCTTTTGTTTAGCAATTACCACCTGACTGTTTCTGGAATTCATTTTTCGAGGGATTTCGTCAGGAAACTATGCCAATGTTTTGAATGCGCTGCCTTGTCAATTTTTGAAAATGTAGGCGATGGTAAAACAGAAGAATTCCAATCGTTACAAACCTTGTCTATCTGGGCTGGATCGCGCAAGAGGTCTACCTGACCGTGTCTATCATGCGGGATAGTTCATTCCTAAATTTCCTCCAGTTTGTTTCGAATTCACCTTTGAAAAGGGTAATCCACGGTGGAAGATTGACGTGGTTTCATGGCGAAAGGTTACCCAAAGCCTAATTTTTTAGAGCTATTGAAACAGGCCTTTGTGTTACTATTAGTGGTTATTCTATTTAGAATGCTGCCATGAGAATTATTTGCCAAAGAAATATTTTTTTAGGGGAATGGAGAAAGAGAAGTAAAAAAAAGTTCGCCTCCGTTTTCAGAAGCCTCATTTTCTGCCTGCTCCAGTGCCTCAAGGGCCCCGATCTGTGTGCTTGCAATTGAGGTCACCTCCGGGTGCACATGTTCTGCTCGTGAGTTTCTTCAATACGTAAGCGTTGCGTTTTTCATCTTTCACTGAGTGGTGGTGTAATAACTACTACTATATTCCCTACTGGGGAGACTTTGGGTGTTTCACGAACTTGGCAAACCAGGAATTGGTTTTCTTCCTGAAATCCGCATCGTAGACCTGCGCTACGAGGTGGGGTTCGGGACCATTGCTTAGGCCCTGATATCAGGAACTGAGCGAGTGGAGATAACCTGCGGGATATAAAGTTTCGATGCTAGTTTACTAGAATTACGAACAGTTTAGCTCCTTCGATTTTGTCAGGATAGGGTTTATTTTTTGTGCGGCTACGGTTGATTGGCCGGATGTGCTCCGTTACAAACCGCACAATTTGCCGGGTCGGGTTTTTTTTCTCGTAGGAGTCCTTTTTAGTGTACTACCTCCCACAGTTCACACAGCGTGGGGTTAAACCAGAAGATTTGTGACAGTGCCCAAATCTTTGACCAGTGGTACATTCCAGAGGACCCGATGACGGATTAAATGGTTCCGCTGAACTTTTAATTCGCAATCACATGATACAGAAGAGCTGGAAAAATTTCTCCTTCTTAGTAATCATTGTAATTTTTATTTAGGAACAGTCGAAGAGGACTCGCCGGAAATGGATTTATGGGTTTTGTTCTGATTTAGAAGGAGGTTTTACTCTCGTTTATTTCATTGGCTGTAAGTTGGTCGAGAAGATCTGATTTCAATAACATCCTTTATGCCAAGATTTGAAGGATACTTGATCGGTCAAATACTTGGTGGGTGTCTTCTAAATTGGTGTCAGCTGGAAATCTGCGGAGGACGAGGAAGGTTTACTGGTCTTCCTTGACCCGAAAACATTAATATAATCTTCATGAAGTCTTTCGAAATGATTGGATATTTCTCAGGTCATCAGAACCTCATCTGGAAGCCGATAAAGTTACATTCGAGAGGAACTACACACACTGAGAAAACAATTGCTTCCTCCGTCAACTTCTGTAGATCAAAACACGGGAGGGCTCTTTTCCTTCATTTGTTCACTTGCATTTCTGGCGTTCACCCACGCTGAAGATTCTCCTTCAGTTGATTCGCTAGTCGATTGATTCAGTTCATTCGCATATAAGACATTATGCCGGTGCCCGGCTAAAATTTCACAAAATATGCATGAAATCATCGTAGGCCTCATTGAAGTTGTCAATTAAAGTATGGTTAAAAGACATGTGGCTTTATAAGGGGCCGTCCAGCGTTTGTTCCTTCGTTGCGGAGGTAACTGTCTCTTCTTCTTCGTGGCCAACGATTCAACTTGGAGGCAGAGTGACGGTAATTTTCGCCACCCGTTGAAGCGGGAGTCATAGAGTTAGTACCCCGGTATTTCTACAAGGATGTATAACCCTCCTCGGAGTTTCCTTTCGAAAGAATAAATTATAAATATTTCTGAGCGTAGACGATGTCCAGTTGGTCGTCTTTGGACATTGTCCATCGATTTTCTATAGGCTCCCCTTATCTAGGAGCTTAAGTCCTTCGAGTACATACGCTCTATGACGGTTGCTTTTCATGCTCAGGGGTGCTCTCTTCATTGAAGAGTTCGCACTGAGTTCTTCTTGGCCTGCTCATTGAATGGTACAACATACGAGGCATATTAATAAAGAAAGAGCCGTTTGCATATATTTAAATATTGGCTTTTCAGAACAGAGTTTTACTCCTGCAGCACCATCCACTAATTCATTGAGAAGCTATGGCAGCATTTGTTTTGTTTTAGAAGTCGTTTGATGGTCCGTGCATCCAAACAACAATGTCCGCGACAATCGTTGATCCCGACAGCTGCGAAGTGCGTTCTTTCATACGATTCTTGTATGCAAAAGGATTGTCGGCTGCTGAAATTCATCTGGAGTTATGCCTAGTTTATGGAACAACAGTTATATGAGTGAAGGAAAGGTTAGGCAGTGGTGCCGTGATTTTAAAAATGGACGAAGAAATGTCCATGACGAAGAGCAAAGTAGCAGGCCCAGTATTCAGACCGATGACATTGTTTAGCAAGTGGAACAAAAACTGCGATGTGATCGTCGATTGACGATTAATGACTTGGCTGAATAATTCCCTCAACTTGGACGCAATACTGTCTACAATAGTGTCACGGAAAACCTCGGACACCACAAATTGTGTGCAAGGTTCCCTAATGCTCACCGACCACCACAAAGAGTAAAGAATGTCCAGTGGATGAGTGTTTTTGGGCCGTTACCAACAAAATGGAAATGATAAGACCTTGCACCTAGCGACTACTTCCTCTTCTCGCACTTGAAACAGTAGCTCGGTGGGCAACACTTCGAAAACGAAGAGGAACTCAAGAACGGCGTTGTAAATTGGTTCAACTCTCCGGCGGCGAGCTTCCATGCAGAGGGGTTAAAGAAGCTGGTGCAGCGGTACGAAAAATGCTTAGAAGTGAACGGCAATAATGTAGGGAAGTGAAGTAGGTTTGTTGCTAACTAATAGTGCCGATAAAATGTATTTCATATCAGTATGTTTTTTCTTGTGACCAAACTACCCTTATTTTATGAGTATGCCTCGTATTTCCGAACGGTTGATGGTTCTAACTGGGACTGTAGGAGATAATGATGATGTACGTGCCAATCCGGTCCAATCGGCTGGTTGGCAGTACGGTCAACACTGGGCCATGGTATACCCCTTGCCTAACATTTTCACAACGACCACAGTTTTCAAATAAAAATACGAACACAAAAAACAAAAGAAAAATTGGTCCCTTTTAAACAGAACTATTGCTGAATGGAAACAGCTTCCTGGAGGTTTATTCGAGTCCATTTCATCCAATATTAGCGGTTTTAAGAAGAATAAGTGTTGAGAAGCCACTGGATAATAAACTTTAATGGTTGATGATTATTATAGGTACTATTATACTAATTTGAAATATTCTTCCGTACGTGATGTGGGCGGCGTGAGAATTTGCATTGCAAAAGTGAATGATGCGTTAACGGTTCGTGATTTCGAACGGTATGTGAAGTTGAAGAGTGCGTGATTATGGACGGAGTGCGTCGATGGACGGAGTGTTGCAGGTATGGTGTGAACCTAACCCATGTGTGATGGTAAATGTGCGGTTGGTAATCTTTAAATATCGTTGTATATTAGAGCATTTTGTCCCATATCTAGTCTTCTTGTGTATGAATGTTTGTACAAGGTCCGTCCGGAAAATAAGTGTACTGATTTTTTCCCGCCGCTCCAGGCGCGCCCAACACCGCTCTGACGGGCTGCGATTTGAGGGAAGTATGTTGGCAAGCGACGCTGAAAAAGGCAGTCGGCTCTGAGCTGTGGTGTAGTGAGGAGCTCTGTTAACGCGAACCTCCACGCTCGACCCACGTCACGGAACGCGATGCCGAAGTTTTGGAGCAGCGTTATTCCATCAAATTTGCGGTAAAGCTTGGGAAATCGTCTACCGAAACTGTCGGTATGATTACTAGGCTTACGGGGAGTCAGCCATGTCCAGAAACATGATCTTTCGGTGGTACAAGATGTTCGTGGAGGGCAGAGAAGAGGTCGACGACGAACCACGGCCTGGACGCCCATCAACGACACTCACCGACGAAAATGTGCGAAAAGTTCGCGATGCACTGAACTCTGATCGTCGTCTTAGTGTTTGGATGATAGCAGAGCAGTGTAATGTGCCAAAAAAAATAGTGCACGAGATTATTAGGGACCAATTACAGATGCGAAAAATTTGTGCAAAGTTGGTGCCGAAAGTGCTCAGTGATGATCAAAGACTCAATCGTTTGGAAATCGCGACACAACTTGCGGATCACTGCAAAAATGATCCATAGCCCGGACTTGGCACCACCGGACTTCTTTCTGTTCCCAAAGATAAAGAGGAGTTTGAAAGGAACGCGATACGGGACTTTGGACGCCGTCAAAGAGGCCGTGACGACATGTCTTCGAGAGGTTCCCGATGATGCCTTCGCGGGAGCGTTCCAGGAATGGGAACGCCGCTGGAACAAGTGTATCGACTCACAAGGGTCCTATTTTGAGGAATATTAGCTTAAGATATGTAAAAAGGTAATACATTTTTTTTCCTGAGCTCAGTACACTTATTTTCCGGATGAACCCTGTATCTATCAAACTGATTGCCTTGTAACCATCTCATGGCTAATTGACACGGTGAATTATGCTCAAGTATGCATCACAGCATCCGCAAAACCATTATAATGATGATTAGTGCCCTTCTGTGCATGGGCACTGATCTGGGACGCGAATCACGCTTAAACGTTTCCAAAACTTGGTACAACATTTGCATGACGTGATAGTAGGATCACTATTGGATCGCCAGACACCAATAAATTTCCTTCCTACACTTGTACATTAGAAATTTAAATTATTACCATACACTTCCTGAGCTCAGTACACTTATTTTCAGGACGAACCCTGTATTTTTATTGTAATCCTGTGACCTGTTGACCGTTGACCAGACTTGACCGTTGCCAACAGGACATTTGCCTAATTTCGACGAAATTTAAATAATAATAATAATAATATTAAACACCTGATACCTAAGATCTAGACCCATCCGGGTCTTACGGTGTATAAATTCCCTGCCTTGAACTGATGGGTGGCACCACCATAGAAGGTATGGTAGCGGGCACTACTCAAGAGGTGAGGAGGTGGTGCTAGGTTAGCCAAATTCCCCGAGGGCCCCTATATTTCACTAAAAGAATACAAGTAATCCCGGTGGTAAGCGTGGAAAAGGATGACCCAATTACGGTGATGTGTGGGCGATATAAGAAAACTAGGTGTGACTTGATGGATGGATGGCTGGAGATAATGGCTAATGAAAAAAGTTAGTACCTTCTCTTCCCTGGCTAGTAGGGATCCTAGTATCCAAAGAGATCAGAACCCTAATCGACCTGAAGCAACAAAAACTAGTGGTATTTTAAGATCATTGAGCAGAGAATTTTGATGTGTAAGTTGAAAGATATCCATGGGCTAGTGATACTCTATAGAAAGAGAGCCGAAAGCTAAATATTTCAAATTGATCATCAGATTTTCACTAAGTGTATCGCAATAGCAGCCAGGACTCTCGACACAATTTTTACGGCCTTTAGACGGGACCTTTAAAATCACAGCATACAGCAGGTTAGAATGGATAAAACCTAATCAAATTTAAAAATAGGTTATGATGTAGGGTTTTCCAAAATTTGCATTTACTTTTCGATAAATATATTTTATAGGGGGCGTTCAAAAAAAATGCTTCTTTTATTGTTTTAAGTGATTTATTTAACAGATTTGCACACATTTTAAATTCTTCAAAGTCCTGTCCTTGGTTCGCTACACATTTTCTAGTGACTCTGCTATGACCGGTACGCGCCCTGGAACGCGTCTTTGGGGACCTCTCTTAAGGTCTTCGTCACGACTGATTGCGTCTCTTCTATGGACGAAAAACGGGTTCCTTTCAGGCCTGCCTTAAGCCGAGGGAATAAAACGAAATCTGCTGGGGTGACGTTAAGACAATAGGTGGAGCAGGCTAATATACAAGTGGGGCAGGCTAATATGCAGGTGGGCCAGCGTTGGCTCCTGGTGTTTGGTCAGGAACTCGCGGACTCGTAGCGCGTTGTGGCAAGGCTCGTTGTAGTGATGGAGTTGCCAAGTAGTGGAGGTGTCTTTTCTCGTCCAGATGACCCTTTTTCGGAGTATTTCCAGCACATTCACGTAGTAGACATCGCTGTTAACTGTGTTGCAACTGTCTGTCCTTGAGGAACAAATTCCTTATGGACCACTCATTCACTATCGAAAAAGAAAATGACCGTTGTTTTCACTTTTGATTTTCCCAATCTTGCCTTTTTGGGGTTGTGGGACTGGTCAGTGTGCCACTGGGAGCTTTGGTGTTTTGTTTCTGGGTCGTATTCAAAAACTCAGGTTTCATCACTAGTGATGATGCTGGCCAAAATATGCCGATTCATTTTCAATACATTGCAAAAGTTCACTTGAAATTTCCACTCGGTTGGTCTTTCGTGACACGGTCGGCGCGCAGAGGTTTGCAATAACTGACGTTCTACCGCTTTTACAGCTTGGAGAGCACCGAGATTACTTTCGTGGCAAAGCTTAGTGTCCCCCCCCCACCTACTTGAAGTCATTTGATCCCGCTTCAAATAATAGGAACGGCGCGGGAAATTTAATTGCATTACTTTTGGAGCTTACTCTGTGTGTGTGTATATATAGTATATATATATATACATACATACATAAAAATGTAAATATATATATTTGCATATATATATACACATATGTATATATTCATATGACATAACTTGTGAGTGTTCCTTTTATGTGTTCTCATATTGTGTGTTGCTGTCTAAGTTTTTTTATATTTATATACCTGTGTCTGTGTGTTTTTATTTATTTCTATGAGTTCTTGGGCATTGAAACTTTAAAGTTGATAAAAATGAATCCAAAAATGTTCTCAAATCATTCTTTACACCCCTAAAGTAAAACAAGATTGTGGAACATGGTCGGAGAGCTATTTAAGAACATAATTGGATAATATAATGTTATTCTTCGCTTATAATTTTGTGTCACCAAGTGTCTCTCTTAATAAATTATTTTTATATCGAAAAATGGCAAACCTTTTTGCCTTCCATTTCAATCTATAAATAATATTGTGTTCGGCACGACTTGTATAGCTATACATCTAGCAAGGCGAAATTCGTTCGTCAGAAAGTGAATCTCAAAAGGTAAGCAACGGCCAACTACGACCCCAAAATGTCATATGGTCTTTGGTTGACATGGTAGAATATTCACTGGGAAGTTAATTTAGTACTCTGGTATTATGATCCGTAGTAGTAGCAGTATTATGACCTCTGATGACCCGTAGAAGGGAATAGCAAATAACCTCTGATGCTAACCCCTATATTCACTGGCTGGATAGAATTTTACGCACGGGGAACACTCTAACAGGCTTTCTATTTATGAAACTTAGCCGTGAATTCAAGCGCAGCTTTATAGATTAGAGAATTGAGTGGTTTTATCCATCAAAGTGAATTTTGACGCCCTAAGGCGTGGCAAATTGCTGGTTTCTTGTGTTTTAATGACATTCAACTTTAACATGAATAAATATTTATAATATTCCGTAAGTCTTTTCATGATTGGCCAAGAAATTATTTGAAGAAGGAAATTAAGAAAAAATGTTCTCTATCCTGTTATTGCGAGAAATAGTATACACTGACTACAATATTCTCTGAATTTCTCTCGGGTGTTCACCATGCTCGCTGTCTTCGATAGGTAAGAGTTTCACAACCACTTCAGCTTGAGTGATCAGTTGGAAGACAATAAAAATTGCAGTAATTTAACTCCGGCCTCAAGACTATAGATTAAATGTTAGCGAACAGTCTGAACAAGTCGAGGATGGAACGTTTGAGACTCAACCGAAATGTAGACGTCGTAAACGCTACCCCGCTGAATCCTACCAGCAAACTTCTGAAGACATCAATATAATATAGCCACGAAAAAATGAGGCGGTTAGCATTGTGCGGAGCAGAATCGTCAAGCAAAAAGTAATCCCAAGTTATCTGCTGACTATGCTGTTGACGAATTTCCAGTATGAGGGACATTTCTTTGATAGGTTTCGTCCCAACAATTGTCCCAGCTTGAAGTCGCATTTGCGGCACTCAGGGAAATATGTTGACGTGAATAATTGAGACTTCGTTTCACAGCTGTACACGCCGCTACGCACCGCTGCGCGCCATTTTATGGAGTAAGCTTTTGCCGTATCTTTTGGGTGTGCGGCTTTGAGG
The DNA here is from genome assembly GCA_037158775.1 of Hetaerina titia. NCBI lineage: Eukaryota > Metazoa > Arthropoda > Insecta > Odonata > Calopterygidae > Hetaerina > Hetaerina titia. The sequence continues at coordinate 18,951,087 of CM073779.1, forward strand.
GGGGAAGACGCAGGAGGAAGGGGAATCATGGGTGGGGTCATTGACCCACAAGCGTAACCCTTATAGAAAATGGGGGTCCTCGGGACTTCTTTTGTGGGAAGGGGGGTTGTAATCACAGCTCCCGCTTGCAGCGAGTGAATGGGGGAAGGCTTAGAAATGTGTCGCCGAGTGGATTCGAACCGTGTGCTTTCAAGACGAGGGACTGCTAGCTCTCCGGCCGTTCCTCTTCTAGGGCGACAGTTGGAGAGTGTCAAGGGAGGGTGGATTGGATGCGGGGGGCTGGTGAAAATGGGGATAATGACGACTGGAGGCGGGGAATGATGGGGGCAGGAGGCATTGCGGGCATTGTTGACGGGCATTGCGTGTCGCGTGAGTGATGGTAGAAAGCTAGGGGATAGGCTTCGCACCAACTGCGCCCGATGGCGGCGTACAATAGCGATAGAACCCTCATTAGACCCACTTCAAACGACCATCGAAGAGGCGTGGGGCCATTTTGCACGCTCCTAACGCTTCTGTGGACGTCTAAATTTAATTAATCTCGGTGTATGAGGCAAGGAAGTATATATTTGCAATGGGTTTCCGTAGCTTCACTAGATAGACTGTCTTTCACACGATGGCGTGATCCAATAAGATATTTTATCGTATTCGATATTTGGTATCCGCCACAACTGAATCTTGGCCACGTAGTGGCCACGTGGCTTTTCTTGGGGCGCGATGCTGGAATGAACTTCATGTGATGTCTACTGAACAAAGACTACAAACTGAAAGAAATAATTTTGGTATCCGTAATTTGCTCGCAAAACTTACAATTTTAATGAATAACCATCTTATTCCTATTTATGATAATGATAACTGATGCTAAGCTCACGTACCTTTCCACTGATAATGGTTCTTTAGCAAATTTTCATCATGCGAATATCCCCTCACTTAAAATACTTTACAAAATGATGAGTACTCGTATATGGTGTTTCATAAACACTGTTCCTAACCATATTACCAGACGCCTGCAATTTAAATGGAATTTAATGAAGTGACCGTACAAATAAAAACTGGTTACTCTATTAAATGCATGCATTGTTAATATGTAACAAAGTAACACGTAATATAATTTCTTTTTCAATCAGTGGTATTAAATTGCATGTGTCCAGTGCAAGTTTCCCTCGTATCAAGTACTTGTCCTAATGTGTAAATAAATTTACCTCCGCGGAAAACCTTCTGTTTGTATTTTTAAAACATTTGGCGCTACTTTGTTTACTCTATAATTGTATAGCTTCCACAAAATGAAGCTGGAGTGGACTCTTTTGTCATTACAGGTTAATTGTCGAAATTACGGTTCAATGATATGCGATTTATATGCAAATTACAGGGAACACAGCGCGCGTAAAAATATTCAACATTTTACTTCCCATTCCCATGTCATCCCATTTGCTAATTCAAATTGCTACAATCTCTAAGTAACAAAGACAAAACAAAAATGGGAGAGAGCCAGTATAATATTGGTTTTGTGAGAGTGAGTTTTAGTGCAAACTCAATTACTTGAGAGAGGCATAAAATAATAAAATTTGGTAAAATTCTAGTTTAATTGTATCATTGCCGAAAACTTGTAATTGAGCTTCATCCTATTTTCATTTTGTGACGGCCCCGAAAAGTAGCGAGGAAATATTGTAGCTGTCCATTAGGAATTCCTGCTTCACTAGATGCATCTTCATTTGACGCTACAGTTTAGTCTGTTAGGAGGAGGATAAAAGGCAAGGCTGCATGGGGAAGGGTGGGAGACAAGGGCGTGGACCAAATGAAGAGAAATGTTAGAGGAAAGGTCGGACCGAGGGCAGTGAGGGCAACGGAAGAGGAAGAGTGGAGGACTGCATCCAACCAGTTTTTGGGTTGAAATATTGATGAGTCTCTTGCTGAAGAGCGGATTTACAATCATGTTTCGCGGTTTGGAGAGTTTTCCACTAAGATTCTCAGCTGGTCTCTTTTTACCTCGATATAGGAATGAATTTAGAAGTCTATATACATGCATACTGGATAAATATACCTTTCCTTGCAATACATCCCGTTTCATAATATAGGCACCACCACCTCAAATTAGATCATCAAGCATGCGTTTGATTTAGTTTAAAATTGTAATTCCCAATTTGCGTCGCGAGGCACTTTCCCATCGATGCTCACATTTTATGACCACATAAATCTTTCTTGCTTATGGAGCGTGAAACCAAAGCCAGTCTCCTCTTGATCCAATACATTAGTCTCATCCCGGTCGCTTGTTTATAAAATTAGAAACCACTCTTCCAAATTCGGGAAGTTGAACCGAAATGATTGAGCTGTGAATTAACGCATCTGCTTGGAGATGGCTGCAGGTAGTAGCTGCACATGGCATGATGGTACCATCTTCCTTGATTCTAAACCAGCCAAGCTAAACTAATAAGTACAGTATCAAACAGGAGAACAGCGACTGACGTTTTCCACAACTCTGCTGTCAGATAGAAAGCAATGACATGAAGACGTGTTCAAATTAGCATAATAGGGATGCTTTTCTTGCAAGTTTCTCCATAATTCATCCATACTGGCTATAAGTCCCTTCAGTTAGGTTTGCCATGTGGGTATACGCGTTCACCTACTAACCCAATGATGATGCGTTCGAGTTCTCCCACCTTGGGCATGGTGTTGTGACAAATCTCGTGGTTCAGTCCCTGGGGAACTTGAGGACACGCAAAAATATCCCATCAGAAACGTCAGGATAGCGAAAAGAATCATCGCTAATTTTTTCGCTGACGTCAGTATGGGCATTCGTGGCAAAGGGAACATAAAAATCACATTCAAACACAAAACTGATTGGATCTTTTTTTATATTCATGATTCGGAATGTGTTTATACCCATTCAACTGATTAAAGATTTCTGGTATCACCTTTCCCGTTTCCTCAGTGGAAACAGAGCTGAGATTCTTAATAAGGCCGTATTTATACACGAATTGCAGGCGGACAAGAACGTTAGGAAAAACGGCTAACATGATATGTAAGGTGAGAGAGGTTGAAATATTTTAAGCCCAGGGAGCCTCAATTAGCAAAACAAGGTGAATTAAAAAAGGGATCATTAGGTTCGATAACTCAGTGTTTCTCTTCAATAGGAAGTAGTTATTACTAATCGAGCCAATATTCAGGCCTCAATTCGTGTATAATGATAATGTCATACCCTCGGATCTTATAAACTAATATATATACATAATACCCAGTGTTCCACCTAAAAGTATGGCAGGGGGGCTGTATGGTACATGGTGGAATGGGTAACGGATAAGGGATGATAAGGGATAAGAAGGGAGAGGAAGGGAAAAGGGAAAAAACATTCACTAAAAACCTCGAAATAACATGCAAATTTATATACCTGCTGGCGAAAAAAGGTATCAATTTCAACTAACAGTATCATATCCACGTGTCTTTAAGCTAGCAATGTCATATATAATCCTACTTAATATGCTGTTTAGTATATAGGTTAGCCATTGCACTCAATGAAACACAACTTAGAAGATGGAGTGGAAAATTGAAGTTTCGAGATTAAAGCATGTATTGGAGAGTAATATTGGCGTTAAATATTAGAAAAACCAAATCAAACTGCTGCCTCGTCAATTTAATGTTTAGTTCTGATAAAATAAAAATACTAAAAACCTCTATGAATGTACATGGATGACCATATAGACAAACGACTACATAAATAACTCGATATGTCGGGTAACGATATAATATATGTAGAATGATACGAGATAATGAAATCGAATTTAAGAGTTAAATCTGTATACGCGTATTTTTTTATATCTCTAACTAAAGAGATCAGCTTTATATGCATTATAATGGTGCGTTAGCGCTTGGCATATCAGGAAGGAGGTTGGTCTCGTTGTAGATGGTTTCTAGTCAGTCAAAGGTTTCATTATTCCCTTACTAGGGTTGAATGAATCTAAATAGGGTAGGCATGAACAGTTTGGCTGTTTAAAACTTGCTTCATCCACAAAATTGATCTTTATTGAATTAATATTTACCGGTAATGAAAACTATTATTTCTAAACTAGTTTGAGAATCAACTCATGTTATTCCTGGTGAGTGGGACAATCTCAAATGTTCTCTATGAGGGGTCAAATTCTGAATTGGGACAGTTGAAAATCATACTGTCTTTAACATTAAAGTATTTCCATAAAGTAGTTAAAATTTATAATAATGAATTATTTAAACGTATCATTTACTGGAACAGTTATTAATTTAAATTAAAATGAATAATTTCTCTACACCAAGCAGAAAGAAAACAAAAAATAAATCCGACACGATTTACCCATCAACTAACCGGATGTCACACAGTTGGTACACTACATTCATTCCTGCGCAATCATGCGATTTACATCCTCTATTAACTGTGATACTGGTGAACACTAAATATTCAGCCATATTCTCGAAGTTTTACGCAACAATAACCCAACTGCTGCGAAGTTCAATAGCGAGATTCATTTTATTGCTGACGATTGAGAAGTGTATTGTGATATTGGCAGCCAGTACGATATAGATGCGTTGGCTATTGACCTTGAGGTTATTTAGAAATGGCGCAAGGTATGGCATTTAGAATTAAATCTTAACAAGAGCGAATTAATATTTGCAACTATCACCACCAACACTGCAAATGTGGAATCAGCGGTCACCCAGAAACTTTTGTTAAAAAAATATTAAAATCGTGAATGTGGTCAAAGAATAAAGTCTATTGTGCCTATGCTGGAAATAATATGTTATATAATATTAATGGGCATACATGTGAATTGAAAAATGAATGGAGATATCTTTTCGCCGTAAATTTAAATGCAAAGTCAACACAGAGAATGTTATGAAGTTTTCCTTGACATATCATGCATGAAATAATAGTCAAGTGCATTCTATAGAAACTTAGTCAATGAAAATGAACCAATGACTCTCCATGGGAATGAATAGAAATGGATGAAACTTATAAAATACTTGAGGAAAAAAACCATAAACACAGTAATCAACCCGAAGGTCGGTTTAGTAGGTGATGGTAGAGCTCACCCATGTACCAAGCCTGACGGCATGTGAATATTCACACATCAGGGTAGGGGGGCCAGTTCCTTTCCCTGTGCCGGTTATGGTTTCCCAGGAAGACCTGGTACCCGAAAAGTCAACTAGCTTGGGTGGAGCTGCAGGTGCCCAAAGTGCCTTGCCCGGGAATCGAACCCGGGACCCTCCGGTCAGTAGTCCAACGCTCTACCCACTAGACCACCGCGACCCGCTACTTGAGGAAACTGGAGTGAATTTCTGGAATCCTATTCAATTTGTAAATCCATCATAAAAAAGACACTGGCATAAACTGCATAAAATGCAGTGTAAAATCTTATGTGAATCAATTAATAAAACTCAAAAACCGATAAATTTTATACACCGATCTTACTAAACAGATTATAGTTTCTATTCCTTTATTTGCGGTAGCAAAATGATGTTTAAAGGTTTAAAAATAAAACCGTACTACGTAGAACGTGTATCTTACATTTTCTTTGTTCAAAAATTCTTGATATGGTTGATCTATCATGTCATTTTTATGAAAATAATGCCCGATACAATTCTTCGCAATTCGGGGATTTATTAAGAAATATATACTTTACCAGTTACTGACTTGGCCATATTGACCAAGGCGCGATGTCAATCAACCAAGATATATGGTTTCCAGGAAATCCTAAGAAAAAATTATACAGATAGCTATATGTCAATGCATACTGCTTTTGAAATATAGATTATGATGAAAATAATTATAAATACATTAACCAAAAAATAGTTTGTCAATTAACGTTTATATTCACATGCTCAACCTAAAGTTATTATGTTTCTAATTGCTAAGTTGACATATAATATGGTAAACTCAACAAGGCAATGGACCTCTTCTATTCGGAAGATATATCCTCCTGTAGCGAGTGCTGAATAATAACGGTTTGGTATCCCGGGTCAGCTTTGGCAGATTAACAATTCCTTTCTCTTTACAACGGGAGCGGCATGGGCCGAACGTTCACTTGGAAATGGGGAAATTCGTCTGCAAAGCCACTGAAATCCTGCCAGAAGAACGGTAATTTTTAATTTAACTTTTTGCAAGATAACATGATTTTCCACATGCCTTTTTCATTTAAATAAAATCGCGCACTGAAATTCATCAACAAATTTAAAATTTTTAAAAGCAACTGAATAGAATAAAATTCTTAAAGCACGCGCTTTAGCAGCGGCTTTAAGGTTTGCTGCGAATTCAGCTGAACAGATCTCTGCGCTAATGCTTTCATTTCATCCGGCCGCCATCATATTGTAATGGCTGCTTCATTCAGGCTTTCCCTTACATCTCCCCACCCCATTACCGCTTTCGCAACATTCACTAAGTGATTACACCACGGAAAGTGACGATTCAATTATTTCATCTTTGGACTCATCCATCCCACCTGAGAATTTGAATATTACCTACTTCACGCGTAGGATTGTTATTCCAAAGTTCATCTAATTCAAACGTTTTCTTCAATTCTGACTTAAAGTATCCAGGTGCTATTCGTTCAGTAATTATAGTTTTTTATAAATGAAGGTGAGAAAAAGGATCAGCATCAGCCCTGCCTTCAGATAAGAAGGCATTGAATTGGTATACAAATTGACATTTCTTATTGCACAAAATTATAGTATATTAACTTCTTGGTGAAATTAGTGTGATAAATAATATGATGATGATAATAGCGAGCGAAGACCGAGAGTTGAATAAAATAAACAAGCGATAGACGATAAATTAATGAGTTTTGAAGAAAGAGGAAACCTTGCTGAGGCGTAATCTGAATGGAGAGCTTCATTGAAGACACACTCGGAGCGATAGCAACATTATTTTCTATTCAGATCAGTGATTACGGCTACAATTTCCGATAAACCAATTTAGCCGTATCCACGCCGACCCCAAACTCCCCTTTTTACAGGCTTCCCAAGCAAGTGGGCTACTGCGAAACCCAACTCTTATTTAAGGTCTTTTTAATCCTTATAATAATCGCAACGGCCGGCACATCAGAGTGAAACCCTCAGAGACACGGCTACAACACGGATTGATTACACTTGAAGTGTCGTTCCCTCTCGAGGTCCATTGAGGTCCCGATGGATGCTGGGCAATTGATCCCACATCTAACCCTTTCACATAAAAATTGCTCGAGGAGGGATTGTTCCAGCTCTACACATGTGCCTATTAAGATAAATTGATTTTAAAGGGTTCAATTTGTTAGCTGGCCCCTATGACGCCGGTTTTGTGTCCCGTAGGTCAGACTCCTAAGTTTGCCGGGTCGAATTATGCCCGATAGGGGAGAAGTGTTCATTCATACGGAATGATAAATGGTGAGGACGACTCTAATATCCCGATTTTTCATTTAAGTCCAGGATATAGCGGTGAATCTCGATCGCAGTCCTCGCGTATGGAGTTCCAATGCATGAAATACCATATTATAAACGCAAAAAATGGACCTCAATGCAATTAAAAACATACCATTATTTCACTTTTTAGATTGCCCTTGTATGTCACACCACTTTCAGGGCCATTTGTGGACACTGATCAGGGCCATTTTTACACAGTGAAATGAAAATTCACAACATGATTCAAATTAATAGTCAAGTTTTAGAAACCTCTGATTATATACTTTATTTAAGACACACTTAAACGTTAAAATGGGTATTTAAAAACGTAAATTTATACACTTAATTCAAAAGCTCTGTCGAGGTGTCGCACGGCTACATTTATCAATATTTTTTAAGCTCGCCAAGGCGAAAGTAACAGTAATTCAACGCGAATTAAGTTGAAAGTCGTAAAAAATAGATATCCTTGCATCGATGGGGTCTACGGATGACGGCCAAGCTGCGGTGACTTCATGGGGCGCGTCAAAATCCTGATGGGTCATCAATATCACCACAGCAACGTAATCGGAAGCCTGAGCCATCTCGAAAGATATATATATATATATATATATATCCTTGTGTGTGTGTGTGTGTTGTGTCTCCCAAGTACGCCACGGGCACGCCTGCCAAAGCCGCATCTTCACTCTCACCACGTCCGCTGGCAGACGTGTCGGCCGTTCACGCATGATCTTGTCCGTCGCCTCGGTATCTCACGACGTCCTCCCCGCGGAAGGTTTTCATTAGCGCAGACGAAGGTGGCATTTCTTTCCTCCTCATTCCGATTCCGTCGTCGACTTGAATCCATGCGCGGCATACACAAACGCGGGCAGTAGCATTGCGGTCGAGTCGCGGTCGCTGAGGTTGCGACGTCGTCTCAGGCGGGTGTGGGAGTGCGCTGGACGGCGGAGGGAAGTTGCTGCCCGTGAGATTCCCGAGGGAAACAAGCCAGAAACGTCGCACAGTCGAAGTTGATGGGAGATCAAAGTGACTGTGAATACCACCTCTTACATTAACGTTTCTTCGATTCCCTTGCAAGGCCCAGTGCACTCCGAAGAAACGTCGTCACGAAATAGGAGTCCTTGCACGGCGTACGACCAAGTGCGTAGGGTGGGCTCTCTGGATTACGAAACTTTTCCGTTCCGAAGTTTTTGAGCGTTAAGGCGTCTGCTGTTGCGTGATTTCGTATCTTTTATGACTTTTGCACTGAGGAGTGGATGGCCCGTGTGTGGTGTGATGGAAGTGCGACTACGTTCAAAGCATCGTTCCACTCGATGCCCACCCGTCAAAAATATCCATTAACGATACATAGGAGACCTTTTCTGTCGGAAGATGTCGTGGGAAAAGGCGGTCGCACGGTCACACTTCCCCGTCAATATTGACCTCTTACCCGATCCAAATTCCATGAAGTACGAAATAGGACAACATGGGACACCTCATCCTCCGGTAACCGAAGAGTTTCTCAAAAGCAGTGAGGAAATAATTCCTCCATCAGAATAAATCTCTTCTTTTAAAATGCTTATTTTCTTTCCCATTCAATTTTTACAGTTATGGCTGCGTTCAAAAAATGACAGTTTTCAACAACACCTCGCTTACGCGTCAACATTTGCCGTGAGCTATTCTATGGTGCTTGGTTTTGAGAAAATAAGAATCATGCCAATTAAAGAATTACAGTAAGAAACCAAAAAATATAAGCTGTGCAATCGTGCGGTTCCATCTTCTCCAAAGGTTTTAAGCCTTGACGTAATTTATCGAAAGTCTCTCCATAAAGTCATGAACGAACATTTTTGGAGCACTTGTATGATGAAATTAATGAGATATTTGGACCATTATTTTTGGTCCAACACGCTTCAATGTTTCCCGATTCTACGAGGGTAGTGTTTTTTCAACCTCCGATTGCACAGCATAAACGCTAGAGGAGCGACAGGCGGGTGGTATGCCTGATAGGCAACAGAGCATCATCTCCCGCACCACACGCTCTGCCATAGTCAGCTCAAGTCGTCAACTTGTGTTGACTATCAGTCATATAAACATGGCCCCCTCAATTGAATCTCCCGCCAAATGTGAATTGTGAAGAGTTATTCGTTTCCTGCAAGCAAAGGGGAATCGTGCTGCAGAAATTTATCAAAGAATGAGTCGAGTGTACGGAGAAAACTTTAAGAGTGCTGGTGTTGTGCGTGAATGGTGTCGAAATTTAAAAGATAGTCGAACAGGTGCGGATGATGAAGGGGTCATGGAAGCATGTCTGTCACCACAGATATGCGTCCATATCCCTGCTCGACGAGTTGACAAAGTGGTTAGAGAAAATTGTAGGTTCACCATAGTTTCTCTCTCTGTGAAATTTCTGGAAGCTTCAGGATCTTCTCTGTGCCTTATTGCTACGGAAAAATCAGGCTACAAAAAAATGTGTGCTCCATGGTTCCCAAAAATGTTGACTGACAATCACAAAACCCAATTGCCTCAGATTTGACGTTCTTTGACTGTTTTGCCGCTGAAATAGAAAACTTTTCTAAATCAATTATGACCGGAGATGAGACGTGGATTTAGTATGACACGCCCGAAACAAAGAAATAATCACAGCAGTAGATGCTTACAAATTCACCAAAAAAACCAAGAAAAAATCCAACAAACCTTCAACAATGAAAATGTTATGGCTATCGTGTTTTGGGTCCAAAAAAGTGTGTTGCGTGTTGGATTCATGCAGCCGGGGACAACGGTTAATGAAGCTGTTTATTGTGAAACGTTACGACGCTTGCGGAGAGCCATTCTAAACAAAAGAAAAGGCATTATGACTTGTGAAATTGTACTCATCCATGAAAACGCCCGCCCTCACAGTACTGGTGCAACCCAGCGGCTCCTTGAGCAATTTGAATAGGACATTTTCGATCTCTCGTCATTCAGTCCCGACCTAGCGCCGAGTGGCTTTCATCTTTTCCCTGAACCGAAGAAACGGGTTGGAGGGTAGCGCTTCCACACCGACAAGGAGCTTCAAGACAACGTCAAGACTCATTTAAATTAATTGGCGACAACATTTTATGAAGATGGTATTGTAAAGCTTGTCCATAGGTACGACAAGTGCCTCAATCAAGGGGATTATGTCAAAAAGTAATCATAAGTGTACATAGCTTTTAGTAACAAAATAACTTTTAACATTCACTTGTCTTTTTTATGGCCCATTGGAGATTGAAAAGAAACCGCCCTCGAATTATAAGTTCACACAATGAAGAAAGCACTTTTTCTTGTGCTTAATACGCGTATAATACAAGTCGAACGATATGTATGATAATAATCGTACATATCATTCGACGCATTTCCAAGCCCCAGGTTAATTCGCCAGATCATTGCAAATGTAAGAGAAAATGTGTTTCATGGTCAAATAAGATCCAAGCTGCATACGCATTTGCTGCATTTTGTAACAATCTAACATGATATCAAATGGTCCAGGAAAAATCTCTGATTAGGCATATTATAGATGTGTGAATAAATGAAATGCATGCCACACGTGAAAAATGTACCTATTTTTAGGGCCCTTTTAAAAGAATAGGAAAATAGGTCATTTTGCATGATCTGTGTTCTGAAAATAAGGATTTCAAAAATATATGAAATTTATGCTCTGAGATATTTCAGTTCACTACTGAAAATGTATATTTTCAGCAGACAATCTTTAACCAATCAAATGTTAGTATTAGAGGTGAGTTAAGCTTCCATGGATCAGAGGGTTATAACGATGACCCACACAGCAATAGCGTTTGGTATTATTTATAAAACGATCACTTTCGACTACACTCAGGCCATATCAACAAGATCACAGTGCTCTCCTCACAAATCAAATGTTATAATTGTGCCATTGAGAAACCTGTCGATGAACTTCAATAACCCTTTGTCACAATAATCCATATGCTGTTTACCACCGTAGTTACTATAACAGTTATGGTAGTCAGGGGCTTAGATCACCAGTGTTGTCCCCTAGAAGATCATAACGGTATATCTAACGAATGTCCAGGATGAGATTGTATTTTGTTAATATTTTAGCCCATCGTTTTTAGGTCCCGTAATTAACTTCCCTACACTGAAAAAGCTACTTGTGTATCTTGGAAGCGAACGCAATTTTTCCAGTTGGGAATCCAAAAAATATCAAATTTAGTGAGGTTTCTATTTCGAAAGGAAATTATGCGACACGAGGTCGACGTCATAGTCCTCATAGCAACTTGTCTAAAACATACTCTCCCGAAATGTGGGCTTGTAAGTTGAAGTAATCGCTTCCATCCTTTGGCGCTTATATTAAACTCATACATTCTCACATTATTTATTGACTCTATCCTACTTCGTGCTTTTTCTCAAATATATTTAGTTTAACTTAAATGGAGATTCATGAAAAACGCCGCATTCTAGATCCATTCTTCACCGTTATATCACTACGACTATCAATTAATTTGAATGTTGAATTTTAACTATGAGGCACATTTCAACCTTGATTCCTCAATGAAAGTCAAAATTACTTCCTAAATGGTAGCTCTTATCGATCCCAGGGCATTAGTTAATATTAATTACCGTCGATTACTTTAACCATCCCACTTTCGGAAACTCAGTTTATTTATCCCCTGCTAGTTGTAAGCAACCTTGCGAATTAACAAAAAAATATCCAATTTTTAAAAGCCGAGAGCAGAAAAATTATCCATATTATAATAATGATGTACTTTAGATTATTGGGATTTCATATCATTAACTTAAATTATTTCGCTATTGTGCAATGAACTGTGAATATTTCACAAAATATTAATTAATATGCAAATTTCACGGCATTAGCGACAATGTAAGGTTCAATCTGAAAACAATGAGTTTGATTGGTTTGTTTGAGACGAAGGAAGAGGAGGGGTAAAGGCAAAGCGGCTTGGATTCTTCCGAACTGAGGCCAATGCTTCCCGCCACTCCGAGGAGAGGAGAGTGCGTGACAAATACAATTGCACTCACTGACGGATTATTTCATTCAATTTTTCAGAATCTCCCACTGCTCAAGAATGTCCAGTACTTTGCTTTCAAAGTGTAGAATCTGTGGGGTGAATTAACTGGCGTGGAAATAATGTTCAAGTCGATGCTATATTTCTAGCCTCTATAAAGGCATTCGACGAAGTCCCTCGTAAGAAGTTTCTCCAGAAGTTCGGAAGCTATGGGATAGATAAGCGTGTAGTACACTGGATTAATCAGTGTTTAACATGCCGCAAGCAAAAGGGTCGTAATAGACGGAATATCATCCGAAACATTAAGCATCTCATTGGGCGTCCCACAAGGAAGTGTTATCGGCCCAATATTGTTTCTTTTTTGTATATAAATGACATCAGGTTTCCAGTAAACGTCGTCTATTTGCTGACGATGCAGTGATATATAGGGAAATATATAGTCATGAAGATAAGGGTGCATTATCTAATATCCTAAATGCGATCCAAAAGTGGTGCGAAACATAGGAACTAGAATTAAATATAAATAAATATAGTAGTACCAGTTTTTATGGGGGCCAGCTATGGACAGCTAAGGTCATTTGGGCCATTAGGGATGGGTGGGAAAGGAAGGCTGGAGAGAAATCCGGCGTCGGCGTTAGCCTACTCTTGTTGAAAAGCGCCAAGGGGTTCGCAGTTTAAGGTCCCATCCGACGGACGTCGTACTCACTCAAAGTGATCTCCACAAAGCACCTCAAGTAGGGATCGGGATACCACTGAAAAGTATTTGTTGTCTCCAGGATTTGAACCCGGGCCCTCTCGGTGGTGAAGAAATATGTTTTCATGGATTTTTCGAGGAAGACTATTTGATACGGAAACACACCATACAGGAAACCATCATAACAAACGTGAAATTCATGAAATACTTGGGTTTACGATAACTAAGGTTATGTCCTTGGGAAAGTACATTTCAGAAATTCGTGGAATAGCAAATAATAAGTTAGATTCTTAAAAATGATGCTTGGGAAATGTAATGAGATGGCTAAAAAGCTTTGTTATTTAACATTAGTTAGGCCTAACGAAAAATTTTTCTGCGGGTTTAATGCATCCTAACGAAGTGGGCTTAGTATTGGAACTAGATCGAGTGCAACGTAGAGCAGCTAGCTTTGTGAAAAGTTGTTAAGAACAAGGTAGCAGTGTCACGAAACTATTGGAAGAATAAGGATGGGAGCCACTAGTTGACCGTGAGCTTAAATACAAGTTTAATTTACTGCGTAAATTCAAGGTAGGTTACTTATCTGAGGATGTTAAAGGCATATTACAGGCCCCGACTTACTATGGCGGGGCAGAACATTCACGTAAAATCATGGAGAAAACTAGTAGAAAGGATGCAATTAAAATGCCATTTTTTCCTCGTATCATCAGAGATCAAAATAAATACGACCGCAGTTGTGAAGAAGATCATTAGTATCGGTAGTGATCGTATTTTGTTGTGTTCCTGAATAAATTTAAACAGACCCCTCTTTTGTCCTTCCTGGAGATGTTAGACTGAAGACTTCTCTCCGCACGCAAACTCTTTATATCCAGAAGCTCAAGGGAGCCTTTTTTCTCCAATTTCGTCGTGAACTGGATGGCTTTCTTTTATTGGTTTAACGCTCCAATGAACAATGTCAACTTTCTTATAGTGCCAATTCACACACACAAAATGAAATTAACGTAGCGGACCGCCTAAACATACAGCTTAGCCCTTTCATGTCACAAGAAAATAGTTCCCTTTTAAAATTTTCCATAAATACATGAGCCAGGAAAGGAGATAAAATTGAGCCCGTGGCTACCCCACACAGTTGTTTGAAAACTTTGTCGTTGAATTGGAAATAATATTGATACAGATGAACTTCAAACATCGAACGCAGTTCTTAAATCACTGGTATTGTCACGCCTTTCATCACTAGCGTGCCTTCAGAAAGCACTAATGTTTCTTTATAAGGATAGCTGGCAAATAAATTACTTACGCAGAGGGATACTAAAATGCACTTTGTTACCAGCTCAGTGGCTAAGTCACAAGAGGCTTTAATCCCATATTTTGGAACAAAATCCGAGTATAGAGGGAATTCACTTTCTTGGCTATCAGGTGATTTGGCGAGGAAATATTAGACCCTACTGGCCACATTGGGATGTCTTTTTTTGTGAATCTCAGGTAATCCGAAGAACCTCCTTGCTCTCAGACTCATTTGAATCCCCAATACTTTTCGATAGCGTATGAACCTCAGTTCCAAGGAACTTAACTCTAGCAGAGTGCCATTTGCCTTCCATCTCTTTCTTTCGTCCTAAACCACAAAATCGATTGTCAAGGACGGTGTTCTACCCTTCCTTTAACCCTAATCACACTCCTCTCCATATTACTGGCCTACCCTCATGGGCAATAATATATATGGTTTGCATAAAACATATCGGGAAATATTTCGGTATTAAAGATTTTTTTAGATATTGCTACAATTCCTCAATTTTCTTCGAAATACATCCATTGAGCGTCGGTACACTTTCGCCCTTTGCGGCTTTTCCCCGACTCGAAGGCTTCCCTGGTCCGGAAGGAACCGGAAGGCCCGTAAGGGTACGCGTGCAGACTTCTTTGAGCGCACTTGAGGCACCATCATAGTGTTCTCTGAGGAAGAATTTCACTTTTGGGAATAGAAACTAGTTTTATGGTGCAAATGCGTGACTGTAGGGGGATTGGGGAATCGTCGCGTCGCGTTGCGAGGATCTTCGCAAACATTCAGCTCTATCAAGACTCTTGGTCGTCCGTCCAAACCTTCGGGACGAGCTTAGGGTAGATCTCTCCAATCTACAAAATTTCCAGTGTTAACAGTGTGGACTGTCATCTCATCAATGCCAATATGATCTGTGATCATGCGCACACTTAACCCGATGGTTGGAATTCAGTATTTCACCCACACGTCAGGAAAATATTGTTACCAATACTTTTTATACAAACCTTGAATACGCAAACACACACATACATACACGTGTATATATATATATATATATATATATATATATATATATACACATATATACATATATACATATATACATATATATTATATATATGCATATTTATTTATTTAAATATACATACATACATGCATACATAAGGGATGCGGCATCATAACTTCCTTTTTATAAGCCAAAACCCCTTTCAAAAAAGGAAGTAATGTTGTCGCACCCTGTATACGAGTATACGTATAATTTAAACGGAGAAGTGAGATAGCGATAGCGATCAAAAACACAGAAACATATACAAATGATACTCACACATATTCCCAATTTTCGTTGACCAAACCACCTCCTATGAGGAAAGAAGGAATTGCGGAGAAGTTTTCAAGAGACGAAAACAGGAGAATGAGGATGCTGGGTGGAAGGGGAAGGCGGGAAAGGTTACCAATTGATATGGAAGATTTTGGGAGCGAAGGAGGAATGAAAATATCCGGAGATTGGGGTGATTAATGTCTGATATTGACCCCTGGCTCATTTCAGGAATCTAGGGGCAACATGTTTGCCTGTTCTATTGTTTTGAGTTTGAGTTGAGGCTAGGAGGGATACTAGAATTGCAACACTATAGAATTTATCTAAGGGAGTATTATGTCCGAAGGCGGGCTATGTGATCGGTAGTATCCCAAATCGAGAAGAATTTTATATATATAAAAGTCTCATTTTGACGTTTTTCGTCAACTTTCACCACCTTTATTTTGTATTTTTCCTATTTACCCACTTTTTATCGGTGCATACGATCCAAATTATGCGTATTTCAAAACCCCATTAGTATTGACGCAATGCAGTTTTACTTTTTTCATTATTCTCCAAATTCACGTATCCATTCTTTGCTAATTTTTTCGCCTAAGTGCCCAGATTTCCGAACCATAAACTACTACACTCCATACCAGATTTGTTGCTAATCCCCCCCTTATAACTTTATTTAATATTTAACGTTTGCTTCATATTTATTGGTTAGAACCGTAACATTGTTTTCTTATTATTGATCGTCAACTCCTGCCTATCACATTGGCAAAAGAATGCATCATAAATGATTGAAATCCCTCGGGTGACTGGCAAAGTAAAGGAATTTACAATTGAATATACTTTCATTAGTGTTTCACTATCTTACGTCCCGACCTCGAGTTTCCCCATACCTCTCCTGTGATTTCCTCCGCGTATGTGCTGGGAAGCGCGTGTGAATTAGAAATACCACCTTACATTCGCGTCTCTTATCGTGTGCCACGCACACGCTTGCGGATACGAAAATGTGTCGGACAATTCACTTATTTCTTCATTCCACCATTATAACCTTTGCTGTACTTTAAAATTTATAATATACTTTTTCTACACACTTAGGATACCAAAATTTTTGGGTAGTGGATAAAATGCTATACCGTAAGATCTATTATGACTGATATTATCATAGAATAATTTTATCGCATAATAATACTTGTAAATGTGAACTTCTTAAAGTTTTCATTAGGAAAATTTGAAACGGTAAATTCAAACCTACCGGTGATAAATTGAATCCCGTATTTTTAATGTATATTCATCAAAACAAGGTCAAATTTAAACTGCATACGCTTTTAACTATAAATATTTTCCTTAAACATTTCCTCTGATATACTGGAGCACTACTCGTATTTCTGGTTATAAAATACATATGAAATGAAAAAGAAGAATGAAATCTACTTTTGAAAATCAGACGAATCTTTAGCGGTGGAAGGGTAGTTTTTATTTGCTCAAACGGAATCAAACAAGCTTGAGTGCCAAAGGCAAAATGGCATGAATTTCAGCGACAGACATTTAGAAATATCCTTTTCCGATCTTGGGCCGTTTCGTGAAAAAATCTCGGCAAATTTGGGAAGTGAACGATCGCAATATTTTATGGATCATTCAATATTGACTCTGATAACACTTTGATACCTCACATTACCTGAAGTAACTTGTTGAATCAGGCAGTTATACATTCACGCTCACGCTACGTTTCGTAATGTTAGCGCAAATTTGTTAAATGGTGGGAAAAATTATTCACGTGTCACATTAGTGTAAACTTAAATGACCCGAATTCATCTAAAAACAAGTTTTACATAACTTCGAGATAAAATCAATGCATGTCACTTTATATGAAACAAAACTGCATGGTCGCTAAATGTATTTTTTGTTCGGCTTTAGTTGACTTAGTTCGTGGGACGTAACATAATCTAAACTCAACCCGGAAAAGTGCCTGTCTTCGCAACACAAGAGACTTATCCATGGCAGTGTTCCAGCACACGAGATTCGGCGTTCTAATGGAGAGAGCGTAATCGGATGGCGGAAACATTTCCTCCTCAAAAGAAAATCCTTTCTCTACCAATAAAAATAAGGGCAATGATCCAGATGAATTGTTAATATGATGAGATAATCCCTGCCACTTCCTTGGCTGTTTTAATTAGTACCATTTTTTGCACGCACTCGCAAAACAATATTTTTGCTATGGCATTTATTATGAACTCAAAAATCTTACTCTAGGTACTGCAAAGTATTCTTCAGGCAAGTAAAAACGACAATAATTACTTGCGGATATGTGTTTAATATACACTAAAGGATATCTACATATAAAAAATAGATCCGACGTAATAAATTACAAAATAAATGGTTTAATTTGCCAGTGGTGGAGATATTTCTGGATTAGTAAGATTACATTCTCCATGAATTCGGATAGAGTAGTAATTGGAACCGATTTTACCATGTGTACACATTACAAATTGACAAATTCATCTACAAGTGCGCAAAAGGGGAAGACAAGTTAAGTCAAGTTTAAGGAAAGCATCTATTAACGGAGCAGAGAAGTAAAGAAATCCATCCAGAACAGAAAAGATCCTACAATTTGATGAGAGAATTAAACTTAATTGATGATATTAAGATCATTTTAGACTATTGTATCTACAAAAGGATTATATATCCTCCTACTAGAATGAAATGACTTGACAATTTGGTGAGTTATTCCCGAAATTAGGCGAGGTACGAGGTACGAGGCTACGAGGCTCGTATTTTGTCCACCGGTGTTTGTTTCTTATCACAACTTGACATGAAAACGATACCCTGTCCCTCTGTCATAATATTATTCATATTATCTTAAACATAATAATTCAGTATTAACAGAAGTAGACTTACAATATATTTTTCGTTTTTTTTTAACTGCCTGCATTAAATTTCCCCAGGTTCCATCTTTCGTAAAGTTTCAACTTTTCATTGAAGTTCTCTTGCGTTCACCAACCAAGTAATACATTGCCTCTGTATTAGATGACGTTTCAAGCAACGAAATTTAATACGCATTTAATTCTATAACATTTTCTAAAGGCGTGTATTTTTATTCGAATTAAAATGCAATTTGTAAAGCTTTTTTCATAAAAGCATCGGGTCTCAATAATTCTGCTTCGTGGAGGGCATTTCAAGCACCGCTAAGCCGTCGCCAGCCATAAAAATCAGAAAAGATTGATGTTAAGTTAAAGCTCAAAAAAAAAAAACAACGCGATAATATTAGCTATTTCTAATTATTGTAATAGCAATTGAATGGAATAGTTCATTCCATCATCACCACAGCGGCATCCAGTAATAATAATTATTCTGTACTAAATAGTTCTAAATTCCCATTTGATGACAAATACTTCAATTGAGATCCATCCGAAAAATAATAGCAGTTGGAAAATACCTTGAAAATTAATTTCATTTCTCTGAAAGTGTCTCTTTTATTTAAAACTTGATGAAATACCAGTTTTATAATTATTGTCAGGTATAACATAAGACAAGATGATGAGTAATAAAGGAGTAAAAAGAAGTTTTCCAACAATATATCTTATTAAGATTTCAACATTTTCCTATCGTCAAATTTACCCCAGTTCTCCCTGTCCTCTATATCTTCTAAAGTTTCAAGGAAGAGTTAAGATAACTTTCAATTTCTTGTTCATATAAATTCACTCTAAAGCTTGTAAAGGGAGAGTCCGATTTCTGATATCAATATCTGAATTTACTTATAATGCAAATATCATAGTTTAATCAATTCACTATACATTTATTATCTATCCTTTCCTTAACGTTCTAAATGAGGTTTTATCTAAATGGTCAAAAATTTGTCATTTAAGCGTGCCCACTGGCATTCAGTGATCTTAGGAATGGTTTACTCCAGCCCACCATTCTTTTTTATTCTCAGCTACTTTTTAATATTTCCATTATTTCTTACCTTTATGCCTCCTATTTTATCGACAAGGTATTCCATTAGCAGTCTCCCTTAATGAATTTACCCAACTTCCTCCCACATTGCCTTCAGATCACGATTACGCCTTCCAGTTCTTTTAATCAGAAGTGTAGTCAACCAACTTTGCAGGACTTATTCATTGGTCGTTTTCTACATAAACTTAATCTCAACTAGTTTTCTGAGACACGATTTCTCCATTAAGTTCAATCTATTCTACTGCTCTTACTGTGCACAACTCGCTACAATGGCGGATTTATCCTTCATTCAGTTAAATGTTTTAGCAGGATCATTCTTGAGTCTCAAGCTGCGAGACGGCATTTATTTCGGCCTTCTTTGACCAAGTAAATCTGATAGTTTAATATCTCATGACGCTTCCTCTTCCCATAACACCAATACTCTTTCTATTTCTTCCCATTTTTACTGCCTTAGTCCCATACTGAGTTCCGCTTGTTCCACAGCAAATTATTTTCCATTTGTAATTATTGATAATTGCAGATTTAATACTTATTAAAACAATGCATACTTTTAACTACGTTGATTCAAAAAAATATTTTTAACGAAGTGTGTGTTTTAACAAAGTGTAAATTTTCAAAGATTAAAGTACTTTTCTGTTCACCGGAGTTACGTGAAATTCAACGTCTTCTCCTTAGAGATTTTAAGACATAAAAACGGTTATACCTGGGGTAAGGTTTTGAAAGAACTCAAAACTTAACCCCCATATGTTTCTCAGTCTAATTCAAAAAACAATCAGAACCCACACTGATTTAATTTGCTAAATTGGCGTCAACAAATTGTCTTTTGGGCCAATTGGTTATAAATTCAACATCAAGCTTTCATGCTATGTTCAGAGAATATATTTAGGCTTGAAAGTCTGCCACGATGTATAATTACTTCACCGATATATATATTGCTTAGGTGTTTAATAACCATTGTGAAATATTTGCTCTTTCGGAACATTATGATAGTTTTTGTAGCTCATCCTTGTGACTGCATGGCCAATAATATTATTTTCGATAATTTTCACTGGAGATTATGGTTGATTTATAAATTATATCTACAAACTTTGAAATATATCACTGTATATTTGAAATTATATGAGCATTTTTTTTTCTGAGTGCTAAAATTGGTAATACTCCTTCGTAGTCACCTCGATAATAGTGGCTAATTATTATAATGCTTGCCGTTCATGACGATTAAAAACGAATAATTTGAACGTCGAATAAAAAAGCTTGTGGAAAAATTCAATTAAATATTTTCGTGGTTACTATTCATTTGAATAATCCGGTAAAACATTTCGGAATTATTGGAATTGGAGGACTCCCAATACAAAATTTTCAAAACACCTGCCAGCGATATGCATTTTAATGAGGTCAGATGCACCTGTGGACACTTCTGCCAGCGAATTAAAATTGTTTCAATATTTGGCACAAAATGCATAATGTATTTTTTGTGACTTCATATGATAACATACGGATTTCATTGTTTAAGGCAATTATGACATAATATAGAATGAATGAGCAAGTTTTTAACGTTTAATGCAAAATCATTATTTCCAGTGCGGTCTTGAATTGGACTGATTGTGAAATGATTCTAAATTTAGTGGTTGCCCGCAAAGAATGAATGAATGAAGTATGTCCTTAGTCAGTATGTGCCCAATATAAAATTTGGACGGCACAATAGAACACAAAATAAAATAGATAACACGTAAAAGGACATTCTCGATTTAGATGGTTTGAGCTTTCCGCCATCTCCAGATCCGACTGGATTATCTTGGACGGGGACTATGGAATCTGAGGTTGGGAGGTGCAGCTAATGCTGGGAAAGAATTTAGGATGGCGGTTAAGGATGAAAATTTTAAAAGATCGGAAAGCTATTATTAATGCGGATTCGCGAGTTCTCACCTCTATATTGGTGGCTGAACCGGGTAAGGATTCTAGAATGGTGAGATACCCTAGTCGAAGGAAAGGTAATGGGAAATTTCGTGTGAGGGGATAGGAAGTGAAGAGAGTGAGGCAGAATTACAGGAGCAGCCGTAATTGTTCATTTCATTGGATAAGGGGGTAGTTCATTCGCCTATGTCCAATTAAGTGCATTGTTTGCATGAAAAAAAGATAGATAATGTTTTTCGAGAGGCATTTAGCGTGGGAACGAGGTGTGGGGGCAATGAGGGGATATGTGGAGAGGAGATCAGATCTAATAAGTGGACATGTTTTACATCTGCTATATGTGTGTGTGTGTATATATATATATATATATATATATATATATATATATATATATATATAATTATTACTATTAGGTAATCTACCGGTTAAGGTAGGTTTTTGGATGAACACAACTATCAAATAAATATTTTGTAACTCCAAACAAAACCCAATCGAGCAACCTAAACTACATCAAGTCCCTCTTCATATCTGTGTACTTCTTTCCTCCCTTCATCCCATCCAACATCCCTATCCTGTTCCTACCCTTTCCTCGCTTGCCCAACATTCTCCCCTCTATTACCTTCTTCAACATTCCACTACCGCTCAATACGCCTTTGATCCATTTTTCCTGCCTCCATAGGATTTCTCTCAACAAACCCCTCTCCTCACCCACCATCTCCAGTACTTCCTCATTTGTTTTCCTTTCGGTCCATTTCACCTTCTCCATTCTTCTCCACACCCACATTTCAAAAGCCTCCAATCTACGTATATCCTCCTGCTTCAGTGACCACGTTTCCGCACCGTACATAGCTACGCTCCATATCAGAGTTTTTACGAGTCTTGTCTTAACATCCCTACTCAACGTCCCCGTCATCAACTCCCTCCTTATTGAGAAAGCCTCCTTGCCTAGCGCAATTCTTCTCCTTACATCCCTACCACTTTGACCGTATTGGTCCAAAACACTTCCGAGATATGTAAACTGTTCTACCTGCTCTATTTTTTCCCCGCCTATTTTAATATTTAGCTTAGCCTTTTCCTTTCTGGAAAATCGCATGACCTTTGTTTTATTAATATTGATTCTCATCCCATATTTATCGCACTGAACCTCCAATTGACTCAACAATGCTTGCAACCCCTTGGCTGACTGAGCAACTAATGCTTGGTCATCAGCAAACCTAACCGATTTTACGAATTCCCCTCCGACTTTCATTCCTACCTCCAGTTCTTCCCATGTCTCTTTAATCATTTCCTCTACATATACGTTGAACAGTACCGGTGACAATGGGCAACCCTGCCTTACACCTCTTCCTAACACTGCCCATCCCGCCTCTCCGTTCCCCACTCGCACCTGAGCAGTCTGAGAAATGTACAGGTTGCGGATCAGTCTCCTGTCCCTCCAATCCATTCCTATTTTCTGCAATACACGCATTAATTTTTCCCAATTCACTCTATCAAACTCTTTTTCGAAATCTACAAAACAGGCAAAAACGTGCTGATTGTATTCTATATTCCTCTCGATTAGTGATCTCATTACTGCAATGGCATCACGTGTACCTCTTCCTTTCCTAAACCCAAATTGATCATCCCCTGAGTAATCATTTGCCTTACTCTCTATCCTTTTGTTGATGATCCTGAGAATAACTTTAGCTGCGTGGGATATCAAACTTATTGTTCTGTAATCCTCACATGACGTAGCCTTTGCCTTTTTTGGAATAGGAACTAACACCGATCTCACAAAATCTTCCAACCAGATTTCTTCCTCATAGATACTACGAATCAGTCCATATATGGCCTTCTTCCCACCTTTCTCTAACCATTTCAACATTTCTACAGGAATGTTGTCCACCCCCACAGCCTTATTTGCTTTCATCTACTTTAATGCCCTTTCTATTTCATCGTCGAGTATGCCTGGACCTAAGCTATCTTCTTCTATGTCTTGTTCCTTTTCTATGTCTAACCTTGTCGGCCTAAGTTCTTTACCATACAGTGTTTATATATATTCCTTCCATCTCTCTTGGATTTCTCCTGGTTCAACTATTATCTTACCACACTTATCTTAAACTGTTAGCACAGATCTTGCCTTCTTACTTCCCGAAAATAAGTTAACCTTGCTGTATAGAGCACCAATTTCACCCTTCTTCTGTAAACTTTCCATATCCTCACATTGTGTTTTCCACCATTCTTCTTTTGCTTTATTTGTGGCCCTCCTCATTTTATTGTTTAACTCTTTGTACTTCATTTTGCCTAACTCTGTGTTTACATTTTTCCATCTTCTTCTCTCATCCATCTTTGCAATCATCTCATCCGTTACCCATGGTTTCCTTATACTTTTCCCGTTAACGCTTCCTATAGTGTCTTTAGCGGCTTCCAATATCCCTTTCTTGATACATTCCCATTTTTCTTCGATAGTACTCAATTCTTTACCGTCATCCATTATTTTCTCTACAGCCTGCTGATACTCCTTCCTCGTTAATCCATTTAATGCTTCTAAATTCCATTTCCTAACCCGCCGCCCTTGCCTTATCTTGTTGAAACGAACGTTACATTTCATAACAACTAAATTGTGGTCAGAGTCCGCATCCGCTCCTGGGAAACTGTGCGAATTTATCACACTGTTCCTAAACCTGTGCCTAACCATAATATAATCTAACTGATACCTTTCTAAGTCATCTGGCATTTTCCATGTATACCTACGCCTTTTGTGGTGTCTAAACCATGTGTTGGTGATGACTAACCCCTGTCTCCTGCACAATTCAATTTCTTGGGAATCATAATTGAGGTGGTTTCCCGTTGCCTTCCTCAATAGTGTTTTTAACGTGACACCATCACTTAATGGCCGCCCCACTGGGGTCGGACGCCATTGCAGCCGCCTCACTGAGGAACAGACGCTGCGTGGACTACCTTTCGTCTGGCTCCTAACCTTCGACCTATCTGGCATGGGTAACCCTTCCAGGAGTAATTATTATTACTCCCGCCAGCACAGCTTTAGGGGTCATCGGAACACACAAGCCCTTCCACCACGACAAGGTTGTAGTCCATGGGAGGGATATATATATATATATATGTTCATTCAAATATAGAAATAGGTATAAAGAAAGGGGATAGGAAAACACATAAAAGGTATTTGAATGTGTGTGTGTGTGTATATATATATATATATATATATATATATTGAATATATAACTTTTGGACGGCACAAAACAGATAACACGTAAAAGGACACTCACACTGTAGATGATTTAAGCTTTCGGCCCACTCCGAGGGCTTCTTCAGGTCAGACTGACTGACTGATATTAAATATATATATATATATATATATATATACACTTTTTTGGAAAACCCACAAACGTGTAATGTAAATTCACTGATAGTCATAACAAACACAGAAACCAAAACACACAAAAGAGGGAAAACTCACTGGTTCTCGAATTTTCGGTGGTCCAACCACCTTTCTCAAGAGGAAATATATATATATATATATATATTCAATCCTCGATTCAATATATATATATATTCAATCCTCGCAAGAGTAAATAGGATTCGTGAAGAGAATGATACATGTACGGATATTGCCAAAAAAATGTTACTGTCAATATTCGAGTAGAGCAATTTATTTTGTTCCTGGTGGCCAAAATGCTGTTGTGTCTCAGTTAAAAAGGGTAGTACTCTCCGCATTGCCGTATAGCTGTAGAAGGCGTCGTTAATAGATAGACTGTAGCTGTAGTTCGTATGGTTCTTGAAGTTTGTGATAAAATAGGAAAAAATTGATTAAGGATTACTGTATCAGGAAAGAAAGTTGATTTGGCGTAAGTGCAACAGAAATGTAGGAAAGATTTGTGTGATGCTGATTTAGTCTTGGATATGCGACGCGCGACAGATCACCTAATAGAATATTATAAACGAGCATATTTGATAGCTATGAGTAAATCGAGAATGCCATAGCAAAGTCACGTGGTTGAAGCTACTCGTTAGGCAATTAATATCTCAAGAGTAGAACGAGGAGAAAGAATTATGCCAGAGCAAGGAAACACGAATTAGGTTTTTCATTACTGTACATTACCCAAAGATAACACCATGATCGCAAACATTTATCTCTTTGTTATTTTTTACTATTTTTTAGTTTTATACCTTTCTATCGTTAAATTTATGTTATCCAATACAGTACAAAACAAGGCAAGAAAGAGATTGAAAGCGCGAATTCCATGAATAATGGGAAAATGAGTCGCAATTTATAGATAGGTCATCAGGATTATCCCTCCATGGCCGGGATTCGAACCCGGGGATGAAGGTATTCGGGTTCAAATCCCGAAAGATGTTTACGATCTGAATTGTAATACACATTTAGCGGGTGACTCCGTTAAAAGTTACTGTCCCGGCATTTCACGCAGTTTATTGGAATTAATCAAAAGTGAAGCACCCTCAGTGTTTAAATCTGGCTTTAACGCCTTGGACTGTGGCGCATCGCGCACGACTACAAATGCCTGTGACACTGTACATATATGAGCGGAATTTCGTTTCAACTACTTCCTCCTTAGGAACTCCCAAACTCTCGGATTGTAATTGGACGCCTCGGTAGCTAAGTGACTAAAGCGTTCATCTAAAAATCGAGGGATCCGGCTTCGAATCACGGTCAAGGCGAATAATTTTTACACATTTCAATGTACTGTATCATATTTTTAATCATGTATGTGCACCCATCCTAATATTGTTCCGATGCAGCACGTTCACCGATATTTTCTATTTGCACCCCGGAGACTCCTCCTCGACGGATTTGTTAAATCGCGACGATGTTTCAGCAATCTCCGAAGAGGTGTCTCCGCCGCCGCGACCTTCGCCTAGGCCGTCGTCGTGCGTCGCGACATTTCCTCGGATGTGACCGAGGAAGCCCACCTCGGAACACGGATCGGAACCTGGAGCCTCAGAAGGGCGGAGCGACGTCACTCACGCCACCGGGATCCTCTTTCACCCGCCCACGCACCTCAACGCGACCACCGAGGGACTTCACACGGCCGAGCCGGGGGGAGGTGGGGCTCTCATTCGCTCGGGGACAGCGTGAGGAGAATGGGTGCAGGATATCATGGGAGAGGAGCGAGCGATGTGAAGAGCGAAGGGGACATAAATGAATAAATATACGACCACCGACCGCTTTTGCGGCCGCCGCCAGTACGATGTGCCCTTCAGCCTCTTCTCCCGCCTTTCCCCTCCTCTTTTCCACCTCCTGAGAACGCGACACGGTGACACGCACTCCTAAGCCCGTTCGACCCATCCCCCGCGTCGCTCCTCACCCCTCCTGATCCACCGTCACCCCCCCCTCGGAAAATCACATTTTCCCATGGAGAGGTTCACGCGATTAGCTATTATCCACGTGTGCGAAAGCAATCAAGGGACCGGAATGAGCGAGAAAGATAAATATCACTATCACACGATTATACCGAGCGGGGAGACCGACTGGTTTATTTTTCCAAACTACATAAATAAAAGTTTACCTATATGTATATATAATACATATCAAAAACGTTTGTCGAGTCATTCGTTTGATTATAGAACGACCTTCAATTTAAATGCAATGCTTCGATTCCCATGCTGCTCAAATGTACATATCACTAATGAGTTTTGAAAGATTCAACAAAAAATTAAACTTTTACACATCATCAGTCAATTCATGATCGTAATTATTAAAAATAATTGCCACCAGAGATCGCGGGGTGGATCCAGGAACGACTTTCGTGGGTGACCTGACCGCAATGTTGAGAGGGGGTGAGAGTAGACAGAAGTCAGGAGGAGTTAAATTTTACTTATTTATTTAGCATTAGTCCAACAACAACACTTTTTGGTCTTTACGTGGGACTTTTAACAGTGGCAACAATGGATGCGATTACAACCACCCAAAACGCTATGTGAAGGAACACCCACTCAGACAGGAATCGAACCCGCGACCCTTGCATTGGCAGACGAGGGCCTTACCCCGCCACCACCGAGGTCGGTAAAACTAGATAAACAAGATTGTAAAAGTTATTTATACATTTTTTCATTTCCTTTGGATTTAAACAATTTTTCGGAACGAAATGAAAGAAATATCGCACAAGGTGTTGCATTAATGTAATGAGACATTATTTTGTACACAAATATTTTGTTATGAATCAGTGCATAAAAATAAAACTGAAGGGGGTATCCCCTGTGAAGGGTATTAACTTCAATGGGGATACTACTCATTTTTGTCAGTTCCCTTGGTCCCCTACACACTAGCTAACAGTAATGGTAGCAGTGTTCGAAGGCTTCAATCGGGATAGCCTTTAAGCTCCCCCGTCAGGCTTTTTTGAATGTTATCCACGGTCCCTTAATAACGTTTTTCAAAATATTTTTGATCTTGGGGAATAAAAAAGGAAAAGAGACTGTACTCAGGTGAATGGGGCGGTCGAGGAACCAATGAAATTTCTTTTTTGGTCAAAAACTCGTTAAGATGGCCGTATTGCTGGGGGAGCTATCATGGTGGAGCTATCACGGTGGAGCGTTCAAGAAGGAAGAATTACGGTGGAGGGTTCTACGCTGGAGCTCTCGTGCTCCCACGCGGACTTACCCTAACACAAAAGTGCCCGCGAATGATCGCGACTATGCTCTCCGTGGGAGGCGTTAATGCATCGCTTTCAACAGTGGAGTACTCTTTTAGCAGTTGTAGGATTTCTTATTTAAAATTCATAGCTTAACGTCAATGAGGACACACTCAGCCATTACGAACTGATTTTTCTTCAACAATCAAAGAAAGTTTACTGGCTGAAAAAAATTAAAACACTGACTTTTTTAACCCAAGCTGCTCCTAAAATTTTAATTTCAGATTTTCAGTGGGAAGATAAAATCACAGATCGGCAGGGTCCAATGTATGGAGGATAATTTCCTTCGCGGAGTTAATTTTGATTCATTTTCCAATATGGAAGGGCATAAAAATACTCGCCTTCCAAAATAAGAGGATACTAATATATGCCCATCATTTGTAATGCAACTTTTAAGTCAACCTGAAAGAGGACACACCTCTGACATGAGACGGAAAGGGTAATTATGGAAAGAAAAATTCTGATGGCCACACTTATAAATGAATTTATTCCCATCCCACTCTACTTCACCAACCTGAGCTTTTCCTTCTCCAAACAAATCACATTCTAAATGTCTTCCTACGCGCTCCTCTTCCAAGTCCTTTGCTATTTCGAATGCTGCCCCAGGCGCATTAACCCCTTGTACTTCTTTCGCCACTTAATTGTTTCTAGGGGTATTCCATGTGATATTCGTACACCTCACGTTGAGTTTGACGTCTTACTCGATACCAAGTTTTAACATAAGGTTAAAAGTTAACAATACCATGAACTCTTAAAGAAATCACACCAATTACATCTAGCCGGACGGATTTGCGAGGTGGGTTGTCGGGCTCGCTTGCGAACCCGAAGCTCGATGTTTCGAGTCCCGCCTCGGGGAATGGTGTCATCTCCCTCCCTCTCTCTCTCTCTCCAATGTTTCGATCCCTGGGAAACCTAATGAGCAAAGAGATTATCGGGATCCCAAAGGGTGCACGCACGAACCACATGGGGCATACGGAGAGGAATAAAAATATCCTATATATACGCATTTGAATGCTCTGAGTGAGCTGCGAAATTGAAATTGGATACGCAGGCCACGATTGTTTGAGCGCAAGCACTTGGTAAGTACCGTGATTTATGGAAATGTGGGTCTTGGACCCGAAAAATCTTTCTATCGCGACCTGAGAGAGCATGTTGGAAATTCATTGCCTCGCCTTGCTTTTTAACCATTGCCAAAGCGAAAAAATATCTAGAAATACTAACATTTCTACAAAATAGTCACTATGAAAGATACAAGTTCTCCTCGAGACTTGATCATGAAAGTTCATTCATGATTATTATTTTTAATTCAAATTATAATTTAAGAAGAAAACTTGGAAAGAGGTTTTATCGAGAAATATTTGTAACTAGCTTACAGAGCGTTTCGGAGTTTCATAATCGGATCACGGAAGTAATTGCTTCGAAAGGCATGAAAGCGGATTTGAATGTGAAGAGAAGAAAACCTGAATGTAAAATAATCCTTTGGTGCCAAATGAAAAATAGCGTGGACAAAAAAAGGAGATATTTCGATTCGTTTCACAAGAAATTAAGCCCATTCGATACGATTCCCAATATTTTTAAGTCGAAAAAACTGTACCATTCCCGCGTCTTTTTTTTCGATTTCTTTCAGTGGTTTGTCATAACTTTGATGTATTGCCGTTAAGTTGATTGAAATTGAAGGAAATCCATCAATTTCCTCCATACTTTTTCAAGGAGATTAACGGAGCGTAAATTTAGAAATACGGAGGCCTAATTTTCCAATTTTAGCACAATTACCAGGTTTATTCTAGCCTCGCAATGACACTCGGATAAATGAGTTCACACGCGGTCCCTACGCTTTTTGTTGATGTTTCCATTGCGATTTTCTAAAGCAATCGACTCACGTTATACAGCATTAAAATCGATTCTATCCACGGAATCGCTCGGTTCGGTTGGCTTCGCTTCGGAAGATATTGGGAAATTTTATCGATATAAATGAAAAGCACGCATTCGTGCATGGAAGTGCGTCCATGGCATTTGGGAACCAAAGTGAACACAACCACCCGAAGACCAGGAAGATGGCAGGATCAAAAGAGAAGTGAGATTCTCGTGAAACAGCACCGTAGGGGAGGGACTACCTAGGCGATGCTGGCGTCGCGATATCCCGTAAAATGAAGCCGAGGATGTGGGCGTGCAATCCTCCGCCTCGGTCTGCTCCATGCCAAATGTTTGAATCACTTACCGTAATGCAATCAATCTTTCCCGAGCCAGGCGACCCACGCATTTTTTTGCGCTTGGACGGCATCCGTGCTCCCTTTGCGACGGATAATCAAATCAACTCTGTTTACTGTGGTTGGGTCGATATTTCAACAGCCCTTCGTATGGCTTCATCTGTGGTAGGGCATTGCACATCAACCGTGCACACAAAGCACTCACGTCGTTTGCATCGGGAGTAGGCAAAAGGCTTATTTCAAGTTATTTTCGGGAAACTTACTCCCTTTCCCTCGCATATTCTCTACGGCTCTGTCCGGACTGTCCTACCTTCGCCACGGTTGCATTCATACGCTGTTTCATGCACGTTCTTGTATCCGAGAGACTCTTTAAATTCCTCGTCTTGAGAGTCAATTTCATCACGCTCAATCATGAAATCACCCCTCCTTTCAAATCATATTCGTACTCATCCGAAATATTTCCACCGACTCAATCCTCATCCGCTCTCAATATAATTAAATCAGCGAAGACAATTTTTTTATCAGTTTGATTGTCTATTACCAGTTAACCATTTATTCATGATTATTTCTATCACTACGCGTCCCGACCATTCTATTTTGAACCACTTTACTCCTCAAATATCCCACCTACTCTAATAAGTGAAAATTCAATTTTAAAATGACATACACAGGTTTATTCTTCCATAGCTGCATTTCTCAAATACCTGCAGAAGAACAAACATATGATCATCTACCAGGCATAAAATTGCAACCCACCCACCAGCGATCCAATGTTACTATTCGTACTCTATTAATCAACGCTTGGTCAAACTTTTCACTTTGGAAGTATTCAAAAGTCTTCTCTTTAGACTATCCGCATCATTCACAGAAGAAAATTCAATCGCCAAATATAGTGCTTTCTCACACCGCCATGTTTGAGACCTGCTTATCCCCTGCTATTCATGGAGATCATACTGCTTCCTTCCGCTTCTATCTTCTGAAGTTTTCCAAATTTTAGTTTAATTTTTTTACCGCTGCTGCTCACTCTCTCTCTTAAAACTACTCTTGAATATCTCGAACTGTGTTCTGCTTCACGACCACCACCTATGTTCCCTCCTATGCGATTCACTGTCGATCTTCCATCATGTGCAATTAAATCAGACCGTAATGCTTTATAGCATCGCCCTCATCGTCACGCGCGCACAATAAAAGGTGAATGTTTTAGTAAACTAATCGTGAAAAATAATCCTTTATCTTTGCATTAACTCAGCAAGATCTCCCCATTACTTTTTTCAATATTCGGTCACAAAATGACCAGAGCAATTTTTCAGCGGCATCGCTTCTCGCTCCAACCCAACTGCTCATATATTCTAACCCCATTATCCTTTCATTGGGGTCGTAATGAATCAATATTTCTCGCTCAATTTTCCCGAGAACGTTGCGCTTTCAGACTCACCGACCACCTACACGCTTAATCACTCGTACCGCACAATACCACCCATAATTATTCTCTCTTTATGCACATCCCTCAGTCTTGCAGGATTTCCGTGACCGTCTCTCGATGGGGCAAGGTAATACGATCTACGCCTACCGCCAAGACTAATTGAAGATTTTACTCGAATTCCGGATGAAATTAAAATTAGTATAAGCTTGGTTAGGTTAAGTTTGGCCTAAGCGATAAAAATTCCATACACACTATTCCCAGCTAATGGTTTTGACCATTTACTGGTGATGGGCCAAAAGCTCCGGGTCATCTTTCAATGCTCAAAATCAGCCAAAAACTTTTCTGAAAGAATTATCTGCAAGTATAGAGTTGTCCCAATAGGAAGAGACACGTGATGGATTGACTCTCCAGGACTCACGGTATTGAAATGCCGCCATAAGAGCAATTGAAATCTGTTTCAATTGCTGAGTATTCCCGCGAAACTTAGTCAGTTGCGTATGACTGATGTTGCTGAGGAAAGAAGCATATTTGATGGCCATATTTTACGGTGACATTTATTAAGTGAAAGTCGGAAGGATATATATTTAATTTCTTTGCCATCCAGTATTTCGGGCGCGATATGCAGTCATCACGAAGTAAATGAAATATGCTTATGATCCTTGGCTACTTCATATTCCATAATTGTTTAATATTTTCTAAAGACAGAACGTTAACAGAAAATTATCGAGTGATAGTTAGCAATAGAGCAAGAGAGATGGGATAGATCACAGGCACAGAAAATAATCAGGGATGAGCGCATTAGGCAGAAACTTAGGAAATCTAAGGACGAAATATTATACGACTACAAATAATCACCAGAAGACACTGAAATCACACTAATTAATAAATCAGGATGAATGAACACGGAATTATGATGGTGATAATCTATTTTTTATCACTATTAGTATTTCAATTCTAAGAATTGTTTACAGCAACCCTCCATTCTTCGCTATTTCCTGCTAATTCCCTCACCCTCTGATAGGTTCACAGTTTACGTCCTTAATTTTCCCTATGTACTAGTCTCTTGGCCTTTCTTGTTGGATGTCTCCTTGTATTTTTCCTTCACTTATGTTTCTAACTAATCCATTGTGCCTCACGGTATGTCCAATCCTTCTAGTTCTTCTTTGCCGTAGAGCTTTCCATATGATCCTTTCCTCTTCTGTTCTTCTATACAATTCCTCGTTCGTTACTTTGTCTGTCCATTGAATCTTCAGGATTCTCCTCCAGCACCATGTTTCAAATGCTTCTATTCTTCGCTGGTCCACTTTTACAACACTCCATATCTCCGACCCATAGATTTCCATGCTCCACACGAACGTTTTAACGAACTGCTTCCTTGTTGGCAATTTTATGTTCTTTGAAGATAGTAGTTGCCTCTTCTCAATGAACGCCTTTTCTTGGGCTATTCTTCGCTTGATGTCCGTCGAGCTTCTTTCCGCCCAAGTTATACTGTTCTTGTAGAGGTAATGGATTATTCCTCTGTCATTTTAGTCCATTCCAAGCACTTCTAGTATCTAGAACATTTTGTTCCATTCGACATTGTCGAAGGTCGTCTCCAAGTCCACGAATACCACATATAATGGCTTTTTTATATGGATCCATTTTTCGTCCAGCACTCTCAAGCTGAGTATTGCCTCTCTTGCTCCCCGATTTTTTCTGAATCCGAATTGGTTTTTCGAGAAACTTTCTCCTAACTCTCCTTCTATTCGTCGACTGATTATCCGAGGAAGTATTTTCGATGCTTGACAAGTCAGGGTCAATTTTCTGTGTTCTTCGCATTTATATGTTCTAGGTTTCTTCGTCATTGTATTCATTGCACTCTTCTCGAAGTCCTCAGATAATCATTCACTGTCTTACATATCTTTCATTATTTCAAATAAGGTATCCTTTGCATTGGCCCCGAGTGCTTTGATAATTTCTCCGTTTATTTTATCAACTCCCGGTGCGTTGCTGTTCTTCAGGTCTTTCACGGCTTGGTCGAAATCACTTCTCAGTATCTCCGGGTTCCGTTCGTCTTCTTCTATCAAACATTCTTCTTCATGTAAGTCACCTTTAAGTGGTTTGGGCCCTTAACAGAAATCTTCAATATATTCCTTCCATCTCTTCCTAATGTCTTCATCTTATGTCAGTATCTTTTCAATAGCATCCCCGATGTTGTGAGATTTTTTATTTCTTCGAATTGTGTTTTCACCAGTTTATTAGCAGTTTTACTGTTTCCCTTCCTTATGTTTTTATTAATTTCCTCACAGCAGCTTTCTAACCACTCTTGCTTGGCCTTCTTGCACTCCCGTATGACTTGGTTCTGCAACTTCTTGTAAAGGGCTTCCTCAGTTTTATTTCTTGGATTCTTGTATTTTCTTCTTTCCTCTATGAGGTACCTTATTTGAGCTGTAATCCATGGCCGTTTAGTTGGCGCCGTCTTATTCGCAAGTTGTTCATCTGCTACTTGGGTTATGATATTCTTCATTTCCTTCCATCGTCCTTCTTTGCTAGTTCCTTTTATTCCTTCTGTTTTCCATCAATGGTCGTGGTGAGCTTTTCTCTTGCCTACTTTTCCTCCAGCATATTGTGTTCCATCTGGGTTCCTGTGTCACTTTCTTAATTTTCATGTATCACAGTTGGATTTCCATGACCACAAGGATGGGATCGCTATTAATATCTGCGTCGGGGTAGCTCTTTTATTGCTTAATTTGGTTTCTGTATCACGTTCTCAAGAGGATGTAGTCCATTTGGTATCTTGCCCTGTCGCCTGCGATCTTCCAGGTGTATCATCTTCTCCGATGTTGCTCGAAGAGGGTGTTTGCCACTACCATGTTCTTCTCGTTGCTGAATTCTGTCAGTCTTTCTCCCGCGGGGTTCAGTTTTCCCAATCCGAAATCTCCCACACTCCTTCCCCCTCGGCCCTCTCCAACCACAGCGTTCCAGTCTCACATCATATGTTAGGTTCTCCTTCCATGTTGCTGCTCCTATTAACTTCTTCCAGTTGTTCGTATACTTCTCCTAATTCCTCATCTGAATGGATGAATGTTGGCATATACTCGTACGCCTGCACTATCACTGTGTTGACTCTTCTTTCCCAATCCTTCTTGAGTATGATGCCCACTCCTGCAATTCTCTGTTCGCCTCATGAGCATATTACTCTGTATCCGTCGCTCCAGAAGTCGCTGGCCATGGCCCACTTAATCTCGCTCACTCCTAGGATTTCGATTTTCAATCTGTTCATCAAAATCTTAGTATTGTCCAATCTCAGGCACACTACCAATGATCTCACGTTCCATATCCCTATCCTGCATTTGTCTACCTTGACTTATGTTCCCCTCGCTCTCAGTAGTCCCCACCCGGAGATCCGACTGGGGGGCTGCTATTTAACCCCCGGAAGATTTTACCGGGAGGAGACCCATCACGTCATAATTTCAAGGCTGCATCTTCTAGGGAGACCAATGTGGCGGTTTCCCTTTGCCTTCCACATCGCAGTGCTGGGGCCGATGCCGTTCCCTTCACTCTCGTCCGCAGCTGTAGCAGCTGATGCCGGGCCGACCCACTTGGTCTGCGCCACCAGTGCCTGATGGTGAAACTGCTGCCTTTCACCATTGCTATTTTTTATGATAACAGAAAAATAAAGCGGTTAACTGATCTCGCTTGGGTGTATTGGTGCTCGCGTATTTCATCCAAAGTTCAATGAAGACTGCAGAGCCCGAAATCTTTCATTTGGACTTTAAATATGCAATTATTCATACAAATTTCTTAGTATGCCTCCGAGGTATTTAAATCAGTCCTGGCTATCATATTAGTGGAGTAGGGCGAAACACTAGTGTAGAAGTTTTTAACCACTGGTGGAAGGCTACGTGTATACGGACGGAGTTCTGCAAGTCAAATGCCAGCAGATCGGAAAACCACCACCAAATGAGAACCACGAGTTCAAAACCCTGGCGTTGTAAACATCGAGGACACACTGTAACACAATTGGCATCAGGTAGTCACGAAATAGCATCTACTTTAATATAAATAAATTTCTCAGCTGAAATGGGAGAGGAAAACTATATTCCGATCAATGGTTAACTTACGGGCGTTAACAATTGGCATGACTTTCAATCACATTAAGTTCAATCATACCTCTCTGATCGACGGCCCCATCGTTCAATTTCCATTTTTGCTTTCTTTTCTTACCCCTTCCTATCGGTAAGGAACTGTAAGAGAAGATCCCCGCCTCACCACTTGTAGTGATACGTACAATTTGTTCCTCGTGAATGATTGGCGGATACGATAGAAAACTTTAAAATTAATTCAAATTTATAAGCAAAAATACACGACTTCCATCGAATCTATCACAAAAATTAAAAATGGGTGTTGATAAGAGTACAAAATTGATGAAAGACACACAACACGACATGCTTTCTCTTTGATTTGACGTCACCACGCGTACCGCTTTCATATTACTACGGAAAGGGACTAGAATTTTCGATTAATTGGAATAAAAATCAGTTTTTGAGGTTATTTGCCGATTATTGGTAAAAATAATGGACGAAAAAGGATTTGAAAAGGCACAGTCAGAAAAAAAGTCCTTGGTCGACTCCCTTGTGGCCATATTATTTATCATTATTTTCATATCGATGGAGATACAATATATAGGTATTTACCTCCCGCTGGTTGCACATTTATGAAATTATTATTTAAATGGCCTTTCTCAACGTGGTTAAGTGTTACACTAAGTCTGTCCTATACGATTCATCTTATCAAGTCGAGCATTAAAATGTTATCGTATAAATAACTATTAAAATTTAAACTATGCTTAAACTTACCCATAAATTGACTCCCTTCTCCAAGTCAAAGTATTCGAAAAATACGATTTGGTGCGATATCTTCGCACAAACATACTATCGTAACATTTTTCTGTAAAAACCTTTACGAGAACAAAATCATTAAATTGTAAAAATGGGTTCACACGAATTATTCCTGTATTAGTATGTAGAAATTGGTTTAAATGACTATAATGACAAGCACGGGGTACTAATTTGGTAACAATTTCCCACGGTACTCATGCGAAATGAATTTTTCCATAGGCCAGGCTTCAATAGTTACGAAATATTTCTTATCCCTTTAAAATTATGCTTATATCGACTTAATTTGATAAAACGGTATTCAATCCCTATGGACCATGATTTAATGTACTGACAGTTGAATATTATTCTATTACACCCTAAAAGAGATTGACAAAAGAGCTTAGATTTTATTCATTTCATACCAAATAATACATTTTCTGCCACTGATATTTTTGGCAAAGCAGCAGAAAGCACTCCGCTAGCAGGAATTTATTATACGCCAACTGCAAGAATTGTAAAATATGTTTTTAATCTTATATGTTAAGTTAAAAAATTATGCCAATGTTGAAATTAGTTTTTCACTGTAATATTTCTAAAGCACATGGACAATGCTCAGGGAAACTGAAATAGTCTCTGATTTCTGTTAATAATAACATGTTAACGTCTCATTGCTACTTCTTTTCATTCTAAGGAATCTACTTTTTCGCATAACTCATGAGTAGTTTCATTTCATAAATGGTGAAAATCAGAGCAAAAATTTGATAAATTAATATTCTTTTCCCAGCTTGAAACACCTGTTCTTGAATGACTGAGTTTTCCTTCCTTAGAACATAAAGCTGTAGATGTTAGGCTATTGATAATTTATATTTTCTTTAGTGAGGCAGCAGCTTAAGTTACACTGCAGTTAGATTGTGCAGGCTTGCTTCTGAATTGGTGGATTATTTGTCACCAAAATTTGTAGCAGACAACATGTTAGCACTACTTGGCCGTGGTGTACATTCCTGGAAATTCCCTTGGACTGCATATTCCTCTAATTCATCATCTTTTTCGGTACCTACAGGTAGAACTTCTTAAATTAAGTCTCTGTTGTCTTAATGTTCTCCCCCCTCATACCGAGAACTTCTGTGCTGTTCTTCTACTTCCAAAATATCCATTTAAATTAGCTCAATAAAAAATATGCAGTTCTATGTAAGGACGTAAGATTTGCCTGAATTGAGGAAGTTCATGATCACTTTCTTTTAAATGCATAAATTGGTAAGTAATGAGTATATTTTTACCGATATTCGTTTATCATTCAAAATCATCCAATGGGTTGTGACGTCATCCGATGGATACCTGAAGGTTTTGACGCGAGACACGAGAACGTACTATTTGTAACGAATAATATCTCGTTAAAGTAGGTGCTGTTGACAAAATATTGTACTCTTTGCATATCAACTAATTTACATCACATCCAAATATTTTTTGAAAATAGTTCATATTCGCCATTATCGGCACTATTAATTCTAAAAAGAAAGCACAATGAGGATTCGATTTTCACGACGAATGCTGAGGAGTTGAAATTCGTGTTTACTATGGAAATGTACACTATCGTGAAAGACCGCTTTTTTCCTTTTAGTGGCTATAGAATACAAAAGAGTTCAAATGAAAAAAATGTGTCGAAACTCTTTTAACAAGTTGAAAGTACTTAAATAATTCTAAAACTGGTGTGTCATTAGTGAGTATTTACATAATAACTCCTTTAGAGTTAAAGATAATTAAAATGATTCCTTCATAAACAATAGCATAAAGAAGCAATAATAAACCTTAAGCTGTATTTTACCCCCCTTACCCCACATGGTGATACAATGACATAGCACACTCCAGCTCTCCACCCAAAAGCCTCTCGCAATTAAAGAATAGTCCCGTCCACGTCATAATTGCGCTTTTCACCTAATAATACCGCTAAGCTAAAAGATCATTTTCTTAGCAGAATGAAATATTTACAGCGTGCTATTGACATTTGTTTTGGTGGAATAGTATTGCGTATATGAGCGTTCTATTCAACGAACTTCAAGAAGAGCAGTAGAAAACTCCTGCCTTTTCACGTAAGTTGTGCATTTTACGCGATCATGGTTTTTTGTACTGCATGAGCAATGTGCATCATGTGAAATCATATAATGTAAAATGAAAAACATTTGTGAAATAGCAGTATATGTCTATTCTTATCATGAAGGCATTTCACCAAACCAGGTAGTGTCACATTTAAGAAGCGCTCATCATGAAGTTCTTGGTATCTTTGCCCATATTAAAATTCATTTGAGAAGAAATTTTCTTCCTCTGGCTTTGCTCTATTGAGTCTTGTTTGAATATACCTTACACGCTTGGCTGCCGGCATCTCGGTATTTGTTGGTGCCCTATTCAACTTTTGATAAAGCCCAGCTTACAATATGCACATCTCGCTTGGCTTTTGGAACTTGATCAAAACTTCATTGAAATTATATTAATGAGAATATTCCCAAGGAAAAAGGAAATTCACACTGGGTGTGAGGTGATTCCATTTAGTTGTCATATTATGGTCCAATTCCTGTTTCTTCCGATATGTTCCTAAGCTCTCACGATTTATTCCTTAGTATCCACATCCACAGAGTTCTAATCCATTAGGAAGGAGTCGAATCCTCAACCACTTGGCATGTGGTCTACCGCTTCTCCTATTTGATCTGTAGGCAAAATAGCTTCGACCGTAACTTAATATTAATGTTTTATTATGT
This sequence comes from Hetaerina titia, assembly GCA_037158775.1. Lineage (NCBI taxonomy): Eukaryota > Metazoa > Arthropoda > Insecta > Odonata > Calopterygidae > Hetaerina > Hetaerina titia. The sequence goes on from CM073779.1 coordinate 18,990,494, forward strand.
TAGCGACTATGGTTTCAGCAAATAAAGGATAATATCAACGTTCTATTACGATCAACGGACACACGTGACCATTTCGGAATTTCACTCTTCCCTTCCTCCCTCCTCTCGATTCACCTAAATCATAAACCTTGGCAGCACATTAACAGCTCACCAGTAAAAATAGTGTGGCAATGATCCTTGCAAGTCGGTCCCTGGTTAGGAATCTATTTTCCCGCAAACCACTCACTGCGTTTGCGAGGATTGTATTTTCCCAATACGCTTCAGAGCGCGTGATAATGTTGTGTGCCTGAGTGCTCCATCTTGCATTTTCGTTTCAGGGCGATGTCCCCGGTGCGGGATTGTTTAATCTCCAAACATTATCGTGTGCTGGATACTTACAAGTTGCGTTCCAAAATTAATGCAATTAAATTTCCCGAACCCATCCCATTGGTTGGAGTGGAATCAATTTACTCGGAGTAGGTGGGGGTAACGCTTAGCTTTTTCCGCGAAATCGGTCTTGGTACTCTAAAAGCTGTGGAAGCGGTAGGACGCCAGTTATTGTTCTCATTCTATGGTCCAATTTCTGTTTCTTCCAATATTATAAAACTCTGCGCCCCGACCTTGTCACGGAAAAAATAGAACGATGATCGGACAACGTTACGCGATCACTAATTTTTGTATTAAACTGAAAAAGTTTCTAGAGCAGATTAACAAAATGACTCGTAAGGTTTAAGGAGAGACTGCTCTGTCCTCTTTACCAGTTTCAAGGTGGTTAAGGGCCTTTAAGGAGAACCTGAAAGAGATTAACTACAAACAACGTTCTGGGCCGCCGTCACTTAGCAAATCCGACAACAATGTGGCTCGTGTTCGACAATTGTTGGACTCTGACCGTCGATTGAGTATCAAGATGGTTTCCAATGAGCTTTTTTGGTTGACACAACAGTTGGCGAAAACTTTTCGCCAACTGTTGTGTTTCGCATTATTATTAAAGATTTAGCGATGATGAAAGTGTGCGCCAATCTCGTGCCCAAGGTGTTTGCCATAACACGCAACGAGTCCGCGAGTTCCTGTTCAAAAACCAGGTACCAACGCTGCCCCATCCCCCCTATGGTTCTGAAGTCGCCTCAGAAGACTTATTTTTGTTCCCTCGGATGAAGTAAGCCCTGAAATGAACCCGTTTTTCGTCCATAGAAGAGATCCAATTAGCCGTGACGAAGATCTTGCGAGAGGTCTCCGGAGACGCCTTCCAGGGCCCGTACTGATAATGGCAGAGTCGCTGGAAAACTGTGTAGAGGTCCAAGGACAGTACTTGGGAGAATTAAGGGTTTAAGTGTTTGTGCTAATCTGTTCAATAATTACTTTAAAAAAATAATTGCATTATCTTTGGAACGCACCTTGTAATATCTCCATCTCACGTACTGAGTCCCCAAAACTCGATACGGAGCATGAGCTTTGAGTATTTTGGCTGACCCTGGCGAGAAAGTACTTTTCAATGAATATTCAAAGGACTTTCAATTGATTTTTGACCTTTTTGGATCTTGTCCTGCGTTTTTTTGCTCATTTAAATAAGCCGTGTTGTCTTTTTTTCGTAGCACAGCTTTACACGTTTGGCGTAAAATTCAATGACATCAATATTACAGAGATAAAACCCACAAGTCGTAATGCCTAGTTCTTTTATTTCGTACAACACCTTTTAGCAACTAGGTGTCATCACTAGATATAAACCGAGTACAAATACGTATATTTACCGAGCCCCTATAAACTTCACCCGGCGTGCGAAAGGGGAGGAAATTAGGTTGAGGAAGGTGGGAGTGAATTAGGGACTGTAATTGATTATCACATACAGTGAGGTTGTCGGTTGAGGGAAGTAATGAAGGGGTGGAGGCATGGGAAGAGAGGGCCAGGGATACGTTTAACGTCGATTAGGTGTCTAAATGGAGAGGGATAAGTTAGACGAAGGATTATCAATTGTTGCGAATGATGATTTCCGATCGGTCCAACGGTTCATGACGATGTTTCTCTTTCACCTCCAGGATTTTCAGGATAAAGTTACAGCGATGAGATTGCATCCATTAAATATTTTCCTAAATATGATTTAGGCTTATGGCTAGTGAAGCACTTCCTATGCTGATTCAGTCTGATGCCAACATTTCTCCCTATTTGAAACTGCGCCAAAACTGTATCACATGCCACTTTGCAAACTCCTGTTTTTTCATAATGGTCTTTAGTTATGTCCAGAATGTTTTACGAGGCAGATGGCCGATAAAATATCACTTTTAATTCGTCCATCGGAATGCTTTTCGAAGCTTTATAAGAAATACGACCGGAAAAGGGTAGCTTAAACTATATCTATTTTTGCTTAACCTTTTTGTTAGACGGAACAGTTTTAATTCGTCGGAAACTCATTTTCTTATTTAGGATCTCATGAAAAATGGAAGTGTTGCATCCACCCACCGAAGCTAATTAACGGATGGTGTTTATCAATAATATATCAAAATTATCTTTGAATGGAGGGATATAGTGCTCTCTATGTATCATGGAGTTGGAAGTGGTGAATTTGTGAACCATTGGATGGCAAGAGTGAGAAGGAATTACATGACCCGCGCATATGGGTTTATTATAAATGGAAAAATTGCTTTCTCAGAGACACAAAAGGTTTTGGATCCAAGTAATTAAGTTTAATTTTATACTCGATGTCCATGTCGTATTCGTAGTCCATTCTATACGTTGGCGAAATGAAATGAATTTTTTTTTAAGAATTTGTAGCGATGGGTACCCGGCAACAATAAAATATATCGTCCACATCTCGATACCAATAAAAAAATGTAACTGAAGTGTATTAATGGAATCAAAAAGTTTTTGTTCGAAAATTTCCATAAAATCTATGCTAACAGATGTAATGAGAGGGACAAAGTGTCGGTGGTCCTATTCCCAAAAGGTGCCTTCAATAAAAAATAATTTCATTTTGTGTATAATTCATTTTCCGCCCATTGCACTTTTCTATTCGAGTATTAATAACGTCAGTTTAATACCGGATTGGCAGTTGAATCCATTCAATGCCTTTGGCATTATTTAACGTTTATAATAGTTGACTGAAGTAAACAAATGTTTTATGTCGACAGAGATAAGAATTCAAATCATGAAGTTCATTTTTTCTTAGTTGATCAGTTCATTTGAATGAATTTATTATGCTGTGTTTGGCCACAAATTTTGAATGGTTACTGAAAATGGAGTTCACTTGTAGGTCAATTTATGACCTGTGGCTTCTGCACTGGATACCACCGGACGAATGGGAATATTTACTCTATGAAGCTTGAGCAAGTCAAAAAGTCTCCGTAAAAATTTGTCTATTTGAGCCAGGTCCATCTTCCTCCCTTCGCTTACTGCCCCAACACGATGTCCCCATCGTCCTCACTTCTTTTTGGCATGACGTGAGAATGACTTTGCGTAGCTTGGTCGAAGGAATTCCTGAATATGAAACTCTCACACTTATTTAAATATTTGTCCAAAGTCGGCGTACTACTGTCTTTGTCTTTCTTCGCCACCATCAAATCTATTTATTTAAGCATTTGTTACGCCCTCAATTGTTGAGTGGTCTGTTATCGTTTTCCGGGATATACATTTGATCTTATTCAATAAATATTGTTAAACTGGTCCTAAATAATTATTTTACATCCAATTTTATACCAGTAGGCGTTTTCATGGTAGAAATGGTTTAGGTTGTAGAGCGAGTTGACAGCTCTTTCTAGAAAACCCCTCGCTCCGAATGAGTGAAAGTGTGCAAGGCGATACGTGCTGTTCGTTGATAGCAATAAAAACCGGGCTCCATAGAGGAAAAAAGATTTTAATTTTGATGGTGTTTACCTCATCTTCTCGGTGATGACATTAGTGCGATATCAGAGAAGTTCATCAAATGCTCCGAGTTCGATCCAGTGAAGTGGCAACACTATCTTCGAGTGCAGGACGTAGAGATGGTGTTTCATTGTTTGATGGGCGTAGAGATACCATGCCAATCCTTCACATACTCCTAAGTGCATAGCTTAAGGGCTAATTTCAATTTGCATAAGGCCGCTGGTGATCTCTAGCTGCATCAGATAGAGATATTAATACTTGTCTCCAGCAACGTCTGCTCAAGCAAATATTCGCGGCTGCAACCAAGAACTGGAAGAAAAGTTTAAAATGAAACTTCACCTTATTTGCGGAATTACAGGATCGCACCCAAAAGTGGTAGGACTGATTTTCTCTGGCGCAAACGGAGCAGTGGAGGGGGGTCTGCCTGGCAGGGTAAGGTGGAAGGGGCTCATAGCAACAGACCGACACCAACCTCAGTCGCCTGCGGGCTGTCGTTGAGTGAGGAAACCGTTTTTAGTGAAGCAAGTTTGTTGTCCGCGTCGAAAAACAAAATGAATCTGAATTTAGAGCAACGCTATTCCGTGAAGTTTTGTGCGAACTCGGGAAAACGGTAACTGAGACTCTCGATATGATCAAGCAGGCTTACGGGGACACTGTCTTAAGCCGTTCCACAGTGGCATAAGTTGTTTAAAGAGGATAGGGAGCTCGTTGAAGACGACCATCGCTCCGGACGGCCGTCGATGGCAAGAACCGACTTGAATGTGGACAGAGTGAGGACACTGCTGAACACAGACCGACGTTTAACCAGTGAAGAAATTGCAGACCAGTTGGATCTGTCTGCATCCAACCTCCAACGTATTATTTCACAGGATTTGGCCATGCGCAAGGTGTGCGCCAAGATGGTGCCGCATATTATGAGTGTCGACCAACAGGCAACGCGTGTGCGCATTTCCGAATAAGTGTTAGCCAATTTGCACCGAGATGAAAATTATTTGGACAATGTGATAACTGGTGATGAAACATGGGTTTTTCAATATGACCCCGAAACGAAAAGACAATCCGCGGAATGGCACAATTCCGCGTCCCCACGTCCAAAGAAGGCCAGCATGAGCAAATCAAAACGATCTTGATTGTGTTTTTCGACCGTCATGGAGTGGTTCACAAGGAGTTTGTCACACCAGGGGAGACTGTGAATGCGAACTTTTACGTGCAGGTGCTCACCAGCCTCAGAGAACGCGTGAAAAGAGTCCAACCGGTCATCGCAAACTACTGGGTGCTTCATCATGACAACGTGCCGTTCCATGGCGCGCTCGTCGTCAGACAGCTCCTGGCCAAATACGGCGTTGCCACGTTACCGCACCCGCCCTATTCTCCCGATCTGGCACCACCGGTTCTTCTTCTTTCCTCTGATGAAAAGACAGCTCAAGGGACGACGTTTTGACTCGATAAAGGCCGTTTAAGAGGCTTCGACGAGGGTCATCAACGGCATCCCCAAAGAAAATTTCCAGCGGGCGTACGGGGAATGGGAGCAACGTTATACTAAGTGTGTAGCAGCTCAAGGAGCATACTTTGAAGATTATTAAGTCGATGTAATATTGTCAATAAAATTCTTGTAAAAAAATCAGTCCTACCACTTTTGGGTGCGTTCCTGTATCATTTCAAATAACCTCAGCTCTACTAGGCGAGAAGTGGTGAAATATCCTCTCGAATAGGTCAAAGTGCGTAATTTGAACTGCCCACTTTTTCATTTCATACAACGCGTTTCAACACCATCCACCTCCCCCAACTTCACTCACCTAACTTCCCCGCTCTGGGTAATTTATTTGAAGGATTGGTGAATGTAATTGTACTCAGTTTGTGCTAGATGATTCCGCCTAGGAGTTGGACCCCGTCACATTAAATAACATTAGCGGACAGGTCAACTTGTCGGTTTCTATTCACGGGTACATAATATCCATTAAATCTCCCTAAGCAACTTGGACCTGACATTCAAGGGAGTTTCCGCACCCATCTCTCCCTTATTGATCATTATTAAAAAGAATTCATCTGGCATCTGCATGGTTGTATACTTCATGGAAATAACCATCTATGTTTATGGAAATAAATAGCTGATAAAAGAGCAAGGAACAAGCAGTAGATGGAGCAGAAACTTGCAACATTCTCGTGTACTTCAATCTTGGACGGCGCGGCAAAGCTTTGATTCCAAAGATATCACTTTTTCCGCCCATCCAACAATTCAACAAATGTGATTGTCTGTTTACCGTAAATAAATTGAGTTTTCAAATTTAAAGCAGTTACAGAGGGATTAACTGATGTGCACAAATTACAAGAGCATCCATTTAAAGCAAACATTTTCAGAACCAATTGTAAAATGGGCTCGGGAATAATAAAGATAAAAATGCATTATGAATGAATAATATTAACTGTCTAAAATAGTAAACTTATATTTTAGCAACTACATTTTAATTCTTCTAAATATCTCCCAAATGTTCGGCATTTGTAAACAAAATAAGGCTGTTAGTTCCACAGTTCGTGAAAACCGGCCATTTGGGATCACAAGGCGTTACACATACACGTTTGTATACATTTGATTTGTATACAATTTATCGGGGAAAGTTTCGGGAAAATCATCAATTCATATGTGAAAGTCCACCTGGGTATATTTTTAAAAACTTGCAGTACACAATAGGAGGTAAGGTGGCTAGGGAAGTTTGGGATTTCAAAATAAAACCAATAGTAAAGTTGGGCGAGGTGGAAGAAAACGGATTCCAAGCAAAATATTTTTCCTGTTCACGAAGTTATATTAGTCGAACGGTCTGGGCTACTAGGCATTATGAAAACTAGTTTTTAACCCAGTTGCATATTGTGTTAGTAAAAAGAGGTATCTTACAAATAATCTATATTTTTCAAGACATTTACATACGCAAACTATTTTGATCTAAGTTATATTAAAATAAGCATAATCATTTGCTCCACACCTTGACAGATAAAGTATTTGATAACGAGATTCACTGGATTTTTCGAAACATTTATCTGTGTTTTTATCGGGAATTCTGGCAATATTTGTCATAACTTTCAACAGAAATTCATTAAATTGTTACATTCGTAGCATGTCATCATATACTAGAATTTGATCTGGTAAAATATTTTTAATGCATTAACGTAATTTATAACCACTCCGTAATCTAAGAAGAACAAATCCGCACCACAACGATTTTTGCAGCGAGCCATTGCGACTCAGCAAGGTCTTCATTGCTTACGTGAAAAGTCAGCCGGTCAGTTTGAAAGACCATTAAAAGTACTTATTTTTTCTCCTTAAAAACTATGACTACAATGCAAGAGTTTGGTTTCTAAAAACACACGAAATTTAAGATAGATTATTCATGTATATTTTAAGAGTTTCTCCCCTTGAGCCCTACGACAGTTCTTAAAAGTACATGGTCTTTGTTCCAAATTACAATCTAAGAAATCTATTCCAGTTTCGGAATCAACGGAAGCTGTTGTTAAAAAGAAAAAAGAACCAGTTAGAATAGGAATCTGAAATATTAGGACGATGACGAAAATATAGCAATTAGAAAGTGGAAAGCTGAATATGGAGAGAGCTAATACAGATATGTGAGGGCTGTTCGAGGTGAGATGGAAAGACAGTGATAAAAAGGAGCGATAAGCATAGAATACAGATACTTAATTAGTTAGTGGAGGTGATAATGATACTGAACAAAAGTTAGGAGGAAGCGTTGTAAGCATAAAGCGACGTGATAGCGTGACGCAAACGTCATTAGTAGAAGGAAAAGTAGAGCCGGTGAACTGGGTTATTAGCCACGTACAGATCAATATGACAACAATTAGAAATAGGGAGAAAGAAACGGACAGGGTTTACGATCAATTATAGAAAAAAATTGAAATTGTCCCTGGGAGGAAACAAGATATGCTTATGAGAGATTGGAACTTGGTTAAAGCGAAGGGATTGATGGACTTGAGGTAAGGCAAACCGATTTAAAATCAATTCCTGGGGAGAAACCAATATAATTCTATAAAAGGCAGGGTTTATTCATCAGGATAACATAGCTTAAATACCACATTAGATGTAGATATACAGGGAAAATGAACAGGAATTAAAATAGGTATTAGTTATTGCATATATTTTTGTTAGATACATAATTTGGAATAGCGTAATCATTTCGCATAGATTCCCAGGATCTGGCCATGGCATGATAGAAATGCAAACCATGATTTTGTCTACTGAAGTATAATGTCAGAGTCAATAAAATAACACAGCGAAAACGGGCGAAGAAGTGAAAGTGAGAACTATCGACAAGGAAAAAGAAATGTTTACAATAGGGCATAGGAGAAATTACGGATGAGGGTCGGGAGACGGGTACAATAAATAATGGGAACATATCAAGAAAATGCTCCTGTAGTATTGCAATTTTTACCGCAAAACCTCCATAATATATGAACATAAATTAGGAAAAGCACAAGGAAAAAAGATTTGAAAAATAAATAGACGAATGTGAACACAGAATCATGAAGAAGGGAATACAAAGAGATAAATAATAAATGGAAATGAGAAAATAATAGGGCAAAAGAAGCGTAGTGTAAGACGCAGTCCGATGCTACGAATAGCAAAATAGGAACGGAGAAGCCGGTGCGCTGCACAGAGACAAAATACGTGCAGACTTTTTAAGACGACAGAAAAATATTAAGTAGGAGAACGGAGAGAGATGGAAGACGTTCATGGTTGATCTAAATTGTAAACATGTTTGGCCAGTGACTTTGGTTGTAGAAAGAGAATACGACAAATTCAGATTATAAATTAGAGATTCAGGTCTGAAATGATGGAACAATTCCATAACAACAGAGATGAAGACTACTAAATTTTTCCACTAAATGAAGATTTATTGACGACTAGTTTCGATGCACTAAAATGATGTAGTGCATCGAAACTAGCCTTGAATAAATCTTCATTTAGTGGAAAATATTAGCAGTCTTCGTCTCTGTTAAAATTAGGATAGCTTTGGGCAATGAAAACATGAATTTTAGATAGAGATGGTCTGAAGGAAATTGAAATTAAATAAGGCCGTGGGGATAGATAACACCACTGCGGAACTACTTGAAGGTTTAGGAAAAGGTGGTGGAAGGAAGTTATTTATGGGCCAATTTTCAGCATTTATGAAGAGGAATTTGGCTGGAAGATTTCGTCAGATCAGTGTTAGTTCTCATCTCAAAAAAGGGAAAGGCATGAAAAACCTGTAGAACAATGATTTTTATTTCACATGCAGAAAAAGTTATTATCGTAGATAAGATGATGTAAAGGAGAGCTAATGACTTCTTGGGGGACTATCAGTTTGGGTTCAGGAAGTAAAGGGGTATGTGTAATGCCATAAAAGTAATGAGATCACTAATAATAGAAAGGGACATCGCATACAATCAAGATGTATAAGTGCATTTCATAGATTTCGAGAAAGCGTTTCATAGAGTGAATTCGTGAACTAGTTCAGAGATATGACAAAACGTTTAAATCTTTTTGGCAAACATGTACAAAAATACTGGAGATATGTATTTTTGATATGAGAATAATGAATTTTCTGTATACTATATATTCCAATGTATTTTTATCGCATAACGGAGGTAACTTTCTGGACGGTTTCGTATTCATAAAGGCTAAAAATAATTTAGTTGATATTGATAAATTTTAGAGATTGAATTATTTTACAGCCCTGACCCAAAGATGGTCTCTTTAACCATGTTTGTTTCCCTGCCCATATACGTATTCAAAACGTCTACAATGGGAAGTAAACATATCCAAAAACTGAAATAAGTTGAAAACTTTAAAAACTTATAATATGACCCGGAATTCATACCTAAATTGAAAGGAACTTGGTCAATAGTAGCTTCCGACGTTGATTTACTGGTCTTAATGGTCTGGCTTACTGGTCTTACTGATTAAGGTACCTGACATATACGTCGAACCTATGTATGTTGTTCTTATTATCATTAGAAGGATCGTTGTGCAAACAGTAGCTTTCCCGTTTTCAAACATTTTCCAAGTGGCTCTTAAAATTATAAATTGAACTCTCACGTTAAAATCACTTTGAATTTCATCCGGAAAGGCTTCGCATGACTTACTAATTTCAGAGTTCGTGTTATTGGGCGTTATATAGGCGTTTGCTCGTGAAGAAAATGTCTTTCAAATTCTAGTCATTTCTGAACGCTGAATAAATTTCTTATGATTGGAATTCCTAGCGTTATTAAAGCATCCACCTTCGCATTTCGAACTGAGCGAGCTACTTTTCTTCTCCGATGCAATAACTAATATTTTTCGGAAAGTTTTAGCTTCATTCCTTTCGCATGTAAAGTTAAAAAATTCTTCAAGATGCATAGTATACATGCATGCATACTTATCCTCCAGTACAACGTCCGAATAATTATACCTTTGCTTATTACTAAGTCTTTGAATTTAAATGTCACCAGTTCAGGTGATCAAGGTATATTTACAATTTTATTCTTCATGCGTTCTTCTATTTCGTAAATGAGTATATTGATCTAAACTCATAATAAAGCAACTCTATAAGAATTATTTCCCAAATACATTTGTTTATGTCTCTAAAGAATTGTTTATCATGATAGGACACTCGAGCGCACGGAGAATTGGTTGTACATCCCTTGAAAATCCGCATCCTAATTATAGGTCATAATGCTTTCAAGGGAGTTAAGAAAGATCTCTAATCATAATCATAAACTTTGACGGACCGATAGAGCGCATGTTGAGTAACCTTGCTCCAAAACTATAGAAAATATACGAGTTCGTGAAAACGCGTACTCGTCCCAATATGAAGTGATATTCCCATATTTATGCTATTTCCCCACACAAACTGTACACAAGTTATATCATTCCCCATAGGAAGGGCGAGAACAAAAGAAGATCGCCCACCTTTCGAAAGACGAGCAAGATCGGATTAAATGATGAGTAGATCACTGTCTTCCATCGCTGAAAAGTTCAAAGGAAGCCAAGAGACAGTCGCCGAAGGGAACGTAATTGGACGCCGCATGTTTACTTCGTTAAACGCCAAGCTCGTCCGTGCGCCAACGGACGCTAACCGGTGACCTTCAGATGGAACCGGTAGTGTAAGACCGAATCATTCAAAATTTAGAGATTTTTACGAATGGCCAGTGTTCAATTTCTCGCACTTTATTCATCTGAATTCAAAATTACGTAGCATGACAAAACTGTACGGAACCTGATAGTTAAGCTCTTTCTCATAACACTTAAATCCGGCTATAGACAACTTGAAATGCTGATGATAATAATTGAAATTTGAAGTTTTTAGGACGGTTAAAGCCCAAACTAAAAGTGAGATGGAAGGTGTTTAAGGAATAGGCAGAAGATTTCGTCCATTCATGGCGTCGCGACCAATGCAAGGAGAACCTCTTGGTCAATCATTACGCCCTGAGTCACGATGAGCATGGAGACGTCTGAATGGCCACCCGTGACATAACGGTGGGTAGGATCCGACGAAACTGTATTAACTCGCCCTCACGTTGAACATTGATAATCTCTTGCACAGTAATATCCATCAGATCGGTAGTGAGGCGAGATGATGGAGCGTTTCAGCTCCTTTTCTCTACCGCAAGTTTGTATTTTTGGTACATTTTGTTTTCCCATTCCTTCTGCTGCTAGTTGGTGGCCCACACATACCTTGCGTGTGGTTTCCTCAGGGATAAGCAAAGTAAAATATGCTCCCATGCTTAAGTAACACCAATGTTATGATAAACCCTGAAATTTAATACCAAATACGAGTTTAGAGCTGACACTAAGGTCACATCAAATACCGTTAACAATCCACAAATCCGTAGTGTAAGAGAAACTAACTTTGCATTAGCTGCCCATTGTACCCTAGGATGATTTATCACTGACACCATATGGATTTTAAATTGGTTTTTCCATGTGAATCGACCGGGATTCGAATCTGATGCGGTCAACAACCATCAGCCGAGCGCGCTCAAAAGTGGGCCTCCGACGCCACCTCGTGACGCTAAAGCGAGACTTTGCTTCAGAGTTATCAAGGGAGTGGCGTGGGAGCGGCGGCACGTTCTCCCATGAAGAAGACTCCGCCGTGACGGGTGCCACCGCTGTTGGAGGAGGTGATCAAATACCTTGGAAGGAAAATCATTGCGCCTACGGCGCCCGACTGGCGCCAAATCGTGCATTTGACTCAATACGCAAACTATCTCCTCGTTGTCGCACGCCTGAACGCGTCCCGCGTAATTCACCATCGTGCGAAGGGGTTGTGTGTGTGAGGGAAATATCTCGTATTTTCCAATTCCCGAAGATATATTTTTTATTGGTTGGTGGAGTGATAATATCGGTTTCTGGGCATCAATTACTTCTCCCCTCGTGGCGGAGGTTATTTCCCGAGGAAGCACAGGGGCCCCCGTCTTTCCACATCCACCACTTCACACCTCCGCTCGCCTTCCGCGGCCGTCGCCCACCCGCCGACGCGGGCAGCTGTCCGCCCGTCCGTCCCTCCCTCCAAAGGGGAGCGGGCGTGCTAATCGTTGGCGTTTTTTGGGAGGGAATTTTTATCTCGCCGCTCCCTTCTCCCCCTCCTCCCGACGCACCGCCCCTGGGGCTGCCCCACCACTCCCTCCTCTCGTTTCACACTTAGGTGTCAAATGCTTCGTAATGCGAGGATGACATGCACCGATGGATTGTGGGTCCCTTCGCACTCCAGTTCCCACGCCGCTCCCGTGTTATTAGATTTAAATGTTTGCTCCGAGTGGTGGCTTTTTTACGGTCGCTGCGTGGAGTGGAGGAAGAGGAGGAGGTGGAGTAGGATAAGGCAAATATGGTGGAGACGGCCGCCATTATATATGAAGATACTAAACCAATTCTGTGAAGCGCGCTTGTCAACTCGGCGTGAGGAATCTATCGCTGAGTATGCGTGAGGCAAATTATATCTCTGGACCTACGAACATTTGTTTCTGAGCTCTGCTTGGTCCCGTTAAAAGTTAACTTTTACGTGTTTGTCTGATTCCACCGTAAAAATATAGCGGGCTAATTATTTTTACTTTCATATTTTCTATGGAATTAGATGTAACATTATTTTGGTGCAGATGACCTTGTATGTAGAATGCGTGAGTGCATTGGCGTTTCAGGTAAATCCATAAAAATTAAGGGGTGTGTATTTTAGAAGAAATAAATGAGAAATTACTGCAGTGTAACAAATTAGACAAACTCCATGCTAAACGACAGATATTCAATTTTTGCAATATAAAATTATTTACTCATGGTTCAGGGTTCAATATGGTTGCATACTCTTCAAATAATGTGTCCACATATGAAAATTATGATTCTGCATTGAACCCTCCTAATTGCTTGAATTTTAGACGATGCTTTCCAGAGCATAGTCAGGGAAATTAACTGCTGACTGATCGATACTAACCGTACGAAATTAACCTAAATCGACCGAACATTTCATTTGCTACGCCATAACATCGACATTTTATTCGTACAGAATCAAATTAATCAAAGATAATTTTGGTTTCATTTACGTCATCATCTACATACTACCTTGCCATCCTCTAGGGCATGTGTCAGGCTAGGCATGGGCAGGGTGTCAGGGCAAACAGTCTTGAGGTTAATTTCAGATTACTAGCATAGGGTGGAGTTTCATACTGAAGTAGGAGGGAAAAAACTTGAGCAGGTAGATCAGTTAATTTATATGTATTGTGTCAAACTACGTGTAGATGATTTTCCGAGTAACAGATCTCCATGGAATATCACAGGCGATACAGGAAATGGAACTGCCCCCTTACACTGATTTGTAACTTCCACACGCTGTTGAGAGCGGGTGAACTCTACCCTTATTTATAAAACCGACCATCGAATTGATAACTTTGACTGGTGGTTCTAGTGCTTCGTATTCATTTCGTATAATCTGGATCAAATATGTTTTTGAACATTTTATTTCAATACAGATTACTCACGGATTGGTACAATTCTTTGCAAAAATATTTTTCAAGTTATTTTTGTGGATTTCTTTGTTTATATTTTGGTCATAATACTAATTGTATGTATTCAATTAAATAATAATAATTCATCACTTCTGCAATCAGGGACTAATTACCGTGTGTACATTTCGTGGGTAGCAGTTGTATATTAAATCAAGGAGAACAAGTTATCATGCCTCAGAGAAGTGAAGTATCCAAAACTTTCTAAGCGTAACAAGTATTCCAACCAAGTATTCAAAACTATATAAAAAAATCACTATCTACAGTTTTGCAACAATTTGAAAAAAACGAAGGATACTATCGATCTATTTATCTCGCGTGCTTGCGATCTATTCATTATGCTTTGATGTTTTAACACTTTCAAGACCATGACAATTCATGGAACAATTCATGCCCAGTGGGTCGTTAGCTGGAAAGTGGTGAGTTTCAGTTCTATAAGTGCAATTTATTTTCGATAAAGACTGAGAAATTATCAGTTGATATTACTTTGTGAATATTTTGATAAATTTTGCGGCAAATCATATATCTTTTAAGATTATGACAATTCTTTAGAATGGGTCGCTAACAACCCAACGGGCACAAGTCCTTATTAGGGCACACCTTATTGCTATAACCTTAGCTTTTTAGTAAAGCGTTCATTTAGAAAACGTATGTGCAGCTAATGAAAATAGTCACATTTAATGAGTTTTTTATTGGAAATGATTTATCTTGACACTGTTTTCTAATGGCAATGTGAAGAAATAAAAGCACCGTTTTGTTATTTTTTTAATCCACACACTTCATTGGTAGTAATCTAACAGTGGTGAGCATTAGGGATGCCTTAGAAAATCATGACCTTAGTGAATTACCGGGGTCCACAGGAGGCACCTAGTGTTTGCATTAGACATTTGTCCTCCTTATTGATCAGGAGAAAGAAATAGACAGTGAAAAAGATGAGGGCTTTGCTGATTGCAATCGTTTGAGCCTTCGGCAGCTGCAGGCGGGAGCAGAACTGGCGACTTTCGATGATGGTCCCTCGGAAGCAGAGCAAAGCACTTCCAATAACAAACAAATCGAAGGTCGTTGAGTTGATTGGAGTTGACAATCGACCAAAAAAAAAGTGGAAGTTCAAAGCCATGGATACCATTCCAAAAAGGAGTGGGGGAAGAGATAAAAATTGAAACAATGGTAGCTTCTAGAAATTGGAAGAGGGGAGATTTACCGGTGGTCAATTTATCTGCAAACCCATCGGCGGGTATGTTTTTCTTCCAACTACAGACCTTCTGCCTCAAAGATATTCTCCTTTGGATAACCAGAGCAAATTCATATCCGATTAAATGATCGATGAAATCATTCAGTACGGAACTAAGTGCGCCGTGCGGAAAAAATAATTCCTCGTTCCAACAATCTCTTGAGAAACTTATGGTACATTCTTGGGCGCATTATATTTATTTGGATAAATTTCTTTTCCTCTCTGACGCTTGCATTGAAAAAATAAAAATGACGTGCGCAATAATGGGCGTGTAATTCAAAACGTAATTTGCACTCAAATGCACTTTTACTAATCTCGAGTGTTTTGTTGTCAAAAAAGTCCTAATGAGACTACCATTAAAGAATGTTTTGCTTGTAACAGTATGCCTTGCCCTGCATTGTTTATTTTCAAGCTTTTCCTTCCATAACTCATCTCTCTCTGTGGGAAAGGGGGAACGCCTTGCCTGCGACGTGTCATATTCCCTACCTGTGTCTTTGGGGGTGAACACCATGATTGCATGTCCATGTGATAATAGAATTTCCCCTTCTTACTTTCCAATTTTAATTTGCACGTAACTGGATATATATTTACTAAATTTGTAGGTGCATGTGCATGTATGTGTGTTAGTTGATAGAATATGTGCTTTTCCATGCGTGTAAATTTAAAACGTTTTTCTCATGAATATATACGCCTCTGAGGGTGTAGGTTTGCATGGATATGTTGGTTTTGCATGTGTTATCATTCTCTTTTACGGGTGGTGATCTAGCACCCCCTGCGGTGACTAGCACGACCCTTTGGTGACTAGCGGGGATTTATGTTGATGTAGATGCGTCAAAATAGATTCCAAGACATTATGAGGTGCCTTTACCTAAAAAATTATGAAAATATTTCATCAATTGACCAAAAGGGAGGGATGAGATCTATTTAGAACAATCTCAATGAATCATTCAGGCAGTTCGCGGAAAACAAAACGAATATATCGGTAGATAAGGAAATGCTTCCGTATTTCGGCCGTCATTGGTGTAAGCTACGCACTCGCAATAAACCCATTTGCTAGGAATTCAAAGTCTGGCTACAACTCAGAAGAAAGGTCATTGTAAGAAGGCGGACATATTCAAGGCCATCAAGAGAGGGAGAGTGGAAATGAGCCCTGGAGAGTCGGTCGTCATGGGCATGTGCCAATTTTACTTCACACCCGAAATGTATTTTTCATTTCATTTCAATAATAGTTTTCTAGTATGAAATAGGTGTAATACCGTTCCTTAAGTCGTATAAAAACTACCTGAAATATTTTTCACCATACAATGGTGGAATCTCCTTTTCCTTTCAATAACATCATACTAAAATGAGTTGCGATTGGTATAATACGAGGCGTGTTCATAAAGTAAGGCCCGTTTGGTCACAGGAAAAAATATACTCATATGAAACACATTTTATTGGCACTTTTAGTTAGCTACAAACCTTCCTCACTTCTCTACATAATCGCCGTTCACTTCTAATTATTTTTCGTACCGCTGTTCCAGCTTCTTTAACCCCTCTACATAGAAGTACGCCGCCTGAGGGTTGAACCAATCGACAACGCCATTTTTGAGTTCCTCTTCGGTTTCGAAACGTTGCCCACCGAGCCACTGTTTCAAGTGAAAGAAGAGGAAGTAGCCGCTAGGTGTAAGGTCTCATCATCTCCATCTTGTTGGTAGCGGCCCAAATACTTTCTTCCACTGGACATTCTTTGCTCTTTGTGGTGGCCGGTGAGCATTTTCGGTACCCACCTTGCACGGAATGTGTGGTATCCGAGGTTTTTCCGTAACAATATTGTAGGCGGTAGTGCGTCCAAGTTGAGGAAATTGTTCAGCCAGGCCATTAATTGTCAATTGACGATCACATCGCAGTTTTTGTTCCCTTTGCGAAACAATTTCATCGGTCAGACTACTGGGCCTACCACTTCGCTCTTCGTCATGGACATTTGTTCGTCCATTTTTAATATCACAGCACCATTGTCTAACCTTTCCTTCACTCATAACTGTAGGTTTATAAACTAGGCATAATTCCCGATGAATTTCAGCAGCCGACAATCCTTTTGCATACAAGAATCGTATGACAGAACGCACTTCACAGCTGGCGGGATCAACGATTGTCGCGGACATTGTTGTTTGCATGCACGAACAAGCAAACGACTTCTGAAACAAAACAAATGCTGCTATAGCTTCTCGATGAATCAGTAGATGGCGCTGCAGGAGCAAAACTGTGTTCTGAAGCGCCAATATTTAAATATAAGCAAACGGTACTTACTTTAAGAATACGCCTCGTATTTATATTACAAAAAGGCCGATATAACAGCTGTCACATAGAGGGACAAAAGTCAGTCAGTTGGTCAGTGTGTAATTAGTTTGCTATCGAATCAATGCGGCATAAGTACAGTATTTATGTTTTGAAGCGCTATTTCTTGCTTTAAAAAAAGAACATTTCTGTTTCACAGTCTTATTTAATTGCAAAATGGAATAAAAATTTATGAGAGGTCAACTTTCTGGATAATAATATTTCAATTACCGGATTGAAGTTAGAAGGAAAAGGTATTATATTTCCCATTGTATTTTGGATCTTTGATTTCATCGTGAGTAATGCTTGGCTGCCTACACGTAGCTACAGCGAGACAACGGCTTTTTTCTCTTAGCGTCGATTGACAACCAAGTGTTTTAGACAAGTACGCTACTCTTCATAAATTTAACTAATACGCAAATTCTTCATAAATATAACATTCCTGCAATTAAATTCCTAAAAATGGAACTCATTTAATCATTGATGACTTTTAATTTTGCATCCTCACACATTTTAAGGAAATCGTTATTTTCAGCAAAATACAAAGAAAAACAATAAAACTATACTCTCAAATCGGAAACCTTGCTTTTCACGTAAACCATCCATATAAAAACTAATTTGGAAGCATGTTTCCTCCAATTATTTCCTTGTTTCGATTTCGTCAATTTCCATTTTCGACAAACAGGGAAATCAAGGGCAACAGAAACAAACATAACTGGCATCATACGCACAACTCGACGATTGGTCAAGCACAGAGGCCTCTTTGGATCTAAGGCAACCAGCACCGCTAGTGGGCGTCTAGTCCACGTTATGGCCGTCATATTGCACCAGCTTGCCTATTAATTGGATAGACATCGTATATCATTAGTTTGAATTGTTTGCGAATGATATCGGACAAAGCGACAATATTCGCGATTTAATATTTTTTAAAGCCTAGCAAATTAAATGCCTTGGATCGTAATTGTCAAATGTGGTAATCCAAGTTTAGGCCACTTTCTTATGTCACAAGTCACTCGCCGTTGATATGCATTCAATTAGATCACCGTCAGTGTTATGCCTTATGGTCATCATATTCATAAAGCCACCACGTGGATGTGAAAATGTTATTCGGGTAAAGGAATAAACTTTCAATTTTAATTGGTCGGAAATGAAATCATTTTCATACCATTCTAAGAAATTGTATTTATCCTGCCTAAGAGTAACTAAAGTCTAGATTGCTAATAACCTGTCGCATAATTTAACGCTCATCATCATAAAGGAATATGGTATTATACATTGGGAGGGCAATTTTGTTCAGGTAGAAATGTAAGGGATTGAAGGAAGATTAACGCGGAGAAGAACCCAAGATTGGCATTAACCTCTTCTCAGCAAGATCGCTAAGGTATTTTACGGCTTACTACGCATTCCTCCACTAAAGAAAATAGAATTCTTTTAAACAGGGAGCCAGCATTTAACACACAGAGTTTATTCATTCATACGGATCTTTCCGTCAAGCTTGTAATTCATAGTTGTAGCATATTTTAAGTAGTTACTTCAGGTTTAATCCTGTGCACAAGTGCTTCGCAGCTTTACGAGGGGTCACATATTTTTAGTGTCAAAGTACTGTCACGTTAATCTACTCTTTAAAAGCGTAAGATTAAATTATAATAAAAAGTTCATGAACTGCAATTTTCCGTAAAACTTTTCTCAAAGTTCCTCGCGTAACACTCGAAAAATGCCTCCGATGGGTATAATTACTATAGGAATAACAGTTACTTTGCGACTAGTCAACATCGCTGGTTCGGTTTATACTGAGTGTGAAGATGTTAACTAACACATGACGTTCGTAGCTGAGATCTACTCTTTGCGGATATGAGAAAGCAAATACAGGCTTTTCGTAATACAATTGCTTTGCCACTTTATACATGCATGCATTTATGGCATTGCTGTACTGCGTTTCGAAATACTCAGACGCCATCTACTTTGGGTAGGAAGTTGAAAACTCACTATTATTCCAGTACTATTATGATAAGTCTTGAGCACGTTCCATTAGAACATTCTACATTGAATAATATTAATCCAGCTGAAAGCGCTGTTGCTTTTAACGTGAGAGACTTACCTTGAAGAGTGAGAAAGAGAATTACCTCAAACGACTCCCATAGGTCCTTTTGTGATTGTACCTTAATGTGAGTTCACACAATAAATTCTATGGCAAAAGCTTAGCTGTCAGAAAAGTATCAAGATATTTCATATTTTCAAATGATATCTCTCTCTCTAAAATGTCGAGACTACTGAAAACAAACTATCTCACTCAAAATCACTAGCTTTCCGAGAGCCACTTTTGGTTCACCTATAGCGTGCACTTCAATCAATACAGAAATTCCTGTCAAAAACACACCGGTTTTCCCAAAAAAGTCATTAAAAGAGTAATTCTACCGTGTTTATTAAGTGAATTACGAGTACGCTTAAGCGGAATTGTATTTACTGGAAATGTATTCAAGAAAAACTTTGAGTAAATCAATGAACGTATTTGTAAGTAGTCTCTCTGGGTTGAACAACTATGTATATTTATTAAAATAATTAAGTCAGAAAAATACGATCCCAAGTGAAGACGTGCTCTGATTCACAAGAAATCTCATCCGGATGGCTATGAAGGTAATGAAGATGAAACAGCAAAAAAGGAGATCTCATCGCCATTAGAATCTTTATGAAATTCCAATTACGCCGGGTATGGCAACTTGGAGGATATACTATTTTCTCTAAGGTAAGGCAACTCCCTCCGAAGGCAAAGTAATACTCTGGCCCACCAATTCTTCAATTACCTTTCGGCAAAAAATAAAATCAAGAGCTCTGCACGGGGAGATTAGGGACTAAAATGCCAGCCCCAATTTGTCATTCCGATCATTTCAGTTACAGTTAACCTTCTGACATTTACCGAGCAACTTGGCCAGTTAAGATTAATATGTTTTACAGCAAGAAATTATGGTGGAAGAGTAACCAATATTGGGCTGTCTTCACCATTTATGGCAGGTATTTAATTACAAAGGGAGAAGAAGAAGGTAGAAAGACTCAGCATCACAATCGGCACACGTAAAATAAATAAATACTAATTTCGTTTGGCAAGGTAGCTTTCACAATAAAGAGAAAAAGCTAGCGAAAACTTTGGTGGTGAGCATTGTTTCGTAAGGTCCGGAAACCTTTTGATCATCCTCTAAGTAATCATTTGCCCTGCTCTCCGCCATTTTATTGTTGATACTAGTAACCGCTTTAACTGCGTAGGAATTCAAACTTATTGTTCTGTAGACCTCACATGATGTAAACTTTACCTTTTCTAAAATAAGAACTAATACTTATCTGACAGTATTACGGCCAGATTCTGTTCTCATACAATCTACAAAATACTCCATAAAAGCTCTTCCTCTCATATTTTCCTAAATCTTTAAATATTTTCGGAATGTTTCCTACCCCTGCCACCTCATTTTTTATTTCAATTCTCTCTATGTTTATAACTCACCGGCGAGTAAACCTGGAGGCAATATATCTGCATTTACGTCACGCAATATTATCTCTCTACATTTAAACTTGCTGGATTATTATTTTATCGTAATATTCTTTTATATGCTTATGTCATCTCTTATAGTTCTTTTCTCGTTTCACTAATATATTTGCCGACTTATCACTGTTTTCAACAATTTAATGATCTCGTCCGTTATTTGTGGTTTCCTTGTCCTTCTAGGATTACATGTAAATTGGATCTTTACGATTTTATATAACGTTCATTATTTTAGTTAATATCATATGTCAATTTTGAGGTATCGAAAGAAAAACTGGTTATACGCCCAGAAAACTTAGATATTATTTTTAATTTGGCAACTTCAAAAAGCTTATTCATAGTAATTTACACGAATTTCACTTTTTCATGGCCAATAAAATGATATATTCAATAAATCAAAGACATAGTTCATGTTGGACGCTTACGCAGCTATTTCTGAAAGTATAACCTGGACCTACGCGAGTCATGCTTCACCCCGAAAAGTATACCGCCAGAAGTATCTTAGTTTAATCAAACATAATCTGAATACAGTTTATATTCGACGCCATTGGAATTACGTGAATTTCGGTATTAGAGATACGGGATAACCTCCATTACCTCAAGTCTAGCCGCGCGAAAAATCCCACAGACTTGGGTTTGGGATTAAAATCTGATGTTTCCCAGAAAATACGCATCCTGGATTGGCCATCCTAGCTCAGAGATATCTGCCATATTGTAATGTCCTTTCGTTCGGGAGGCAAAAGAGTTCTTTGACCATTGCGATGAAACTATAACCTCGCAATACAATGTTGAATCTAGTGACCAGCGAGCGCAATACGAAAGACGGATCACTCTCTCGATAAATTGTATACGCGGGTTTCTATTTATATTTTGAGCCTGATAATGACAATACAGTAGTTTATTGTTTAAAACTGCTTTACCGTTTTACAAAGTATTCTCCATGATAATCAACACTTATTGCATGTGCTCGAACCCATTTTCGTAAAACTGTTTCCACGCAAATTGAGGTACCACCAAAACTTGATTTCTGAACGCATCAATGGCTTCTTCAGGCGCCGAGAAACCTTGGCCACACAATTTTTTCTTAATAAACGGGATTAAAAAAAACATTGCATACAAAATCAAGGATGTATGGAGGATGACCCGCCATTTAGACGCTTCGGCCAGTCAAATAGGTAGTTGTTTCAGCCGATCTGTGAGATTTTGCATTGTCATGATGAAGATAGATCCTTTATTGCCGCTTCTTTTTACGTATTACATCAAGCACTTCTGGCAAACAAATGCTCATGTACTATTCAGAATTCACGGTTCCATGTTGCTCCAGCGGTACGGTTGCCATATGTCCAGTTATTCCGAAGACACAGGTACTCATTTGCTTCGATGTGCTTCGCGCACGAATCACTTTTGTCGGATTTGGCTCGTCTTGGAAGACCCATACAGTAGATTGCTCTTTGTTTCGGGCTCATACGCATAGATCCAAGATTCTTCACCTGTGTACTATACTATACACATATATACTGTTGCTATACACAACTTCTGATGCACCGCGATTGTATCTGTTTAGCATTTCTTTCTACCCATTGATACAATCATATTCTGGAGCTTTTGTCAAATTATGCTGAATCCGGCGCAAACAAATGTTTTTCACAGCTATATTTCCATGTAATATCTTATTGGTACTCGTCATACTTATCCCCAAGGATACTTCCTTCTTTTCTAGTTCATGCGCAGCATCAATGTTTTCTGCCACACTAACTGATTTTGGACTACCTTCGTCGCTGAGCGAACGGTGGCCATGATGGAATTCGTTATACCAGCCTTTCACAGTGACAGAGTAATGGTTTTATCGCCAAAAGTGGAAGTAAGTTGATCTATACACTCCTGTCTTGATAATCCACATCGAGAGTCGTAAAAAATCATCGCACGAAAGTGTTCACGTGTTAACTCCATTTTTTCGCTGAGACAAAATTTTCGAGTCACCGTAAACAACACAAGCCATGATTGAACGATAAAATGTTCTGAAGAATTTAATCGTTAAAAGGGTCAAATTTCCAGATGTAAACGTCAGATGTAGCCTAAAGCATTTAGTGTTGTCAAGGCTCAAGATATAAATAGAAACTCTCCTAATGCCTAGACTCTTGCCCAGTTCTCTGAATGTCTACTTATTGGGTTCGAGGAGGCAAAACAAACGGAATTATTTCGAAGTAGTACTGATACGTACGCGACTTCATTTTTTTCATCATGAATAACAAAGAAGAGGAAGCGAATATTGGCGTCATAACGTTTAATTATTGACTTACTAAATCCTATTTCCCCGTATAAAGGGATGCATGGCCTAACCAAAGTAAGTACTCAACGAGTGAGAAACAGACCAACTGGACCGATGCGGATGAACTATCGAATTGTACTGATCTTTTGTATGACTTTGACAATTTTTTTCGCCAATGTCTCTTTCTACTCTACGGGCAGAGGGTAGGTGGAATGAAAGATACGCCGGTTACCCTATAGCTCACTTCCCTTCGTGTGTCGTTTTCCTTTCATTTATTTTTATGTTAAAAAATTTCCCCATTTCAGGAATAACTGGAGTGATCGAAAGGTGTTGCCTTATTTAATCCTAAAATATTGTTTACGTATCCATGGTTACCTCTGAGGTACAAAGTTAAACATCTGAAATATGCGACCTTCGTATGGGATACTTAATCGATTTTTCTTGAAATGGGTCTGTTTTTATTTAAGGAAAATCTGCCATTAACTTTTTCATGCTTAGTTAATTTTAATAAAATCTAGTAGTTTTAAGTGAATGTTCATACACTAGGTGTGTGGAAAAATCTAGGTGTAGAGATTATTCCTCGTATTCGCTATTCCACCTATCCGTCGAAAGACGCTTGCAAAATTATGAGAATATAATTTTAATGATCAATTTAATTCACAATGAACTTAGTATCCAATGGCTCATTTTACGATAATGCCTAATGTGTTGGTTGCCCATATAAAATTCATCACATGTAGTCCATTCCAATCCTCAGGTCCTTGGAGTGAAGGAGTGTTCCCACGAGAGTAAATAATTGAATCTTGGTTTGAATTGGCTTTTAAGAAAAAGAAAATGTAACTACTTCCCATTTAGTCAATTGTGAATCGTAAACATCGTTTTGGAGCAGTCCTCTCGGATTCAAGATTGGCACAACTTCATGGTCTACGGTTAGAACATCCTAAACGTTCTACCACCCACAATGCGTTTAAGTAAAGCGGGTTGCATTCACCACATTGTGGTGCGGCAGGGGTCTGAGGTTACCCGCTATCATTGAAAACGTTAATTGTTGGCATTTAGTGTCAATAAATACCATTACGCAATCAAGGGTATTAGAGCGGCCACGAGTTTTGATCGCACCTCGCCGTAGATGATTAAGGTCTCACGTAATGATTTGTAACAATCGTTTAAATATTACGGAATATTTTTCTCTGTCACTGAAAGAATCACAAGAAAATATTTTTTCGATATCTGATTACCATTTACCAGGGTAATTCAAAAGATTGTTATGAATTATTGTTCCTTACAAACAAATTTCTCCTGATTAACAAAATTTTTAAAAGAACCGATAAAGTCGCGTTTACTTGTTTAAATCTTTCAATTAAAATATTAATAGCTTATAGTTAGAAGGAAAAAGGCTCAAAATTATAAAAAAAATTCTAAATACAATATTACCAATGGAGCCAAGTAATTACGAAATCACTGAACACTCGAATAAATCATTACATACACTGATTCATAATAAATCCACAGTAGCTGCTGAACACAGACCGACGCTTAACCAGTGAAGAAATTGCAGACCAGTTGGATCTGTCTGCATCCAACCACCCACGTATTATTTCACAGGATTTGGCCATGCGCAAGGTGTGCGCCAAGATGGTGCCACATATTATGAGTGTCGACCAACAGGCAACGCGTGTACGCATTTCCGAATAAGTGTTAGCCAATTTGCACCGAGATGAAAATTATTTGGACAATGTGATAACTGGTGATGAAACATGGGTTTTTCAATATGACCCCGAAACGAAAAGACAATCCGCGGAAAGGCACAATTCCGCGTCCCCACGTCCAAAGAAGGCCCGCATGAGCAAATCAAAACGATCTTGATTGTGTTTTTCGACCGCCATGGAGTGGTTCACAAGGAGTTTGTCACACCAGGGGAGACTGTGAATGCGAACTTTTACGTGCAGGTGCTCACCAGCCTCAGAGAACGCGTGAAAAGAGTCCAACCGGCCATCGCAAACTGCTGGGTGCTTCATCATGACAACGTGCCGTGCCATGGCGCGCTCGTCGTCAGACAGCTCCTGGCCAAATTCGGCGTTGCCACGTTACCGCACCCGTCCTATTCTCCCGATCTGGCACCACCGGTTCTTCTTCTTTCCTCTGATGAAAAGACAGCTCAAGGGACGACGTTTTGACTCGATAAAGGCCGTTTAAGAGGCTTCGACGAGGGTCATCAACGGCATCCCCAAAGAAAATTTCCAGCGGGCGTACGGGGAATGGGAGCAACGTTATACTAAGTGTGTAGCAGCTCAAGGAGCATACTTTGAGAATTATTCAGTCAATGTAAGTATATCGTCAATAAAATTCTTGTAAAAAAATCAGTCCTACCAGTTTTGGGTGCTCCCCTGTAGACCTTCGTTATGACAAAATACGTTGTTTCGGCTTTTACCTCTACTAATAATATTTTATGACTTAAGTGCTACAGGCCACGGCCAAATCCTGTGAAATAATGCGTTGGACGTTGGATACAGATAGACCCAACTGGTCTGCAATTTCTGCACTGGTTAAGCGTCGGTCTGTGTTCATCAGTGTCCTCACTCTGTCCACATTCGTGTCGGTTCTTGCCGTCGAGGGCCATCCGAAGAGATGGTCGTCTTCAACGAGCTCCCTACCCTCTTTAAACAACTTTTGCCACTGTGGAACGGCTTAAGGCAGTGTCACTATAAGCCTGCTTGATCATTTCAAGGGTCTCAGTTGCCGTCTTCCCAAGTTTCGCACAAAACTTCACGGAATAATGTTGCTCTAAATTCAGATTCATTTTGTTTTTCGACGCGGACAAAAACCTTGCTTCACTAAAAACAGTGTCCTCTTCCAACGACAGCCCGCAGGCGACTGAGGTTGGTGTCGGTCTGTTGCTAAGAGCTCCACCTTACCCTGCCAGGCAGACACCCCTCCACCGCTCCGTTCGCGCCAGAGAAAATCAGTTTTACTACTTTTGGGTGCGACCCTATATATATCGATAAGTAATCACAGTGAAGGAAAATCAGATAGAGTAAATGATCATTTAGAGGGAATATTTGCGTCACTGGGAGGTTACATCTGATAGTAATGAGGGAGATGGCGTCAATACGTTAGCAATTGGGAGTGGGCAGTGGACGGAAGGAGTGATAGGAAGGAATAAGGCGAAAGAAATCAAGCAGGCGGCTTTGACATAAATCATGGAATGACCAGAAAGATAAATTAAAATATTCCAGCATGAAAAATGGTTAAATGAAAATTAACATTTCTTTTAACACCGAAAAACCGTGGGTAATTGTAAAATGCCCCGGAATTGCGATTTCAGATTTAAATAGAAAGAGAGAGAAATGGGACTTCATTTGGGCGAAGTTGAGGCCTAATCGTCCTTTCTTCCATTTAACCCATAAAGGTATGAAATACGGTGGAAGACAGATTTTAAAGCACTGTATTTATTTCACACGACTACCGAAAGACTTTCGGATTAAGATTATGATTTAAAGCTAATGAAATAGTATAACGTCATGCTCAGGATGATGGAATACTGATGAGGGGTGACGAAATTAAATGTAAAAATATTAACTGGGACAAGAAGTAAGGAATTCTTGGAGGAAGCGGATAATTTATGAGAGAGAGAATGTTGTGTAGAAGACGAAATAGGAGAAATCTCCGAAAAGGAATATTAAAAGACACATACGAGTAGAGTACAAATATTACGACTCGAACAAGCGTATTTTTATAGAAACAATGAATACCTAAAGCACAGAGAAACGTTGCATTAAAGACGAGATGATGAGTCGAATGGACGAAAAGAAGAGTACAGGGGCGCACGTAACCTGAGATATGGGTGGAAGGACACATGAAGAAATAAATAATATTTAAACGATTACAAGAACACCAGTTGACTGGTTGATTGCAGACGAAAAGCTGCGGTGCAAAAACAGTGATAATACAGAATACAGTCTATATAGAGATGCTATTAGAGATGCCCTGTATATGGAACTGAAAGATCTATCAGGAAGTAGGACGGGAAAACCATATTTCATTGTTAATTAGGAATCAAGAAAGTATTCATCAATCAAAGAATAATTCAAGAGGAATGAAAGACCACATGGAGGAACGATATGGTAAAATTAGCAACCCTGCAATTTGACTTAGAAGTAAAATATGCCGTCGAAGAAGATATTCTAAGCCAAGGCATTGTTTATTGTGAGGTAGAATTGTGGAAAATAAAGTCAATTTAGCCTGTGAGGAAAGTCCGTGTACCCACGAACTACTTAAAGATTTAGGAAAAACGAGGAAGTAAGAGCTCTTGCGGCGTATTCATAGCATTAATGAGGGAAGAATTAGAACAGGAGGCCTCGTCAAATCAGTATTAGTTATCATCCCAAAGAAGAGATCAGAGGGTATTTATTTGAAATGTAGACAAAATGTCTGATTTTACCCTGAGCTAAGGTGACACGCAAAAATCGTTAATAAATGGATTAAGAAGAGCACAAATTATTATTTATATAATGATGAGTTTTTGTTAGAGACTTAGTGAGACGTATTTTTGAAATAAATTGTTAAAGAGAGACAAGATGAAGTGTAAAAAAATGAAAGTCGGTAGGAGGTCGTTTTTTCTCATTAAGAAAAATTAATCAGCTAAAAAGCCAATAAAAGGCTTATAATCAATGCTTGGTGTATTACGTTGAGTTTAATAATTACTTGTTTGAGTGAATGAGTGTGAATGAGTTGATGCAAATAGAATAAATGTTGTTGTTTATGAGAATAAATATGGCCAATTTAAAAGTAAATATTAAAACCGTGAATGAATTTCATAAACCGGAGTAGTCGGAACAGTTGGCCCATTTCGAGATATTGTTTTGGACCAATATGGTCAAGGTAGTAGGAACGTGAGAAGAAGAATTACGTCAGGCAAAGAAGCTTTCACGAAGATGAGAGAGTTAATAACAAAGACATTGAGTATGGATGATGAGAAAGGACTAGTGAAAAGTTTGATTTGGTTTTGTACGGTGGAGAAACTTGATCGTTGTAATAATATGATAGGCGTAGATCGGAGGCTTTTGAAATGGGGGTGTTGAGAATAATAGCTGAAGTAAAATTGAAAGTAAGGAAGACAGACGTAGAAATACCTAATAGGTGTAGTAGGGGTTGTTACGGGTAATAATAGGAGACAGAAAACATGGAGGCACCACAGTTTAGATTATAAATCAATAGGGGGAGTATTAAACTAAGAATGTTGGATGGAATGAAGAGAAATTTAATGTGTGCAAAATAAAAGAGGGGTTCATTGTCGTTTATGGACTCAGGTTATCTCCTCTTAAAAGATTCTTAGAAATGTCGCAGTGCTCAGCCAAAATGATCTACATCTAGGGAAATACCCTGCAATCCACCAAAAAGGTGTGTGGCAGGATGTGCAAGCATCAGATGAGTAGGGTAAGTGATAAGGTAGGATATGGAAGAAGAAGGAAAAAGGGAAAAATTATTCTATAAAAACTTCAAATAACGTGCAAATTTATATACATGCTGGCAAAAGACTTATATTAAAAGAAGCGTTACGACAGGCCTCCACCATAGCAAAATACTTGGGTGATGCATAACTGGAAAGTAAGAAGGGGAAGTTCTACAATTTCATGGATATGCAACACATCATGATTTTAAATTAGTATTATTATGATAAACAACTCAAATAGCAATAACTCAAGGTATTGTCAACCCAGGTCTAGGTTTTAATCAGTCATAGAATCAATCAGCATCACATAGCGTTTTCTAACAATTGCTTTTCTTACCTATCCTCAGTCATAATCTTCCTACCATGCTAACGTTTTTTTTCCTACCTCTCTTTACTCATTGCACAATTAGCAAATTTCTGTTTAGTTTTATTTATAAAATAATCTTCTAATAATAAACATTTTACTTTTCTTAAATTTATTATATTTTTCATAAACTGAATTGATTATTCTCATTGACGTTAAGGTAATCCTATGTAAATCTCTGAAGATATGTTCCAAAATAAGATGCGTGGATACTCATCAGGAAGCAATTCCTAAGTGAATTCCTAAATGATAGTTTACCCCATTAAAAATATTGTTGCAAATTGAAGTAAAATAGATACCCAAAAGGCTGTCCATAACTCTAATGCTAATTTCATTCCACAATTACCGACACAATTAACGGTGTACAGTTAAAATTTGGCGCCTGTGAACACGGAAGCCCTTAACATATCCGAAGTATACAAATCAACTTATTCTCATGTTAAAAGAATAAGTGCCGATTTTAGGTTGGGTATTTTGTTTACAGCTTTTAGCGTTAACATTATTCAATAAATAATAGGAATAAAATTTACCCGCTCCATTCCACTATATCACAAGTGCGTTTCATTATGCCTGCTGATATTACGAGAGGTGATTTAGACTTATGCATTCTAGAAT
This sequence comes from Hetaerina titia, assembly GCA_037158775.1. Classification (NCBI taxonomy): domain Eukaryota; kingdom Metazoa; phylum Arthropoda; class Insecta; order Odonata; family Calopterygidae; genus Hetaerina; species Hetaerina titia. The sequence goes on from CM073779.1 coordinate 19,020,118, forward strand.
GACTAAAAAGAAGGAAAATCAAAAGTTTCGATCTTTTACTACTTCTAGCGTTTGATTTCTTTCATTAATGAAATTTTTAGACATGACAATGAGGAATTACGATTAATATTGATATCGCTGTCGTGGAAAACCAAGAATGCTCTTTCGAAAACATATCAGTTTAATCTTTATGGACATCGACAAAATACCCCACGATCCACCAAAAATGTAAGACGGAGGTTATTCTACTAATTGGTATAATACGATCTTATAAATTCGCAGTTGTCACATTCCTAGGAAAATAGAATTATTCGTTTAAATTTTACAGTTTTATAATAATAATATAGTAATTTTACAACTACTTACAATAAGATATATTTCATCCCGAATTTAGAAATTAAATATGCTTTACACTTTCAGACTTCCCTTCGTGGAATTACTTAATGTCCATGTTAAAGCCCTAAGTCAGAGGAAACTTATAAACTCATTTAATATGGCTACAAAGTAAAGACTATTAATCTATGAAATCTCTCATCGACAAAGTCTGTCACTCCGTGATGCCATACTTTCAGGGCTCAGGAGCTATTTCCCCTCCCGAAAGAGAAACAGACAAACACAAGAGAGTTACCTCTCTTGTGTTTGGGGATATATTAGTCACTTGATATCATAAATAGTAGACACAGTGCCTCTAAAATACGCATAGCATAAGAAGGAAACAAGCCATATATGTCAAATATATATCTGAATAAGAAATAAAATAATGTGAATATATCCGTGTATATATATAAAGGAAAAGGGAGAGGAAAACACAGATATCTGCAGGGGGTTTATGCAACAAAATGCTTCGATTCTTTGGCCAAGAGATGGCTTAGGGAGCTGTTTCACCGAACAAAGGAGAAATGGACGACACAAGAGGAAAAGGACAGCAGGGAAAGCAATCATACAACGTTACAGTTAGCATTATTCAACTGTTCATATCATTTGAAAAACTTCATTTGGATATCCGAGAGGTTTTTCATTTCCCCTGTAATCTTCCGTTTAACGTTTACTCACCATAACAATATAGAGTGCATTCCGAAAGTAATGTAATTAAATTTCCCGCGCTGCTCCTATTGTTCGAAGTGGGATCAAACCACCGGGGAAGTAGGTGGTGTGGACGGTAAGCTTTGCCGCGAAACTGGTTCTGGAAAGCTGTTGACGCGACAGGATGTCAGTTATTGTAAACCTCTGCGCGCCGGCCGTATCACGAAAATAATGGAATCGATGATCGAGCAACGTTACGTAATCACTGACTTTTGTACGAAACTGAAAAATTTTTCCCGAAGAGACTAACAAAATGATTCAAGGCTTACGGGGTCTCGGTTTGGTCCTACTCACAAGCTTTGAGGTGGTTAAGGCCTTCAAGGAAGGCCGGGAAGATGTTCATGACGAACAACGCTCAGCGCGGCTGTCAACCAGCAAACCCTATAACAACGTGGCTCGTGTTCGACAATTGTTGGACTCTGACCGCCGATTGAGCATCAAGATGGTTGCCAATGAACTGAACTTCCAGGGCGCGTACCTTTCATGGCAGTCGCTGGAAAAAATGTGTAGATGTCCAAAGACAGTACTTTGAAGAATTTTGATTGTTTGTGCACTTGTTTGAGCACCTGTATGCTCAGCAACCACCTTTTCTGTCTCCCTATGATTTCTCACAACAATCCCCTCTCTTCCCGCACCATGCCTAACTCTTCCCCGCTTTTTTCCTCACTGCCCACTTCATCTTTTCCATCCTTCTCCACAATCAAATTTCATAGGAGCTTCAGAAGAGAATTAATATTACTCTCCACGTATCTCCCCTGATTCTCCTTTTAAAGTTGTTTACATTTTGACTCAATGTACTTTCAGCGCATTATCTTTCCTAGCACAAGCCAAATCTTAGTAGTGGACGGCTCGCTACATTAGCTGATAATATTTATTAAAATACAAACATTTCATATGGCCCAAAACAGAATATAAGCCTCTATTTTGCTCCCCGCCGGGGAACCTCCCTAATTTGACAGTCGGGAATTCTAGTATTTCATCACACGGATTGGAGGTGGTTCTTTCATGGTTCCAGTGTCCGCGCACCAACAAAGATAAAACCTAGCAACTGCGTGCGCCGGTTAGTTGTCACCATGCAGTTCTTCTACCACAGATGTGGCAGCGCAATAGGTTAAAGCTAACTGCTAGCTTTTAGCGGACTATTAGTGCTATGGCAGGTGGTCCGTTTTCTTTTGGCTACCCCTAGAAGAGTATGCATATATATATATATATATATATATATATATATATATATATATATATATATATATAGGCCAAAAGCTCAAATAATCTACAGTGTGAGTATCCTTTTACGTGTTATCTGTTTTATTATGTGTTCTATTGTGCCGTCCAAAAGTTTTATTGCTCTCGTGAGTACTTCCGCATCATCTATATATATACACACACACATATATATATATTCTTTATATGTATGTATACATACTCATGGAAATATATGAAAGGGAAAGGGATAGGAAAAATAGACGAACACAGGAGAGGTGGAGAAGGTGGAATCGAGCTCGACTTGCCGAGTCATCTATCGTGGATTAATTTGAAGGAGGATTTCACATTTGGGAATAGGAAATAGTTTGCTGGTGCTAAGTCGGGACTGTAAGGGAGCAGGGGAATCGCCGCGATGCCGTTGCAGAAGGTCTTCGTTTGGAAACACTCGACTCTGCTCTTGATCTTCCGGCAAGACCTTATGGACGACTTTAACGCAGATCATTTGCATCGCCAAATTTTCAGTAATAATGGTGTGCACTGTCATCTTATCAATGCTACTATGATCTGCAATTATGCGCACAGTTAGTTGACGGTCTGAATTCAGCACTTCACGCACGCGTCAAGAAAAAATTGTTGCCAATACTTTTTATAAAAACCTTGTCAGTCTTCCAGTGTAATATCCTCTTCATCTCTCCTACCGCCCCCGAGCGCGAAAACGAGCAACATCGAATGTTCCCCCGACAGCTGAGGTGAGAACGAGCACACAAGCCCCCCAACCCTTTAGTGCAATCCTTGCGGAGGGTCGAGGCATGGGAAACTGAGAAGGATGCGTGGTTTGAGGTCTGCCGCGGCTCCTCCTCATCTTCCCTCTTCCTCCTCATCCTCTCTCTTCCTCCCGACAGCTGTGCCCTGTGATCGTTTAGAGGTCCGATAGGGGACACGCTTCGCACGAGCACCGGGAGTGGAGCCACGTGCTGTGGCGGAGTGCGTTGTTCTCCGCCGCGGTCGGGATGATGATCCCGATGGCGTGCTCCCCCGATCCGATCGGATGGCTTGATAATTCAGTCTCGCCCCTTCGGAATCTCATGTGCATCAAGACGGGCGATAGTCGGGAGTTTACACGCCGTACCGCAGCTCTTCTTCAGGTGAGGCACGACCAAAGGCGAGCGAAATGTAGAGTGTAGGGTCATTGAGGCAAATAGGATCACTTGTTATACTTAGCGTGCGTCGGGTAATTGGGTCTAAATTGCGATTGGGAAGAGGATGGCTGTTGGATAGAGACTCGAATTTACTTCGCCAGACACTTAAGGCAAGGAGACTGACACATGGTGTCCGCAATCCCATCGACGGAAAATACATCGTGCTTTAATTTTTCCCCACGAGGGTTTGCATGTGTTCGAGCAGAAAAAGGAGTCCCTGAAACACCAACACATTGTTTACTTGGAATTCTATATTTGTTGACAGTGCTGTCATGAATATAACAGGGAGAAATTACGTATAACTAAGCAAAAAAAGATTTTATAAGTGGTTAAACAGCTCTAATTCCGTGAATGAAATAAAAAGATCGAATTTCTGTGAAGTTTTTTTTAATTTTCATTTCACATTTATCGATAGTTTTAATATGTATGCATAAACATTCAAAGTAGTATCGCACCAACCGTGAAGAGTGTTCAATTAACCACTTGGATGGAGCAATGACCATCAGAAAAGGAAGATGTCACCAACTCAAAGAAACTGCCACAAAATTATCTTTGCCTATGTCACCCACTTGTACATGATCGGAGTCAAGTCGCGATCCAAAAGAATCATTTGTTCCTGTAAAATGTCTCGCATTTTAAGCAATTACTACTATCTCCATTCCCGTCCTATCCTGATCTTCAACTATTAAAATGTGTGGATGAAAACTATAATGGGTTCGCCTCTCGATTTCACAGAATATTACCCGACGGATAGGGTTTTAATTATTCAATCAATCATTTCAAGTCTAAGGGAATCCCGGGGAGTTTCTTAATATAGCCATCGATTGCTTATCTCAGCTTCACGATTGTCTGTAGGCAAACTTTGAATTCGTTTCTAAAAGATCTCTCCATAAACATTACAGTGTCAGGTTTAACTTTGTGGAATTCCTTCATGACGAGGGTAAAAACAATCTCTCCATACAACTCTTTCCTCTATTACGTTTTTATGATATTATTGTTAACATTATCAACTAGATATCGCAAAGATTGGTACCTATATTTCGATAATAAAGATATCGACCGCTATGCGCCTATCGCCAGCAATATCTCGGTGAGAATAAGGCTCTCACACGAGCGGCGAGTGGCATCCACCCGAGGGTTAAGGCGCTCACGCATCTCCGGGACAAGTGTACGGTAGGACGGGGAAGGGAATCCAAGCGAGAGAAATGAAGATGGAGATCCTATGTGGGCTGAGGGATGGGAGGAGAGAAAAGAAACAGCAATTGTACCGCCTTGGTGAGAATCAACTCTGTGCGAAGGATGAAACGAGAAAAGCGGGGATCAGGAGGCTGACAATCCGGGAAAGTTGAGCTAAGTATACAAGGCATGCTCATAAAGTAAGAGCCGTTTGGTCACAGGAAACACTATACTCATGTGAAACACATTTTATTGGCACTATTAATTAGCTACAAACCTACTTCATTCCTCTAAATAATTGCAGTTCACTTTAAGCATTTTTCGTACCACTGAACCAGCTTCTTTAACCCCTCTGCATAGAGGCTCGCCGCCTGAGAGTTGAACCAAATAACAACGCCGTCCTTGAGTTCCTCTTCTGTTTCAAAACGTTGTCCACCGAGTTATTGTTTCAAGTGCAACAAGAGGAAGTAGTCGCTAGGTGCAAGGTCTCATCATCTCCATTTTGTTGGTAACGGCCCAAAAACTCTCGTCCACTGGACATTCTTTACTCTTTGTGGTGGTCCGTGAGCATTTTCGATAACCGCCTTGCACACAATTTGTGGTGTCCGAGGTTTTCCGAGACAATATTGTAGACAGTAGTGCGTCCAATTTGTGGAAATTGTTCATCCAGGCCATTAATCGTCAATCAATGATCACATCCCAGTTTTTGCTCCACTTGTGAAAGAAATTCATCGTTCAGAATACTGTGCCTGCCACTTCATCCTCCGTCATGGACATTTATTCGCCCATTTTTAAAATCACGGCTCCATTATCTAACTTTTCCTTCACTCATAACTGTAGGTTTACAAACTAGGCATAATCTTCGATGAATATCAGCAGCCGACAATCCTTTTGCATACAAGAATCGCATGACAGAAAGCACTTTACAGCTGGCGGGATCAACGATTATCGCGGGCATTGTTGTTTACATGCACGGACAATAAAATGACTTCTGAAACAAAACAAATAATGCTATAGATTCTCAATGAATCAGTAGATGGCGCTGCAGGAGTAAAACTGTGTTCTGAATCGCCAATATTTAAATATAAGTAAACGGCTTTTACTTTACGAAAATGCCTTGTCTTTTCTTCCGAATAATGAGTCGACTACACTCACCGCAAACATGAATGAACTCTTCTAATTTTCAAAATCTCACTTTTGCGTCGTCTTCAAATAAATACTAAGAAGAACTGTTTTTAGAGCCAACCTAAAACAGCAATATTTTCAACTTATTTTCAAGATGGAGTTGGACAAGCTTTTAACATATAGCACCCATCTCATCTGATCAACTATTCTAGGAAACTGGTATCCAGAAATTATAATTCGTGTAAAATTATTTGAATAAAGTTTGAATCCAGGAACTCGGTCATACTTTCCTAATCTGAAGCTTTCAAACCATACCAGTGGAACTTTTGTGTATTCGACTTTTCACCTTTCCCCACGGGTCTGTCAGGTAAATGCTATCTATGTTCAGCAATTTTTTTGTTCCAAGTATAAACCTAATGGTTTTATCGAGCCTTAATGAGTGCTTTCCTCTCATTCCCTTCTTCATTTGATTCTTCGTTAGTTCCCAGATCCATATAATTCATACCAAAAATTCTCCTCCGGTTCTATGCTTGCTTATTCACATTTCATCTGATGATGACACCGCCCATGATTTTTATTCGCAGAAAATATGGGGAGGTATTTTTTAATCTTGAGTATATATTTTTTCTGTGAATATACCTCTCGATGATCTCATAGTATGTTACTTCCCAATCTCGTGCTATTAATGAAAAAACTCACATTGTAGACGTGCGTTCTTTGAGGAACCTATAATAGAAACCTTTCATATTTTAATGAAAACCAAAGATCATATTTCTAGAAAAATTTTTGCGAAAGAGGCTCCATTTCAGTGATGCCATCATAAAAATTATTTCTGCTCTGGGGTCCAAGTATGTGGGTCATTTTATAGATTTCTTTCTGAAAGAAACGTGAGTTTCCTTGGGCCGAGGATTTTCACCGTAATTTTAAAAGGTGATGTGCTTGCAGAATATTTCAAAGGTGTGCAGAAAAAGTCTCGGCCTGATAACGTGAAAGGAATAAGAAGATGTATTTATTCCACCAAAGATCAGTCGCCGGAAATGCCACGATGTTATTGCTCTTCCATTTGAAGCCGTAAATATCTCTTTTTTAGGCACTTGACTCTGCGAATTTCATTTACTGAATCGGAATTCAAGAGTTGGCTTCCGTTCCCTCTTAATGGGACGCGACCACTTGTAATGCCGTGCATTTACGAAATATGCCAAGAAAAAACTCATAACTACCCAAATCTGTAATGTGGTTACGGCAACCCTTTAATATCATACACACAGGTAGGTACATTTCACGCCGTTCGCTTTCGGGGTAGGAAAAATCAAGAGAGCTAGATTTCAGCATCAATAATTTACTCTCCTTTTCAAATTTCGTTCATACTACCCTGTTCTTCGATAATTTATTTGCCTTGGTCGCATCCAAACATTGCTTCTGTGTGTATTGAGACTACTAACAGTATTTTCCTTATTAGCTTCTGCGGCCACATTGATCCGTGGCTTTCTCCGTCCACCCCTTTCTTTCTATAATGATAAAACTATATTTAAAAACTTATATTTATTCTCATTCACACTCTTTACTCTTAATACTTTTTTCAAAATTAATCATACGCTACAGCAACTGCATCTAATCGCCATTTCAGCATTTCCTAGTAGACCCAAGGCCCAACCCATTCACCCAACAATTTGAAGGTAATATACATTAACACAATCCAATTTTTACTGTAAAGAATATTTTATTTTATTATACATTCCACTAAAAAACAAAAATTACTTTGTTGGGAAATATCCATTCACCTATTATCTTCGAGAGCATTCTCCGAGATACTAGTACATTAACCCCGAGAAGAGTTTTGCAAACAACGATTTCCTGGTGAAGGGAAGTCTTTTAACCCAGGGACTATATAAATCTAGTTCCGGAAGAAATGGCCATTAACATTAGTCTAAAGATTATACAAATAAAGGAAAAACTTACTAGCCCTAAAAATATCTCTAATAAAACAAAAATAACAATAAAATAAATTGCGTAAGGAGGGAGGAACACTAACACGTTAATATAAGTTTTCTCCGGAACTGAACAATAAGTAAAATAAAACAGATGAAGTAAGGCTAAAATGCATTCACTGCCTAATACTCTCAATAATGCTCTACTAGGTGCAACGAGCAGCTATTTCTTTCTCTAACTGTTCTCGGATGAAAAGTCATTTTAATCATATCCATTTGGCAAATTGTTCTTCTGACCTTAATTGCACTACATTGTTTTCCATATGATTAGGATGGTGTATGAAAACAAAATGAGAAAGAACAGTTGGAAAGAATAATGTTTTTAATAAGTTTACAGTCTTTTTGTTATTTTTTAGCAATGATAGAGTGGCCCAGGGTTTTTTTTAACCTCAGTGACTTAGTAACAACGATACGAATACCGTGTTTGCATCCAAAGGAATAGGGCGTGCGTAATTATCTAGAATTTTCTCTTACAGCAGAGAGTCAAAAATAAAGTATTTTCACGAGTCTCAACCATAAAATGTTACGCATTGACCAGACCCCACAGTGTTCGAGCCGTTATTATAATTTAAGTGTCATCAAACATTCCAGTGGTTCTTTGACTACGAGAACAACGAAAACCCGCCCTGAAATATTCTGTAGTTTGACAGTTCGGGAAATGCTTTTAGTTCAATCAATTCCAATTAAATTACACTAAATTCCAGCAAAAAGTGCTGGATGAGGCTGCCCTAACAGAATCTTCCACTGCAGGCAGAACTTGATGGAACGGTGCTTGAGGAACAAATATATGTACCTACTGCACCAAGCTAGAGAAGATACGCAGTAAAGGGATCGTTATGGTAAACATTATTACGCGTGTGATTAAAAATATCTGTCCCTCCCATGGACTACAACCTGGACGTGGTGGAAAGGCTTGTGCGTTCCAATGCCCCTAGAACGGTGCTGGCAGGTGTATTAAAAATTGTTCCAGGTAAGGTCACCCATGCCAGATAGGTCGAAGATTAGAAGCCAGACGAAAGGTAGTCCACGCAGCGTCTGTTCCTCAAGTAAAGTGGCTGCAAAGGCGTCTGACCATACCGTGGGGCGGCCATTCAGTGATGGTGTCAAGTTAAAAACACTATTGAGGAAGGCAACGTGAAACCACCTCAATTATTATTCCCAAGATTTTTATGATTCATAGAGAAATTGAGTCCTGGCAACTGAGGGATTCGGCCCAAGCGGTCGTGTGTCGGCCCGGCAGCGGAGAGGCAAGCCTTCCGCGTTCGTCACCCCACGAAACACTTGCAGGGGATAAATAACAGCAGCAGGACAGAAGACGCAGAAGAAGACCCAAGTAGTTAGAATAGGAACATGGAATGTCAGGAAAATTTTGAGAACAGGCAAATTAGAGAATATTAAGCGAAAAATGAAAAGAGGTAATATATCGTAGATTTTAGATCTATGCGAAGTGAGATTACTGGTGTATTGGATTAGCGGGGATTACTGGAGTGATAATTACAGAATAATATACAGCGGCGGGGACGAGAGCCAGCGAGGGGCCCGTGATATTAAATAAAGAGGTAAGAAGAAGCGTAGTCAACATAGAGCAAGCAACGGATAGACTATTACTCGTAAAGATTAAAGTAGAGCCGACGTACTTGGTCATTGTAAAGGTATACATGCCACCAAGCAATCATAAGAAGGATGAAGTCGATAGTATATACGATCATTTACAGAGCATAATCGCGTTTGTTCCTGCAGGGAATCATTTAAATGGAGATGGGGGATTAGAATGCGACCGTAGATGAAGGATGAGATGGTGATACGGATGATGGGATGAGGGATACGGTTTAGGTGCGAGAAATAACCGCGGGGAGAAACCGCTTGAGTTCTACAGGTGACAGGGGTTAGTCATCACCAACACACGATTTAGACACCACAAAAGGCGTATGTATGCATGGAAAATGCCAGTGACCCAGAAAGGTATCAGTTATATTATATTCTTGTTAAGCATTGGTTTAGGAACAGTGTGATAAATTTGCACAGCTTCCCGGGAGCGGATGCGGACGGATTTGGATACAAATTTATTAACAATGAAAATTTAAGAGTAATTTGAGTAATTATTATTCAAACGACCGGAAATGTAGTTCAAGGTTGCATGAAACATCGTACTTGTCACACAATAATCAATTTTCTTTTCTATATATAATGTATTTTGAGAGATTAAAATTTTAAATTAAGAAAAACAGAATAGGTAAGTACCATCAATTTCATCAACATCCGCAATGAACCGCTTAAGCTTAAGGTGCGTAGTATCGTAAAAAACCCATCACAGGTATGTCAGCATAAGTAATTACGATGGATATGTATATGCATTCTTGGTTCTGCAATTAGGTGGTCCGGCGTAGCACCGAAAAACACTGGCGTTCAGTCAAAAGATCGTGTTCCGAACCGAATATTTTACTCTGTCCTCGGTTATTATGGCTATTTAAAGCGCATTGGGTTCCGTTCAGACGCATTTTAAGCAACGAAGTTTGTTCCGCGGGAGCAGTTGAAGCTACTCACGCATAGAATCAGTCCAAACTACGAAGACAATCCATAGGACCGCTTCTTGGATCGATTTTCCTTGCATCTACCTTGAATTAGTCACATGGTTTATTGCAGTTATTTTCAAACTACGTAAAATTAGAATCCGCCTTGTTGGACATGGCGAAGTTAATATTATCACAAACGCCTAACCTTCGAGGAATCTATCGCTGGGACAGATAAAATCTTAATGGTCCTATTAAAATAAACCTATTGATGTGATGGTCGTCTTCCATTCAAGAGAAAATTATTGAAATTGAACTAAGATATTTACGAGATTTAATTATATATTTACTCATACTGCTAAAACCATCGGCTGGAATGCTTTTTTTTTAATATCTCAATCCTAGTTGTCGTAAAGGTACATAGTTTGACATTAAGTTAACCACACAATGAGCCTCATTTAAACCAGAGATATAAAATATCGGTCCAGCCTCCGGAGCCAGGTCCGAATCCGTGGTAAATAGAGGTGGACAGAACTCAACCCGAACCCATTCTGGAGCGACGCTCCTTCCGGACCTCTCTCCGCTAACCTCTCTCCCATCGTATTGATAGAATGGGATCCGGACGTGTTCTGAAAAGGTACGTCTCGTACGAGGACCGATATCGGAGCCAAACCGTATTACCAGGGCGCGGAAGATATACTTCACCGCTTCGCACTCAAACGAATCGCTCCAAAATTGGTTCGGCTCCTTGGAACCGAAACAACCGCGGACTTTTCCGGACCGATACTTACGGATCCGTTTCCGAACCCCCCTTCCGGGAGCTAACTCATCATTACTCAATCCCCATTCCACGGACTCCACTGGTGGTTTTTTAGGATCGGATTCAAATCGAAGTTTGGGTTTAAACATACGAATTCCATGCAACACTAAATGATAATGTGCTTGATGATAAACACTGACGTAAGCGAAGAGGTGATAACCCGCGCATTTTAGGGTTGGAAGGGGAGGAGGGAAAATGGTCGTCGGCGGGAGGAAAATACGAGGGTAATCCAGATAGTAACATCCGTTTTCGTGTAGCGTGAGAACTAGCGGAGAGAGCAGAATGGTCGCTGTATTGACTCACACAGTAGGTCAGTACTCCTCGAACTGCAAGGCTTGGAAAGTCGCGCTTGTCATTTGTTTACAATAGTGAGTTAAAATGAACAACACAATTGAAATTCCCGCCAAATGATCTGTCCAGAAAGTAACCTCTGTTATACCAGATACGTAGTAACCTAACTTTTCTGTCGTGTTTCCATGCAACAGAGCCCTATTAATCTGTGGGAAAAGATTTCAGTTATCGCAAAACAATTTTCACGAACTTTTCCATCAATTTTCAGGTGCAGTTCATGTTGCTCCACAGGCCATCATGGAGATTCGGATTCACTCTTAAACGAACGACAACACTGACTCACAACTCTTGTCATTCATCACATAAGGCCCGCACAGAGCAATAATTTTCCGATGAATTTCAGCAGTTTTAAAGCTTTTTTTATCAGTAAAAATCTTATCACGGAACAAACTTTAAATTTGGCGGGAACTTCAGCTGCATTGTTCATTTGGACTTGTTATTGCAAACAAACGACATACAGCACGACCTTCCAACCACTGCAGTTCAAGGCATACTGACCTACTGTGTGCGTCAATACAGTGACCATTCGGCTCTCTCCACTAGTTCTCACGCTGCATGAAAACGGAGGTTACTATCTGGATTACCCCCGTACTTCTATGGTTTATAATTGAGCGCGCGCGAATTGTGAGTTCCAGTCGGCAGTTAACTCGGGCGTTTCCTCTATTCTCGGCCACCGCGGCGCTACCAGTGACTCTCCTCTCTCCTAACTGACATTCAATGTGCCGGAAAACTTTGGACATGGGTGTGAACCGAATCGGTATTCAAAATTTAAATTCACGCGGGGATGGATCTAAATGAACTGCATGAAAGGGCAAAAGTTCTCTTCGTTTAGGCCCTTGAAAGGAGAGGAATGGATAAAGCTCTCTTAATGAGATTCATTCCAATAAACTCCAAATAACTTCTTTTCACTTTACCTACGGAACAGTTTCGTTTCACACACATTGCGAAATTCCACAATAATGGTTTAATTTATTTCTACAACCAGTTTCACCCTTCACGGCCTCGTCAGGCACATTACTTTTTAAATTACCAACGAGGCGTTTAGTGCACGTACGCTTCCTAGGTGAAAGAGATGGGGAGGGGTTCTGGGACGGCTGGGGGGGAAGGGGTCATGGGTTACTGGGAAGTCACTGGTTTAGAACTGTAGGGAGACAGCGGGGAGCGGTAGACGAAGGTAAGCAGCGGCGGGAGAGAGCAGAAATCTAATGGTGATATCTAGAATGGAAGAGGAGAAAGAGTGGTATTCATTTGTAAGGTTAAAATATTTGCCAGGGAATCTCCATTCGTTCCAAAGTGCATATATTTTCAAATTGAAGCGGAGTGATGCAAAAATCACTCGCGTGTCCTCGGTCGATTAAATGATCGGAAAAATGAGAATGTTCGGGCTGATTTTTAAAAACGAGCAAGTTCTCCAAATCTAATTACGTATTCTCCATCAGCTCATTCAATGTATGTGTTGCCGCAGCTCTGACATTTTAATTTAGAAATCCTACACATTAGAAAAGGGTTACATTTTGTTTAAAATCTTTTAAAATACTCCCAAGATTCTTCTCATTGAAACAGGCCGCAATTTTTTGGCAATAATAGCAAAACCATGAGCGAGGTTGCGTCAACAAATTAAATTTTTATACAGGGGGCTTATCATCACTCCCAGAGATTATAACGTAAATAAGGCTTTCTCCTGTTTTTTCGTTTAACTTTGAACGGTTTGCCATTAATGTGAATTGGGTAGCCGTTAAGAAGAAGCAATACTAGTATATCTATGGTTCTCCAACTCACGATTGAAATTATTCTTCGATATAAGAATAACTGGGAGTCTCTTTGGCATTGCCCAAAAAGCAGCACCTTATTGGGTCATTTGGTGCCGCGAAGAGAAGTACTCGTCGATCACAAAATCGGTGAATGTCGGTTTCCTAAATATGGAGAATTCAAAGACAGCATGAACAGTGGAAATCGTTATATCAAAAAATTCAGAAGTATATTTATACTATTTTCACATATTCATCGAATATTAAAAACCTTCCGCAGTCTTTCCACAACTCATCAAGCCCCAACCTTCTTCACCTGGTAAGGGTATATATTATTTAAGGCATTGTTGGTAGTTCTAAAAAGTAGAGTACTTGATTGTTCCGTAAGGAGAGAAACCTGTTGAGCAGAAAAATGAAAATAAAAGAGTGTTTTCTTTCCTTAAATAAGCAGATTCTGCCAAGAAACGCCGAAGTCAGAAATCAGTTTTGTTTTTCTTTGATTTAGTTTCACTCCGAAATAAATTCACTTCGGCCAACGACTCTGAGGAGTAAAACGAGATTGAAGTAGTTTATTGTAATAACTTTGCTTTCGGTCCATGGATCTGGGAATAAAAACACTTCGTTCCAAGTGCCGTGTTAACTTAACGGTTTAATCAGTGCACTCATTTAAATAAGGCGTAAACTATAAGTTAAAAATTATCACACAGCATAAATTTTGATGCCTCGTGGACACCGAATTTGGTCATCTGAGGGTTGCGACTACACCAGGTTGAAGTATCTAATGTGGAAAGAGAACAAATTTCATCCATAAGGATTTTTAATGGATTACTATATCGTATATTCCGTTTTAAGCACATTTTTCTCAAAAGCTTCATCTCGGGGTGGCGACTAATGACAAACATAATACTTAAAAAATTATTGGAAGCAAGGTAATGTTCTTTTCATGTTAAGAGGAAGCGGTAAATATTTTGTTTTAAGCCAAAAATCATCTGTACTTTTACCAGGTATTTTTAGTGTGTTGCAAATTGAGATCCCCTTCCATCTATAACTTGATACTGTGACTTAGCTTCCGAAAGGTACTTCAATAAGAGGAGAAAATTCCCTCTATTAAATTCTAGATGATTTTTATTTGCAGTCTAGCACGCAGCTCGATATGTTAATGAAGGAGCTCACAAACTCAAAAAATATTTTATTCTCCCATAGGAAGAAGCGAGTTTAATTACAGCAACTTATACTTTCTTGGGCCGTTACCGTATAACTACAATTTTTTTTATTTCACATTATTAGCTATTTCTTATGAGCTATTCATTCTATGTAGGGTTTTCCGAAAAATGGTGACCTTTCATCATTTTTCATGGGAAAAAGCCGTGGGAGGTTCGGATAATGACCTGTCCTTAAAACACTTTTCAGCTCTAATGGATCAGAAGCATTATTAATGCCTTTGATCCATCCAAGTTCAATATAATTATTCATGAAATAAAAAAATTATTATAAAATGTTTCATTAACTGAATATGAGGTACTGGAAACTGATGACGAGAAACTGGATGATGTGCCCAAGAAAATATTAATTTTTTTGACTATTTTTTAATTATTTAATGATCAAGAATAAATAATCGAGACACGATAAGAAAAATAAGTAAAAGCTCTAAGGGTAAAACAAGTGAATTTAATGGCAGTTAGGCTGAATAAGTGATAAACCTAGAACGACAAAAAAAGCATGATGCAAGTGCATATAATGGGAATCGGAGACAAATGGTTATGCCGGATAGCAAATAACAGATTAATTTCAGCAGAAACTATTTTTTCTCTTCTTTCGGCTGAACAGGTAAGAAAGGAATACAAATTCATTAATATCAAGTAGTAATAGAATTTAATTAAAATATATCGATTGAATTGAATCGATTTTTCTCCAAGCAATGCTATTTTTCACTTGCTATTATCTTAAATTAGAAAATCTTCTTATTAACCTGAGAACCCCTGCGCGCAAAACGCTAAAAATCTGAACCAAGGTTAGATGCTTAAATTAATAAAAGTTCAAATTTTAGTAGAAATTTAATGTGTTCCCGGAATTGTACCTACTGTTCAAAACTGCGTGAACATAAATGTATGCCTCTCTCAAAATAGAATAGTTTTTACCAGAATGTAGGATTTGGTGGTTTCCCGGCCGACAATTTTGAAAAGTTTTCATTAAATTCGTCTTTGATTGTTAACAGTGCTGCAAAAGTAATTGTAATCCTATCTACTGAATACTAAGTCTAATTGAATATTTCATAGGTTCATTAGATTAATCCTTGATTCTGAAAAACAATGACATAACGGACGCCAATACATTTAAGTTGCTCATTTATCTGATGTTGGAAAGAGTATATGGATTAAATAATTAGTCAAATTATTGCTTTCATCCTTTGCAAGATTTTCCGTCCGGCATAACGAAGACGGGATGATTGTCGAATTTTTCAAGAACCTTTTTGTGTGCCATGACACTCGGCTAAATCACCATGACTGATTTGTGAAGTAAAAATCATCTTACGCTACTTTGACCAAAGTGGCGCCCACACAATATTTCTGGGGCATCAACATAATTATCAGTCCATTTTTAAATATGAAAACACATTATTTTAACTATTCATTCAAAGGAATACCATTCTCCCTTATTTATGACATTTCATTTTTTACCATTTTATTCTTTACAATTATTTACGAACATACAACACCTCTCCAAGACACGTTGTTACATTTAGATGACCGAGAGAAATTCCGCAACCAAATGAAGTAATTCTTGGGTATCATTTGGGATTTTGGCGGTTTTAAAATTATTCCTGGTGTTTTCATCCGGCATCAATGGGAAAGCACGCCAAGGGAGAGGGTGAAGAGGCGACCGCACTTCCGTTTCGACCAACTTGCCATCGCGTGCTATACTCTAATGGATCGCTTTAAGTCTGCCCCATGCTCTACGACGATAGCGTCTCGACGGAAAAGGTTCCCAGAACGGAAAATTTTCAAATGCAGCTAGAAGAGATAATCTCCAGGTGTTTTGGTATTTCTTCGAAGCTCGTCGCATGCCCGATCTCTAACCCTGTTGCCCCACACTTAAGTAAAATTGGAAATGTTGCTTGAAGATGTTTAATGGAGAAATCGAATGGGAAAGCATGAACGTGTTTAATGCTTCACAACCGTTGAGCTTCAAATTTGAGAAACAAGTGAGTGAAGTGGGCATGGAGCAGGAGGAAGGCACCGAGGGATTATACGTCAATCGATTAACAGATAGAATAAATGCATTCCTTGACAAATAAACCGCATTGTACGAAATTTAAATAAAAGTTATTTCCATTTTTATTTATATTTTAAATACTGAAAATGCTTTCTAGTGTGACGCAAGATGATTTTACAGCAAAGCGGGTCAAAAGAGTGGAAGGAAGTTGAGGAGGATGAAAATCTGAGGAAAGTTTAACTAGTAGGTATTTACGAGGCATATTCATAAAGAAAAAGCCGTTTGCTCGTAATTAAATTTTGGCGATTTAGAACACAATTTTACTCCTGCAGTGCCATCCACTGACTCATTGAGAAGCTATAGCAGCATTTGTTTTGTTTCAGAAGTCGTTTGATTGTCCGTGCATGCAAACAAAAATGTCCGCGACAATCATTGATCCCGCCAGCTGTGAAGTGCGTTCTGTCATATGATTCTTGTATGCAAAGGGATTGTCGGCTGCTGAAATTCATCGGGAGTTGTGCCTAGTTTATGGACCTACAGTTATGGGTGAAGGAAAGGTTAGATAATGGTGCCGTGATTTTAAAAATGGGCGAATAAATGTCCATGACGGAGGACGAAGTGGCAGGCACAGTATTCTGAACGATGAATTTCTTTCACAAGTAGAAAAAAAATGGGATGTGATCGTCGATTGAAGATTAATGGCCTAACTGATATGTAGTGCGAAACACTCAACAAACTGAGCCGTGAGATTCAAAACAAACGACGCGGGAAACTGTCATCTGCCGAAATTATCCTCCACGCGCTATCCATAACGCGCTTCCTCACACTGCTGCCAAAACCAAAAAGAAAATCCAAGATTTGCGTCGGGAACTCTTTGACCACCCACTATACAGTCCCGACCTTGCACCTAGAAACTACTTCCTCTTCTTGTACTTGAAACAGTGGCTCCGTGGACAATGTTTTGAGACTGCAGAGGAACTCAAGAACGGTGTTGTCAATTTGTTCAACTCTCAGGCGGCGTACTTCTATGCAGAGGGGTTAAAGAAGCTGGTACAGCGGTACAAAAATAATTAGAAGTGAACGGCGATTATGTAGAGAAGTGAAGAAGGTTTGTAGCTAACTAAAAGTGCCAATAAAATCTGTTTCATATGAGTATATTTTTTCCTGTGAGCAAACGTCCCTTATTTTATGAGCATTATTCGTATTATTTTCTTCCTCGAAGACAGAGTTATTCTGGAGCTTAAGGAATGATCGCTAAAATTTTTCTTTGCGGATTCAATTGTTCTTTAAAATGCGTGTCAGATAGTGTTTAAGTTTACTATACATTCCTGAATGCATTCACAAGATATTCATTGCATTTGAAAATCCAGTAGACTGCTGATTACGTTATTGGGGCAGAACGGAGCCATGTTTAAATCATAGAATAGTTAGCAGTTATCATCCGAGAACACTCAAAACTAGATGACGTATCACGACTATTAAATATTTCTTATTAGCGTGCTAGGCTATTCAACTAAAAAAAGTTTTGTTACCACAAGGAATAATTTCTCTCGGAATCAAGAAAACTTTTTTATGGGCTACTATAAATTGAAAAGGCGTACTTTTCTTCATTTATCATAGGTACTGTATAGGTTCTGAATCCATATATTTCATTTGCTGCAAAAAGATATCGGTAAAATTTCCAAAGATATAAAAATAGTATCACAAAGACGTCTTTGACATAATAATATTTCTAATAAGACTTCAATTAAATAGGAACTAGGCCTTCATTGGTTGTTGCGAAGAGAAAAAAAACTCTTGGTAGTCGAAATTATTTTGCTCGTGAAACGAATTTGGACCTTAACTTAGGACATATAAATATATTTTAAACGACATCGTTAGTGTTACTCAATAAAATTATGGAAATCGACGATGAGCAAGCACGGATTCGGGATAAATTACCCGAAATGCTTTTGAGGAGAATGAATGAAACGTCATCGAAGCGATGACTTAGCCGACGGACCCCATTGTCGAAAATGCTCTGACCATGAACTACCTTCTCCGCGGGAGTCGGACACGACATTCCCGGCCATCCGTGGCCACCACCCGCTGGCACTGGTCAAAATTTTTACACCACACGTACGACGAGAGACAGGCCATCGCCCGTCAGAAAATTGACTGCTTGTTCCCGTACGCCGGAGCGTGCACCGAGAGCATTGGCTCAAATGTCCCTGGCGGGACTCCGCAGGACGGAATGTATTTAGATGGAGATGAGTTCATCCGGGACCAAGAAACACTTTTCCGTCCGGCATTAGGGCCACGAGTGAGTTTCCAGGGCGGAGCAGGGGCGTTTACATAATCACGTGACCACTCCCACTCGAAGCCACCGGAATCGACGTGAACACGAAACACTTTCAAGTCGTCTGTCTTATTTTTTTCTTTCGGTCCCCGCTACGTGATTCACACATCCACGGACTAGTCTATGAATACACAGCGTCGTATTAAGCCCCATCCCGCTCTAAGGCTACGTTTGCATTTTCAGGCATTGAGTTGGGAGAGTCGAGTGGGGAGGCGCACGCTTTGCTCCTGCCGGGTGCCCAGCGAGATTGACCCCCCTCCCACTCCCTCCCCTCCGCCCATCTACCCACCCACACCGACTCCGTCCCCCCCCCCGGATTTTTTTTCGTTGCCGCCGCCGAAAATTTGCATTTTAACGGGCCTCTCGCCGCAAATATTTTCGTCTCCTTTGACGAGCGAGGAAAAATCTTGCGCGCATTAAAAGCAGAACGTCGGGAGGTCCCAAGAAGATTTCTGGGTGTAGCGCCAGAGCAAGCGGAAAATGAACTGCACATTTTTTTTAATACTCTTCCCGGGGATTGAGTGCGCGTGGGAATGAGTGAGTTGTGTCTAAGCGCATCGATTCCGGATCCAATATATGAATGTTGGAGTTCATTTCACGCTAATTTCGCAGTTTTGTTATGTTGAGCGGTGGATTGGCCGTCTTGGGTAAGCTGTTGCAAAAGTAAATATTCTGTTATTTTCGGTAGAATTCGACTCTTTTCCGTGATCGCCACCAAGGGTCAACTCTTTGCTTAAATTAACGACTGTGTTTACCAACGATCGAGAGGTCATGGAAAAATACGATGATATTGCATTGTAATGACATTTGATTCCTGTCATCAAATCTGTCAGCCATTTGCACACCAACTGTTTCGGTCCTTGACTGACATCACGTTGACTGGTGACAAATGACAAAGTTTTTCACATTTTTTCTTCCTTTTATGCATGGTTGGGAATACAGTCGCTTAAAAGCTCATTAAAACTTGATGGTATTTCTCCTTTCGTACAGCTATCACATAACAGGCTATACTCCAAGCTTTACTGTAAAAATATTATTTCCTGTTTTTTCTAATTAATTACGAGGATATTTCGTCGGCCTCTGGTACATTATTTGCCTTGGAGTCTTCTGTTGCCGCAGTGTAAAATTAAAACTTGAGGATATTGTCTCCTTTCTCATCACTATGGACGATGTTCTTAATTTCAGCATTCTACTCGGCATATCTTTCCGTTATAAAGCCTTTCCAAATACTCAATCTCTTCGCTCTCTTTATCTTTAGTAAAAATTTCACTATTTTTAACTCGAATGCAATTAATATTTTCTCTGCGTCCATGGCCATTGTGACCCACATTCCAGTAAGATGCCTCAAAGTTTGCTTGGACAAGTTTATTGTTCACATCTTCTCATAAATTCTTCGTCCATTCTCCCATGGATATTCTCGCTTTTCAGTTAATTTTATAACGCAATCTTCTCTATTATTTCTGTTCCTCCTCAGCCTTTGAGGTTTTGCACTGTCTTCTATGAAGGAACCATGGTCTCCTTAAGATAATTTTCCTTCTTCCTATTCTTTTCTTCGCAGCTGCTAAATATCCAGTCTTTAATTCTCGCAATCTTTCTTTGGTCTAAATCTGTGTTGTTACATTGTTTCATTTCTTCAGGGAGTTCAACCGTGGCTGAGTTTCCTTCAATCTAACTTCCGCCACAGCTTAATCTCTTCTTCAGATTCTTAAATTTCGGAAAGCACTTCATTCGCATTTCACTATGGTATCATTTGATATGATCTTCTTCGAGGTAGATTTACATGCCCTAGTTTGAATCATAAATCTCTGCTTCAGGAGTATTTATTCTATTTGGTATTTTCTAACATCTAATGGCACCATCCAAAGTTACTGAATTCGTGAGTGGCTCTGAAAGAATGTGTGCTACCACTAATATACCTGCATGTAGCAAACAGATTTCCAACCGCCATTATCCTCTTCCCTTTCGTTTTCCTAGTTCATATCTTCCTAATCTTTATCCCTCTCTAACATTGGCATTCCAGTTTCCGAGTGTAAATAAATTTTCTTCCTACCATACACTTTTTATCACTTCAACGAGTGTCATGCACATCTACTTCGTCTTCACACTGATACGTTGTTGGCATGTTAACTTTTATCACTATGATATCAGTCGATATCGATACTATCTTCGCCGTAATTATCGTTTCACTTTACTGTCGCAAGATCTTCACTCTCACTGCAGCAATCTTCTAAAATATTACGCCAATACTCGCGTCTCCATTCATAGAACCTGTGCGCATGCGCCTGTAGAAACACTCCAAACGCCTTCTTCTTCGGGTTATTTCATTTTACGTACACCGTAACTTCCTAAACCCATTCCACGAATAAACACTCATTCTCTTACCTCCCAAATGCTATGAGTGACAAGAAATTTCAAGTTTCGATCTTCAATTGATTGACACATTTGACTTATGCAATCTCTCACGTAGTCCCTATGCAGACATTGAAAGGGGAGACGTCTCCTTTCGGAATATTTTACACGACATGGTCCCATCACATCAGTTATTTTTATTCAACAAAAGAAAAACAGTGAATCTGTGGATCACTACTTCTCGGGATTTTAATTCAGTGGTTTTCCGTATTAGTAGTAGTTTTAGGGGAGACGACCGTCAGCTGAGGTCATTTCCGCTATTAGAGATGGATGACAAAGGAAGGGTAAAGAGAAACCTGGCGACGACATGAGACACCTCTTGTCGAAAGTCGCCATGGGGTCCACAGTTTAACGTCCTATCCGATGGACGCCGTACACACTCAAAGTGCTCTCCACAAATCACCTCAACTAGGGATCGGGATACAACTGAAAAATATCTGTCGTCTCCAGCATTCAAACCTGGGCCCTCTCGGTGGGAAACCGATACGTTATCCAACACACCGATCCCCGATTTTCCGTTGTCTTCGATATCGCCACGCTAAAGCCGTTTACACAATTTTTACAACACCTGCAATGAGTTCAGTGTTGCTGATACAGCTACTCTTTGTCTCCAACAACTTAAAAAAAGGAGGGCTTCTGCTCCCTTCTCTAAGTAATTTATGGCATATTGTTTGGCTGACGCTATGCCAAGTCACGGTATCTTCGAAGGCTTTTGTGAAACTTTTAGGCTGTCCTGCGCACTCATCTATGTCTCAGAGTAACCTCGCCAATTAACCATGGCTGCCTAATTGCCGAGTGTACTCGCTTATTTCGTAAAGAACCTCTTTATCTAAAGGTCGACCCGCCATCTGCCGTCAATGGACGCACGTTATGGCTTAGTTTAGCCAGGAGTTAAATAAAGTTAGTGTGTTATAGTTATTCAATATTAAATATCAAAAACGATTATTTTCATCGGCATAGTGTACATATATTGCGTTAAATGCTTGAGAACATTCTCACAGCGGAATTGATTTTTACGCCTAAATAATGCCAGAGTGTTGTCAAATGGTTTCAACGTGAGTTGAATCTAAGAATAACTTTATCATTCTATTATATAACCTCCTCACTCCGAGTTGAAACACGTTGATTTACCTAGGGAAACAACTCACAGTGCACAAGTTGGAACACAATATTCAAAAAGAAATTGCTAAGCATTTTTGGGCAATCAATCGCATTATTTCCCTCTTGGCTTCCATAAAATCACTTCCCGTGAAAGCAAAGAGTTTTAAACTCCACTATACAGTATTCAGTAAAACCAATAGGGGTCCATTAAACTATAACTTAACCACATCCCTAGACGCATGTTCCCACGTCATGAGATCCCATTCAAAAGCGACCGAGGATTTTTATAGATGTTCCACCGAACAGGAAGTGAAAGAGGCTATACACTTCGCTCGGCTGATCCATGAACAATCCAAACGGCGGGGCTGAGCTCCTAAAAGCAGCGCCTTAGTGCGACAAGATTCCCTTCGAAAGCATCCAATATTGAATTGGCATCCCTCCAAACATACATAGTTCCCCATTTCTTACAAGTTTTCCCATGTTCATCACGGATCCTGGAGTTGAAAACGAGACCCTTACGGTGAGGGAAATTATCGTAAAACTCAATCTGGTAGTCAGACATAAAACAACTGATGCCGACCATCAAAAAATCTCGACGACTCATCAAATTGTTAAGACAACAAATTCCTTTGGCCTCAGATTCACGCTAAGGAACGGCAATTTTCTTCCACATTAAGTATTAAAGTGGCAAAAGCGGGGCAGCTCACGGCACAGTATAGACGGCATTCATACCTGAAGCTAATTACATCATCGAATTAATTCTATTTAACTATTTGGAGCAGCGAATTAATTGAGAGCTGCAGATAAATTTAAGGGGAATCGTAAGTTTGGTCGTAAACCCGAAGATAAACACGCTCCCTCGCACGTTAAGGTGCCGGCAGACCATTGCCTAACGTCTCATCAATCGGGAGGGACGGTGCATGGGTGCTTCCTGCGCTGTAACCGGGTCGAATCGCAACAAAGCTGAAAAATTCTCCCCCAACGCGTTAACTTGACCCTGGGAACCTCTGGAGGTCGGCACGAGAGTCATGGAACCGATACGATACCGAAAGAATCGCGGTGTGGTGTTCGGCTACTATCCAGAGAGCGCGGTTAATGCACCAATAGGAGACCAGCCGTGTCCAGGACCATGGATTCCAATTCCAGTCAACATAATTTTGGCGTAAATGTATTCTCCTGTCACTCATTATGTGAAGCTCGGCTGGATGCATAATCGTGGATTGGAGGATGATGTTACCATCGGGGCCAGCAATCATTTCACTCGAAATGTTCAGAATCGTAATAAACGTCTACCCTTGAAGGAAAATTTCGTGATGGCCACCCGCATATTTCAACCGGTGTACAAGATCATGTATCATGTGTATGGGACACCGGGCGTCTTCAAAGTTATATTTTCTTTTGGTAGGATATTTAAAATTTGTGTTTTAATTTCAAAAACCAAAGTTATCAGGTAGATCGCTGCGAAGGACATAGACAGGACGCTTTGTGTGTTTACCAGAGCACCGATGACCACAGTATTTCTTTACTCTTTTAAAACACGGCTCCATTTAAAACAGACCTCCTGCGCATTTTTAAAGTCGCTTTTCCGCTACCGGTTAACTTTTTAATTAACAAAACAATAACCACTATTACACAAATTATATACATTCACATATTTGAACTCTTTTTAAAGGTATTATTACTTCCAAGTATACAAAAACGCTCAAGATAGAAAATGAAGCTTTTGTTTGCTGTGTTCAAACTTAATCTTGTAATATTGAATCAAATGTGATGGCATTCAAAATATATTTCAACGCTATCATTTCGTCATAATTATTAATAAAAAAATGTGTTCAAGCATTTTTGCATGAATTAAAATTCATTTAAAAATTGTTAAGAATTTCGCCATTCATTTTCCATGCTACATAATTTTGAAAGTGACTTTTTTATCTTTATCGGACAATATGTGAAAAAAATTTAGGGCTTATATTAGAAAATGGCATCAACATACGGAACAACAATATGAATTGTTTGTTACAATAAATCTTCATATCTGCTCGTACATAAACGTTTAAGGTGAATTACCATGTACGAGAGCTGCTATTTATATTTTCAGCCTAATAAATAAAAGAGAGTAACACATTGTTGAAAATGGCTTTATTGTTTTGCGAAGTATTCTCCATGATAATCAATACACTTTTGCTTGCACTCGAACCAATTTTCGTAAATATTTTCCGACTCCGATTGAGGTACCTCCAAAACATGGTTTCTGAACCATACATCCACGGCTTCTTCAGGCGTTCAGGAAAACTTTGGCCACGCAAGTTTTTCTTGATGAACGGGAATAAAAAAAACCATTTGGTGACAAATCAAGGCAGTGCGGAGGATGAACCAACAATTCGAAGTTTTGGCCAGTCAAATAGGTAGTTGTTTCAACGGATCTATGAGAGTTTGCATTGTCATGATGAAGAATTACCCTTCGTTGCTGCTTCTTTTTACGTATTTCTCTAAGCACTTCTAACAAACGAATGTTCGTATACCATTCAGAATTCACGGTTCCACGTTGCTCTAACGGTACAGTTGCCATATGTCCAGTTGTTCCGAAGACACAGGTACTCATTTGCTTCGATGTGCTTCGCGCACGAATCGCTTTTGTCGGATAAGGCTCGTCTTGGAAGACCCATACAATGGATTGCTGTTTTGTTTTGGGCTCATACGCATAGATCCAAGATTTTTCACCTGTGTACTATACTATACACATATATACTGTTGCTATACACAACTTCTGATGCACCGCGATTGTATCTGTTTAGCATTTCTTTCTACCCATTGACACAAGCATATTCTGGAGCTTTTGTCAAATTATGCTGGATCCGGCGCAAACAAATGTTTTTCACAGCTATATTTCCATGTAATATCTTATTGGTACTCGTCATACTAATCCCCAAGGATGCTTCAATCTCACGGTAAGTCACATGACGATCCTTCTTTTCTAGTTCATGTACAGCATCAATGTTTTCTGCCACACCAACTGATTTTGGACTACCTTCGTCGCTGAGCGAACGGCGGCCATGATGGAATTCGTTATACCAGCCTTTCACAGTGGCAGAGTAATGGTTTTATCGCCAAAAGTGGAGGTAAGTTCATCTATGCACTCCTGTCTTGATAATCCACATTGAAATTTGTAAAAATTCAACGCACGAATGTGTTCACGAGTTAAGTCCATTTTTTCGCTGAGACAAAATTTTCGAGTCAGTATAAATAACACAAGTAATGATCAAACGACAAAATGTTCTAAAGAAATTTAGCGTTAAAAGGGTCAAACTCTCAGATGGAAACTTCATATGGCACCTAAAGCACTTAGTGTTGTCAAGGCTATAAATATAAATAGCAACCTCATATGCAAGAATAGATCATACAATTCTCAACAATCAATCCTTGAATTCAAGTGATCCTTCGTATGGGTGGTGATTTGATCGCCTGGATTATACACACTCAAACCAGTGCTCAAGCAACTTACTTCCGCGTGAATTACGTTCATGTAACTTATTCTCAAGTAGGGTAGAAGTGAATGCCAAGCAGGACTTCTCACGAAGTCTCACGAAGGTGAAGCGGGATGAAGTAGCAACGGTGGACTTCTAAAATGCATCATCTTTGCCCCTAAACTCCGTAATGATCCTCGAGTGTGTTAAGGAGATTGTTGGTTAACGACAGGCGTTGTGGATATTAATCCGTTGAGGTAATGTAAATTAAACCGTCATTGACTCCCCAGTCAACACACCCAGGTGAGTGAAAGGTTTCATTGAATCAACGAGAGTGAACATGGCGAACGGGTTAAATTTACTCATGAGCGTAATTACTCCGTCCAGTGCTGTAGCCATTACTAAGTCACTGAACAATTTTCCGAAACTCTACATTGCTACTTTGTTTATATGCAATTAATTATTAGTTCGCACCTAGTACTCTACTAGATTTCCTTTACAAAATAACTAACTCCACTTAAATATCTAATATCTTTAGACTAGTTATTATAAATTATGTCGAGTTTACTGTAACGTATAACAAATTTATCAAAAATGTGACTGAATACCATTAATTAAATTACTTTGGTCATGTTAGCCATGGCTTTGGAGCAGGAGGTAATACTTTGTACCAGATTTGATCTAAAAACCGATAGGTGTATTGTTAATATTATAATAATAATTTTTAAAAATATAATAAAATACGTGTTGACGTTGATAGAGAACCCCAAAGGAAATATAAGTGTAATAAAAGGAATGGTGACACACTACGAGAGGGTTGATTATTGGCATTTTGACTCAAATACAAGTAATATCCCAGTTGAAAACAATTATTTGATAACACAAAATATAATAACTAGGCATCCGGATTCCTTACACAATAAAAACGTTAGATAAATGAAGTATTTTATTGAAAAGCAATTCAATTAAAACGAACCTATATCCCAATAACGTCTACGATATTCGAAATTCTCGACTTGTCAAGGCGATACTCTGTCTTCGTACTTGAATGTATATGTGTGGGTATATATATATATATATATATATATATATATATATATATATATATATATATATATATATATATATATATATATATATATATATATATATATATATTAGACCTATTCGTCCGTAAACCAAAATAATATTCATACTTGGAGGACCGTCAATCGTCATTAAGTCTTGGATGGGCTTCAAAAGAACATAACAAATGAATCAAGTATATATAATGTGTATGTGTGTGTGTGTGTGTATATATATATATATATGTATATATATATATATATATATATATATATATATACACACAGCGGGTCGCGGTGGTCTAGCGGGTAGAGCGTTGGACTGCTGACCAAAGGGTCCCGGGTTCGATCCCGGGCAAGGCACTTTGGGCACCTGCAGCTCCACCCAAGCTAGTTGATTTTTCGGGTACCAGATCTTCCTGGGAAACCATAACCGGCACAGGGAAAGGAACTGGCCCCCCTACCCTGATGTGTGAATATCCACACGCCGTCGGGCTTGGTACATGGGTGAGCTCTACCATCACCTGCTAAACCGACCTTCGGGTTGATGACTGTCTTTTTTTTTATATACACACACACACACATACACATTATATATACTTGATTAATTTGTTATGTTCTTTTGAAGCCCATCCAAGACTTAATGACGATTGACGGTCCTCCAAGTATGAATATTATTTTGGTTTACGGACGAATAGGTCTAATTTTCCAGGTTACATTCTCAAATACTTATGTATTTCCGATGAAGTGCAATGTCTTGGAATAAATTTAATAAAATTATTCTACACTTAAATATTCTGCCGCTTATGATCAAGCTTAAGTCTGGAATGATCGGATTTACGGTTCTGAATACATTATTGTTTATTTTTAGGAGACTACCGTATTCCAATACTTTCAATCACCTGCTCTGAAGAATTCTCGAAGATTTTGTGGAGAACGTTGGTGGATGAGGAGGGTAAGTTTGTTAATGTCTTTCACCTTAGGTTTCTCGGAGTTGTCTTGTAAACATAAAATCACAGAGTTCTCAGGGAATTAGGCTATCGATGATGCCACCCACTTTGGAGGTAGAGAAGGCTACCTGGCAGGATGGATTTAGTAAAAGGATAATATGATGGCCAGAAGTACCTACCGGTGATCCGAGAAATCAGGAAAATATGAATAATATCCCAGATCGGTATTCCATGTGGCACTTAGGCCGCGATAATGTTGTGTCTCTGAGACGCATGGAAAGAATATGAAGAATATGTCACGTGGGAGGATAGATTACCATGCATTTAGGTGAGCCCTTCTCTCACGTGGGTACGTAGCAGCGGAAATGAATTCATAGACATGGAAAGAAATCTAATGCCAGAAAAGTAAATATTCGGAAGAAGATCGCATCCTGGGTCCCACTGTATCTCTCGGAATCCTCCCTGCACAAATTACCTCACGTTCAACGCGTTCCGAAAAGCGGTGTTTGTAAATATTCGTCTTTGTAAGAGCAGGGAGCGTAGGGCCGTGATGGTTAGAATGGTCTTTACATTAATGACCAGATACACCAACCGCGTCCGTATTTCCCGGGTGTTTCGTTTCATGGAAAAAGGGAGGTATTTTGACAATGCGCTTTCATTATCGGCACTTCCAAAATTTACACGGGAGTGAAATGAATCCAATATATCTTATTCAACACGAGGGAAATGTAATTTATTACGAAATACATGACTACAAACTAGATTTCCTAAGTAAATATGTTCACGATAATTGAATACAATCAATCACCACGGTGACTGATTCGTATCTACATCAATCACCATTGATTTAGTCGTTGGGTTTATTTTATGTTTATATTTACTCATATTGCAATTCATTCAATATTCAATAAATACTGAAAGAAAATCAATAACTGAAAGAATCCTAAAAAGTCACTATCTCATTTCTGGTTTCCATTTTTTTGTCAACATCCACTTGGCAGAAAGTATTCGCTGGAAATTATCTTGTGTCAACAGATATTCTCAGAGGTTCATTCCCTAAAAACTTAAGTCTCGATTGAAAATTAAAAACCTCTCCTGTTTTAACAGGGAACCTTTCCCGATATTTGTAAATTCAAGCGGAGATAAATTCATATGGTTCGGACAAAAATAATTAAATCAACAAAAAACAGTTCCATACATGGGTAATCACATTTAAATTGCTTTCATTCGCGATGAAATAGTTAGACCTCGTTAAAAGGCCCTATTGACCGCTGGCGTTAATTTCCGAAAACATGCACACACATTATTAAGAGTATCGAAATTAAAACAAATTACATTTGATTAAAAGTACGTGGCTGAAAGTGATTTGTTGGCTTTATTATTAATTGCCAGAATGGATAAATGAATTTATTATTATTTCCGGATGATACTCTCAGTTATGCCCCATTTGCAATAACTCCAAGGATGAAAGAATGAAATAAAATGCAATCAAAGACTAGAGTAGAGTAGGTGATTGATTCTCGTTCAATTATCGTTCTTTTATTTGCTTGAGAAATCAAATTTGTTGCATTTGTTTTTGGCATAGATTATTTCTTTGCTAGAATTATTGACAAAAAAATTAATTTCACTTCCTAAAAAATGATTGAAAGCATCGATAAAAAAAGGATAGATAAATAATTACTCCCATTTTTAGTAACATGAAGTAACCAGAAACTACGGACACTATTGGATTCGAAGCTTCAATCGATTATTAAGTAAAACATTGGTTCAACTGCGATGGATATAATCTCCCTCCATACTCTTTCAGCGGCAAACTTGACCTTAAATGTCGTATTGCAGTACCGCCAATTACGTGAGGCAAATTGTGAAGAGAAAGAGGTAAAGCGACGACTGGCTTCGGGTTTTTGGGAACTTCTTTTTCGGTACACTTAGTGCGGTTTTTCTTTTCTTGCAAAATTGATCAGTCACTGCAGTGCGTTAAATTTCTGTTAACTTGAATTTTACTCATGCTTTAGACTCGAGAGGGCCACTGAGTAGCACACACTCAATGGGGAGAGTATTCGTATCTTATTTATATTATTTATTTTACTTCCTTAATTTGTGCGCCAATGCTTCGGGAGTGATTCCCATTGACACCTGATTGTGCTCGAGGATCAAGCAAATCACTCTCAGGAGCACGACACTGGAAGGTGGAGTAGTTAACTCTTGTTATGACGATGTCATTCACGTCTTTTAAAACCATCCCAGCTTTTGGCGAGTGGCTCAAGAGTAAGGCCGTCGGCAGTGCAAATTTCTATATATTTCAACGGCTGCTCTTTCCGGACCACCGGATACGGTGGTCTGGGTGGCAGCTTCTTCCGCGTACGTTTTCCTCTTAGACTGGACTTCTCCTTAGTTCTCTTTTGATTTCAGCTTGCTGCAAAAGTTTCCAACAAATTAATATGATGATTCCGTATATTAGTATGAGACGAGTATTTTTAGCCACATCAACTTGTTTTTGGCAGATTTCTTTAAAAGAAGGCAACAGACGTGGAAGCACGCACCCAACTATATTATACAATACATAAAAATAAAATATCAGAACGCCATCCCCTCAACATTTCCATATTCAACATGATCGGTTTTCATCAATCCTACCGCTGGTTTGACGTAGCTGCCAAACAATTCTCCTAACTGCTTCACAAATGTCTCCTTTTTTGGCGTCTATCGTTACATGCTACTTATATGGTAGTACTTCGATCGAAGATACCTTAATCTTTACTTTAGCCGTTCTTATTTCCCCCTGACGACTGCCTTCATCCAGTCATCGTTTCTCAAAATTTCCCCGATCAGGTCGTCCTTTCTTCTCCTCAAGAGTTTTCATCAGGCAATTTTCTTCTCCTGCTCTTCGCGGGGCATTTTAGTCAGTCACTCGATCCGTCCATTATATCTCTGTCCTTCGCGCTTGCCCTACGTTACCAACGTTTCCGATTTTCTCTTCTCCGTCGCTTTCACCCACTATGCGCCTCGCTACCGTGGAGAGGCAGCCTCCAAATTAACTGCCTTTTTGATGCTTAAATTAAGTGCTGTCTTACGCTTGGATATATATATATATATAAAGAAAAAATATATATATATTTATACTTATGGATGTGTATGTGCGCTTGGATAAATGTATGTATGTGTGTACATATATATATATATATATTGGATCGATATCAGAAAGAGGAAAGGGATTACGCAAAGTCTTCTTTCTACATGCAAGGATACAATCACGTCAGCGTCATCTACATCCGTCTGCGCGGAAGTCCTCCAATAACGAGGACGGCTAATTTTTGAACGCAGCCTACGAGAAACTCTTCGCTCACACTTAATTTCAAAATTCCAGTAAAATGGTTATTAGAGGTTTGAAAGTATGGGTGCAGGGGACGCAGCTACTGGAGCGTGGGAGAAGAAGGCCCCCTGGGGCGGACGGCAAAATTGAATTTCCCGACGTCTCCTGCAAAAGCAAAAGGTGCCGCATTGCTGGGCCTGTTAAAACGAGGCCATTCCTGGCTTAACCTCCAACGAAAATGTTTTCGTTGTCCTGTTGAACAAAGGGATCCTTAATTTTGATGCGCCGAGGTAATGGTGCAATTAGCCAACTAATTAAAGTAAATGAAACAATCCACTTTCGTTCCTCGCTAGCAATCGGAGTGATGAAAAACAAGGTTTACGGAATTCCCTGCCACGTGTAGAATATAAAAAGATGTTCAATGTTACACATGTTACACACAAGACACACGTTTCATTATTTAAATCTTCACCGCTGCTAGTGTGTATATGTTACATGTTTTTATTTTATTATGGCAGGTGGATAATTTCACTCTGTCGTTAAATGAGTAACTACTCTGTTGAGAAATTGTCACAATATGAGCCTTCGATAAATTTAGGGTAAATACTCATCGGAAAACATATTGTAAATATTAGACAACTATGTCAGAGAAAATGTGTCTAACATTTACAAACAGCAAAAAAATGATTTCATATTATAGAGATTGCTTTTATTCTTAATATATTTTTCACCATGAAATACTCTACATGCAAAAAATATCTCCATAAAGTAATTCCTGAATTGCATTGAAAACAATGCGGTAATGGTAAAAACAATAAGGATTAATTCACAGTATCTCGTAAAGCATGAAATGTAAAAGTTCAAGTTAAATAATTAAATCTGATTAAATTTGAAAACAATTCAGCAATAAATTGCAACAAAAAAATAGAAATCAGATGATACCGAATACTAAGAACTTTGGTTTGGAAGAATTTGTCAATATTTTTACATTTTTTCACAAATAGAGGGTTTCAAATATTTTTTTGCCTTGTATTAGGCACGTTTTTTGCTCTAAGAGATCCGAAAATGCTTCTCATTGAGCTATGTAAATACTTAAGTCATATTTTATCCAAATGTAATTTATTACGGTTAACATTTCACACCAAAATTAAAAGATATGTCAGTTATGAGAAGAGCGACAAGTGATCTTAATAAAAATTCTGACTCCTTTGGGGAAATATTATGACAAAGTTTTGGGAAAGGTGTAATCATTAACCGCACTGCAAACAAGTTATTTAAGAGAACGGTTAATATGAAATGGTATGTAAAAACTTAAATATTGGGACAAATACCTCTGTCAAATGCACCTCAAGTGTGATGAATCTTTAAATGGAGTAATTTCAGGACAGGAGTAATTTCTACGACTATTATGAACGGAGAGCTACGATTTCGAAGATAAGACTTTATAAATAGGATTTCTGACTAGCAAGGGGACGTAGAATATAATATATAAACGTGATCACAGTTCGATCACATATCTTCAGGGATCAAACACTGGCGTACAAAAAGATAAATAAGGCGGAATTCGAACTACAATGGAACACGATAACACCGTACAAAAAACACACAGGAAAAAATTCCGATTGGACATAAAATGAAAGACGTGCTAGAAAGAGAGCAGCGGAAAAGGAAAAATATGAAATACAAAAACGAAAAATATTAAACAAAATATTGCAAGAACAATCTGACCGACGAAACAGAAGAACGACTCATGTTAGGATAGCTTGATCTCGGGCAATGGCGGACAATGATCCGTGTTAGCTTAGTTTTAGAAAATAGAAGAATTTACTAGAACCCTAGAAATGGAGAAGTCAAACTGTAACAGAAATAACAAAACCAGTATGCCTAACGAGAACTGGAGAACGATATTTCAGGGTGGAATGAAATATGCTAACTAAATACGTAACAACAATTACACGAAGAAATTAACAAAATTAAATTATTAAAACAATCGGAGGAAAAGTAAGGAGGTTCGGTTTAAAGAACAATGAGGCCGTAAGCCCATTCAAATTACTTCCCTTGGGGCCTCACACACTTATCCCAGTATGTCTTCCACTTTTCAAAAGAATCGGCAAAGTCCTTTTCCGGAAATGTCATAAGCAGTTTCATCGCATGAATAGCAGTAGAAATGAGGTAGCATCATTGTCGTGTAAAACTATCTCCATTATGTACCTAATTTCTACTGCACCAAAGTCCACCTCTCGCATATAGAGACCGGGCAATCTGAGAAACAGTCTGAGATCCACCGTCTCTTTGGCGCCACCCCCCTGAGAAATTTCCTCATCATTCCCCCACTTGCAACCGCCCACAATGCAAAGCATGTCCGCTTTTCATATCTGCTCCCCTCTCCCCAAATCCCCTCATAGTCCCCTCACCACGTTCCCAAGCTAATTGCTTCTCGAAAAACATTATCTATCTTTTGCCATGCAAACAATGCACTTCATTTTACTTAGGCGAATGTATTACCCCCTTATCCATTCGAATGAACAATCACCGCTACTCCTGTAATTCAGCCTCACTCTCGTCTCTTCCTATCACTTCACACGCAAATTCTCACAACCTTTCCTTCGACCAGTGTTTCTCCCGAACCATCCTAGAATCCCTGCCCGGTTCAGCCACCAATATAGAGGTACTCGTGAATCTGTACACAAACCAGCTTTCCAATCTTTTGATATTCCCACCCTTAACCGCTATCTTTTATTCCCTTCCCAGCATACCCTGCACCTCCCCCACTCCAGATCTCCCTTTCTCTCCGCAAGAGACTAGCCTGACCTGAAGAAGGCCTCAGTGAAGGCCGAAAGCTTAACATTTCTAAAATGTGTGTCCCTGTACGTGTTATCTATTTAACTTTGTGTTCAAATTTGGATTCCAAAATTTACATGTCTATATCACGTATTTAGGTATTCTACCGCTTAATATAGGTTTTGCATGGACATGGACTGCCAAATAAATATGTTTCTCCTCACGTAACACAACCCAACTTCCTACCCTATATCTAGCGTCTCTTTACGTGAGGATTATAAATCAATAAGTTTGATTTCCCGCGCACCAAATGGTGGTACTTAGGATCAACAATAAAAGGATGAACGAGAGGTTTAACTATTATATATGATCAGTTTGTGTTCAGAAAGGGGAGAGTTACGCGTGACGCCTGCCATATGATTAATGAGGCCACTAATAGAGAGGAAAATAGACTACGATCAGGATGTATGTCTGTCTGGTAGATTTCGAAAAGCATTTTACTGAGTGAATTATTAATGTTAATGAGTGTGCTGCTGAAAACAAGAATAGATTGGAAATCTATCTGAAACCTGTACATGTGCCAAACTGCTTGGAGAGCGTAAGGTGGATGGAGATCCGGGTTGGGAAGAGTAAGGAGGAGGTATAAGACCGTAAAGTCTTAGGTGTTATAGGTATAGCTTAGGTTAGCTTAGGTGTTATAGTCATTGCTGAGCGTATTAGCAAACCAGTGTAATAGATACGGGATGATGATAAATGTGAAAAATACGGAGGTTGGGAAATGTTTGAGGAGGGGAAAAGTTAAGTTAAAAGTGGAGGGAAAAAATTAAGAGGAGGCAGAACGGTTTCTTCATTTTTGAATTTTTTTGAGCCAAGATAGTGAAAATTGTTCTCAACAACAGACGAATTACTGTGATAGACAGGGAAGGTTTCTTATGGTGGAGTGTTTTGAAGGTAAGGGTGTAGGAAAAGAATGCTAAGAAAAAGGATGATAAAAATTTTGATATGTAGCGACGTTTAGTACGGTGCGGTAAGATGGCCGTTGAAGCATGTTAATAAGCGTAAATTAGTCTTTCGAGATGTGATCGTGGAGAGGAATGCCATAGGTATAGTGCACGGGAAGTAAAACCAACGAAGACATCCTAGGCATGTTTGGGGCATGGGGAAGAATGTTGTGAGAACTGCAGGCAAGGCAGGAAAGGTTGAGAGTGTATTGATTGGCGATGGAATGCTGACGACTGATGGAAGGGAGGACGTTAGGCAAGCGAGGTAGGGCAAGGATAGGAATGTCGGACGGAATGACGGAAGGGTGCAAATATTTGGAAGTAAAAGAGCAGTTAAATGTAGTACGAGGTGCCAGGGTACATAGTTTGACAAGCTAAGAAATGTATCGATGAGCAAGCCATCTAAAAATTACCTTAAACGGCAGACTACCATTAATATCAATAATGTAGTTACCATGTGACTTCAATGTATGACATACTCGTATACTATATAAGCTATCTATTACAGGATAATAATTTGTTACGATATGGTATTTATTTTCTTAAAATTGGTATTTGTTATCACAGAAATACTTACAATGATCTAATCAGTGTAAAATGAAAAAACCGAGCAAATTTCTCACCACCTGCCATATTGCTTAAATTTTATAAAAAAAGGGAAGGTTTGCTACAAAATTCATGGAATGCTAGTGGAGAAGACAGTGAAGGATTTTGGTTTGGAGACCAAAACGGTCTTTGAAAATCCTGTCTTGAAGACATTCTCTTTGAGAAACTGGGATATCTGGCGCCCTCATTTCCCTTGGTATTTAAACGAGGTAATCCTAGAAGAATAACAGAAATAAATCCAAAGTCGTGTAATATTCAAACAATACGTAATTGTCTCCCTTGACTGACTATTCCTTTGTTCTTACACATTACTAGTTTTCATCTCTCCCTCCCATTTGTTAGGCTGATTAATACAATTGAGACGAATTACTGGTCGGTTAGTTTTGATAACTTTCCGCTCGCTAATACCAAGGACGTGGAGATTTGATTCCCGCCACAACATTGGTATTATATTGAGTACATTTGAATATAGGACAAAAGTCTAGACGAATTTGTGATAGAGTAGAAAAAACAGGCCTCTGTGCAGAGAAACTCTACGAGGCTACTCAACCTACTACCGCGCAGCATAAAGATACATATTCAGAAAAAAACTACAGCAATAAGCATGTACGAGGTCTGTCCAATAAGTACGCGAACTGAGGCCATAAAAACTTTATTTTGCAAAATTTTGTCTACATCGATTTTGTACCCTTCAGGGTCCTCTCCATTCGTTGCTATGCACTTATTCCATCTTCTTTCCCACTATATAAAGCAACCTTGGAAGTTCTCGGCAGTTAAGCTTTTTTGTTTTATCGTCGTTTCTTGCTTTGTGTCTTCCACATCTCCCCCGTGATGTCCCATCATCACATTTTCGGATATTTGGTGTAACAAAACGTTTCCTTTTCAGTTCAAATTTTCCTTAATTCAGTTCATCAGCTCTCATTCGGGCAGTTTTTCGACGATCGTTCAGGACAAGGGACCGCACACGATCAATGTTGTCGTCAACACAGGTGTTTGAAAGTCGTCCCGGCCTTGCATCATCCGTGACGTCTTATCGGCCTTTAAATCTTTAAAACGGTTTATCAACTTGAAAACGGATGTTTTCTTCAGGACATTATAGTAATCCAAGTCCAATAGTCCAAGCCGCCAAATTGCCCCAGTTTGCACATTTATTGCACAGACCACGTATGTATTTGCATGAAGGAAGGTTCGGATGAATGCCAAAAGCCGTGGGGGATTTGAACATTGGAAATGATGCCTTATTAATATGTATCTATTCATGCATTCTGGGTGGAAATGTCGAGTAGAATCAACATAGTGCATTGTATGCATGTTGAATTATACATTATTAAAACATAGACACTAATATAAAGGGCCCTAAAGAAATATTTTATTTCATGTCAGACTATGGCAGTCTTCGTCGAACGAAGAAGAATGACGCTGTCGAGGTGAAGGTGATAAGGATTTGGTTTAGGATGGAGACAAGGAGCGAGGTGGACGGGTGCTCCGGGGCTGAGTGGATATTGGTTAGTCGAGCGTTCGTTTGAAAATGCCATTGCAGCCAAATATGCGCCAACTCCCGGATTCTAAACTCATTACTGACGGCTTAATATGGGAGGATTCCTATGAATCTATGCTGTAACTGTGAAGTAATCATGAGACAATTTTACTCATTTGGAAGTGGTATTATTAGGAATGAGGTGATTGAGGAATACCGGAGATTGTATGATATAGCGGTTAATTATTGGCACAGATGGAAAGCGTAGTGGTGCATTCGCTAATGTAGTTAAGTACTTATGAGCACAGGAGAGGCATAAGTTACAGGAGAGCGTACACATGCATTTCTTAAGTTCAAGTGACATTTGAGATTTGTTTGGAAGAATAAACTGAGAAGGGGGCAGCGTTTACACCTTGGGTAGCTTTAGATTGATAAATGCGAGATATTGAGGAGCAGGGAGGTACAGTGGTGGATTTGTCGATTTTATTATATCGTGCAAATTTTCCGGACACTTGAAAGAAGAGGGTCATGCTGGTTGGAGGGTTGTGATAATTTTTTTATCATGGGGTAATGAAGATATGGATCCAGACGGATTTGTCAGTGCTGAGGATACGGCGATGGTGATTAAATTGAGACAATCCGGGCGGTGGTGTTTTGATCCGAGGAATATTATTAGGCACGGGGAGAGGGGTAGGATTTTGCTATAACTTAGCTATGTCGGGATACCAGCATTCATTCAATTAAGGAGGGGTGAAGGCTATATATATATGTGTGTGGGATGGGTGACAACTGCGGAAATTGAGGTTTCGATGGTGTGTATTTGTAGACGAAAGAGATGAAAATATTTTTTTAGTTAAAAAATCTAAAGCAAATCCTCTGGGCCCGTATCGTTGACGATATTTTTCTTCTTTGGCCGTACAGTCGTGGAATCTGTCCACTTTCAATGCAAATATTAATTAGCCTTTCTCGATATCATTCAAATGCCATGTCTACTCTGCAACGTCCTTAGACGTTGAAGTAAACCTTTAAAATGGAGGCACCGTGTGTATGAAGCACTTGTTAGATCCGCTGTCATGCCAAAATAATTTAAGTGTTCAGAAACACTTTTTTTTATTTTCTTCGAATGTGCAAGAGTAGGCTTGTACTCATAATTTCTTTTTAAGGAATATTCTATTGGTCTTGTTTTAGGATTCAATTCAGACCCCACTATTTATAAAGCTTATTAAGCCTCTTAAATGTAATTAAATATTTATTTGGCATGTCATTTTCATAAACGGCTTTCGTGCTGGTTGCCGGGCTAATGTTCCTATTTTCCGAAGTGATGTCATTTATGCTCAGGAGGGACTGTTGCGGTCTCACCACGCTTTCCTGAGGGGAAGCGAGAGTCACAAACTCGTAATTGGAGTTATGGCTGTCTTTTGCTACACTTAGTTTATGGTTGGAAATTGAGCTCCAAATCTAGTTTATTCTTTTTTCATTTATTGGACATATTTTCAGGGTGTATATAATTTTAGTGTGTAAGAAAGGTATGAGAGAAAACTATCTTAAAATTCAAATTATCTCCCTAATTATCTGTTTCTAGCTTTAAAGTTTAGGATTGTGTACGTAAAGGCTAGACTTGCACCTTGTGTGAGATATTTGGTTTTAAGTTGTGCTGGTTACTCACCTAAAAGTTGTGACTCTCCCAGAATGCCAAATAACATTTTACAACTACACTTTCAAGGAATAAATATAATGAAGTGGGAACTGAATTTAGTAAGTGTCGAGGTCTCGTTCATTACTAACTGTTGAAATAGGTGCGATGCTTTCCTATTTTCTGTCTTGGGAAACTGCTTGAAGGGAACGACTGGCTACATTTGTTGTCCTGACATTTGTAGGAACGGCTCAATATCGTGGGCAAGGTCCGGAAGAGAGTGAGTGCCGTGATGTTCTCTATACTGAGAAATTTCTTTGCTTAAATGCAAGAAGTCTTTGAAAATTCATTTCATAATATAGAGAAAATATAGCAAATATTTTTCCGCTCGCTTGACTCTGAAATTATCGCCGGTGCTCTCATTTGAGCATTGAGGACCGGTGTCAACGATGCTTCTGTTTTCATGTCTCGGGAAATTCCAAGCCTCCATTGCATTTGCGCAAAAAAAGATCCATTGACCGAAGTGTGCAAGAAACAATTAACCGTAAATTCTCACGGATGGAAGCTTGATATCCAGAATATGGTCGGAAAAAGCATTGAATTCTCCGAATAATTAGTCAGAGTTTGTTTTGTACTAAAACGTTTATTCCTTAACTATTTTGTGTATTTTACGAGTGGTGTAGGATTACAGATTCTGACTCAATATAAATAGATCTTGTCGCAGCATATATAGTATTGTAATTATTTGATCAATTCCTATGCGTCTTATTTTTCTATTAAATTTTTTGGGATTTCTGTAGGTTTAACGAGATCAATATTGCAATTTTTGTGATGTGTTTTATTCAATTTTCTTTAATAGTCTGTCATTGCAATATTTTTATTTAAAAATCAGTTTAAATATTAACTTTATTTTTGGACAATTTCTTTGGACCTTTCGACGGGTTTTACACAAATTCGACATGACTGATTATTGTATCATGTAACTCTTTTAATGAATGTTTAAAATATCTGACAAATTTCATTTGTTAATAAGATGGAAATTTTAGTGACAAATTTTATTGGCTAATGAAGTCGAAATTTCATCCGAGTTTTATAAGCTATGTCACATATAGAGTAGTATCTCAGTTTTGTGCCATTTTTAATTTAATATAGATCACTATAAGGGAAAGTTAGCCTCACGGCACCGAGTCCCACCAAAACCTTTGGTATAATGGTCACCAATGAAACTCCGAATGGGGGATACAATTTGCATCTTTTGTAAAAAAAATAATTTTCCAACTTTTCTGGAACAAATCCGCAGAGAAATTACTATTACCACCTAACTGTCGCATCACTTAGGAAAGAGGAGAGGAGGAGGCTGTAGAAGAAATGCGGGATCGGTCGCTGCACAGAAATCTGAAGGAAAAGGAAACGCAACAGTCCAGAAATGAGACGGCCAAGCGGTTATAATATGACGTTCTTATGGTCCTCCTAGCCAAAACAATTGGCGTACTAAAAACAATTGAGAACCTCGTTATTATGGGTGACTAAAACACGGGGAGAGGTTACGCGTGTTCGGTAAAGACAAAATAACACGGGAAATGCAGTGCGACAACAAAACAACAAAGAAGGAAACCTAGTGCAGATCTGCTTTCGGAGGAGTGTTTGACAACGGCTGCTCAAGTAATTATAAAATTTTAATCCCGCCCTTTATGGTAATCAAATTTAAAAAGGGGTGACAATCAATTTCTTGAGACGGTGGTTCCGGCTCTCCAGTCATTCTATTATGGGGAATTTGTTCCAGAGTCAGTTGTCTATAATATTTATTTCTAACAGGAAGGCCAAAGGTTTGCCTATGTGAGCGTGTATTATCTGCACTGAATTGCTTTCAACCGAATACATAGTGAGTCCAAGTCCATGACTGGTATACGGCAATCACTTTCTGATTAGAGAGATTAGAATGGGGCCCGTTCATTCATATTTAAATAACTCGCTCTCATCTTTCATTCAACACTCATTCTTGTTTACCCTCCCACCTACTACACTTACTCTAAATGCTTTTCCATCTACTTTTTCTCCATTTTCTAGAAGCAATTCCCTATTCGTATTGAAAGGTTTGAGACTTTCTGGGTGAATTCATCAACGTTTATCTTATTAGGTCACAGCTGTCACGGTCACGCAGTAAGCTTATATCGGAAAATCTTACCAAAATCCAACCATTCGAGTAGCTGTAGTAAGGCATAGGATACCTCGGAAGAGAACTGATTGAAAGACGAGAGCGAGAAGGTCAAAAGGCCGATAAGGCTCAATTCTAATCAGAATATGAGTGCCGTACACCAATCCTGAATCTCGAACACTGTGTATTCGGTTGAAACCAAAGCAGTGCAGAAATAACAAACTTGCTCAGGGTTTAAACTTCATTCTTCCTATTTAAAAAATGGAGAAAATTGTTGAAATGGAAGAGATATTATATATATATATATTTCCATACATACATCAACTCTTCAAATAATAAGTCATACGCAAATGAATGACAAGAGAAATATCCAGAAATAAATGAAAACTGGTATCACTCAGGAATGAAACCTTTCTCCGGTGGTTTTCAACATAAACTTGTAAGAAAAGTAAAAGAATCATAAGAACCGAGAGGATCAAAGGAATAACTTTTTTGTGGGAAAAAATTATGTGCTCTCTTCTGCAGATGACAGCGCGATTGAAGCAGAGAATCGGGAAGCCTTCCGGGCATCCTTGGGCACGAGCGACCAAAGTTTTATCATTCAACAGTGAACCATGGGACTCTTAAATAAACTAATATCTCTATATGATGAGTTGGGAGATAGATGCAGACACTGTCCTGAGAGAGAACACATTATAGTAGCTAAAGTAAGCCAGGTTCTAACGGAATCAGCGGATTTTGGAAAGGAAAAAGTTTTATGGGAATAGACTGAACTTAGTTGAAGCTAAAGCGTCCATGAAGACGATGAATTTGTTTGCTCATAGGAGGGATGACTTCGATCAAGGGAGGAAAACGTTAACACATTGCGGGTACTTAATAAATTAGAGACAGGTTGTAAACAAACCTTGGCTTCGGGATACCTTGAGGCACACTGTATTTCTTCGGAAGTACACGTAACCAGAATGGAAAATAGGTGGTAAGCGGCCACGTTTAAAGCAAAAGGATATTGACCCGTAATGAAGAACTGGAATTGAAGAAATATGATCATTCTGCCTTTGGAGATTGGGCGATGGAAAAAAAGTTGAGAACTCTAGCAAGCCAAACAAGATTAAAGAGAAGTCTGAACGCAGGATTTTGCAATAGTTATCCTGCTACTAGCTGCCGGTAAAAAGAATACATTTGATTAACTAACATTTTGGTTGATGCGCGTTTTCAGAAATCTACTTCAACAGCAGTGATACGACGAGAAAATATAATGGCGATGGTGCGACATATTCCATTAAAGAATTCTTATTATCAATGCAAAATAAATATTTGATTATCTATTGAACGTGTTATACATTATCAAAGTATTTTGATTGATAATTTGAAAGGTCAATGATGCAGGGCCTCCTACAGTTATCCTAGTCAAAATGTCGGATTCGAATCAGATTAAGCAAAGAAACGTAAAATTCTGCCTTTCAAGGCATTCATATTGTAGACTAAATTGTAAACCATTCCGAGATTATTTTGCTTCATCTACTCAAAATTAACTTGAGACAAAACGTTGTTATATTTACTTCGAATATTTTCTCCAACATTAATTTAATGAAACAGATAATGTAAAATATTATATAAAACGCGTCAAATTTTTTCACTCTGAGGAAGGGTTCATTTCACGCATTCAACCTTGAAATAAG
Organism: Hetaerina titia; assembly: GCA_037158775.1. Classification (NCBI taxonomy): domain Eukaryota; kingdom Metazoa; phylum Arthropoda; class Insecta; order Odonata; family Calopterygidae; genus Hetaerina; species Hetaerina titia. The sequence continues at coordinate 19,062,481 of CM073779.1, forward strand.
GTCTGAAAAACAATCCGTTAGATATAGTTTAGACTAGAATCTATTTCAATTCATTTAGACGATGATCAATCTTGAATTTTACTTATTCATTCGTAAATTGTTGCGCAGTATGAAGTTAATTGTGTATTAGAAGTGTATACTATGTCGAAAGTAACAAAAATGACAGCAAAATACAACAGACCTAAATTTTTATAGTCATTTTAGGGTGATGATATGGTTATCAAAATAATCTTGCTCGCTTATATTTTTATAAATTGAATTTATTTTACTATAAAATGAGGTATTGAATTTTCAAAATAAAATTTTTATCTCGGGTACTGAATTCTATCCGAATGATTTTTTGCTATCTAATTGGGGATAAATAAAAATGTACTTATATTACTCTGGTTTTTAAAGCAACGGTATAACGATTATATTCAATTTCAGGTAAATTTAGGAATCTGAATTTCAAGGTATGATCAATGCATCAATTTGGATGATTTAATTATAGAACATATATAATAACCGAGGTTTATAAATCGCACTTAAAATGATCAAGTGTGATAAATACAGACTAAAAAACTACGATTCAGAGTTGAAATAACTGTTAATAAATCGGTAGGCATTGAATTGCCGCGTTTCAATGTGGTTCGGAAACTTTTTCTCGCTACCTCTCCGATATAATAAGTCCGTTGTTACTTACCAGCACTGCACTAAATGAAAAGAGATAGAATTTTAATTAAGTTAGCAGGTTTAATAAATAAATGGAAGTTATGCGATGGAAAGACATCCTTAACAATATCTAATTTCAACAAAAGGATTTACAGATGAGACTAATCGGGGCAAGGTTATTGATCCAAATGCCATCGAAGCATTTTTCAGTTCCCATTCTTAGGGATAGGAAGGAGGATATTTGCTGACGCATAAAAATATGGCTGATCAATTACCCCAGGCGAGTTGCAATGACTCAATTTCATTTTATTCGCATCTCTACTTTTCGTGATCATACTATATTTCTTTGCCCAAGAATACAAGGCGGAACCGGACAGAACTTGGATGAAATTAAAAATGGAAAAAGTTGGCGGAAAAACAGTGTCGTCGCCGACTGAACGCGTTCGTTGTTATGAAAGGGCCGGCAAAATTGCAAGCGTTACGATCCCCTGTGCATCTTCTTTGATAGGGGAGCGCAAGAAAAGGAGAGCGTATGCACGCACGCGCGCCCTTGAAGCGTGCGCTACACGTTTTGATTCGCCACGATTTGGTGAGAAAATATCACCCATTTCCCAAAAGTTTTACCAGAAATTTCAAATTTTTGGTTTCAGAAGGTGTGATTCCATTATTTCCCACCAAGTGGCATGCGTTGGCGGAAGATCATAAGTGAGAGAATTACTGATATGCGTAAAGGAGTGTCGAGACGGAAAGATTTGAATATCGCTGCTAATATTCGAAGGCTAATAACTACATTTTAGAGGTCTCATATTTGCTTATTTTATGAATAATATTTGGTGAGTTCTTATTGAATACTGTACAAATAAGTCAGATGTTATGCTTGGATTTTTTTTCATTCGGATATCCCGGTCTCTTAATGGCCGACATTTCGCTTGGATATCTCAAAATATTTTCTAAAAACATCCGACACATATTGCAGATAGGACCAAGATACTTTACACAAAATTAAATCATCAGTCGTCTTAGGTTCTTGGAAATACAAATAATTTTCGTAAGCATTAATACCTTACAATTTCGCATGTCCTATTTCACTAGTATACGTTGGCGAGATTTATCCTTAGACATAGGCAACACTTCTTGCATGTTCACAACTCTGTTTGCAGGGAACACGACTAATACTTTGATCTACAGAGATTGGACCTGACAGGTTCAATTACCATCTCTTCGTTACAATGGAGAAGATCTATATCCGCTGCTATGATTTGACATTTAGAGATAGAGGCGATAAAGGGGAGGGAACGGTGAAGGCTAGGCCATTTTCGGAGCCTAAACGAATCTGCTGTCGAACACACTGTGAATATCATAGATATGTACGTAATTCTTGACACACTAAGCAGTAGTCTTCGTGCTGAAAAACAATTTTTCAATTACTTTGAAAGACATCATTAAATCTTACATTAAAAATAATAAACTAGCCCAAAGTAAAATATAAACGCTACCAATTTGTAACACATAATAGTAAGTAAATTTTGGAAATTGTAACAATATTTTGATCAGATATATGTACTTGAGTACTGCCGAAATGTTCCCGACCACTTCTCTCGGCGTCCAGAGTACTGGTTATCCTTCGTCCTTTTTAACGTATTCGTACATTTGGCTGCCTTTCCCTTTTTTTGGCTCGGGAACTTACCCTGATTAAATTAAATCTTCCGGTCAAATTCCTTCCCCATAAATTACACAAAACTATTTCTTCCACGTTTTTCTAAACCCTTGAGTAATTTTGCGGGAAATTCATCTATTCTTACTTTCTTGATTGATTTAATTCGCGAAATAATCTTTCAATATCACTATCAAGTATGCCAAGGCTTAAGTAATCCCCACCGACGTTTTATTCTATTTCTGTCTGAACATAGTTTCCGAATATCCATACCATAAATATCAAAAATATATGCCTTTAACCTTTACATTTATTATTCGTGGTTTGACAAATAACGTATCTGTAATAGTGTGCACAGGTTTCCCTTTCTTAATACCTCATAGATCTTTCAACTTTCTGCGCAATGCATCATCCATTTCTCCCTTCTTTACTTCACTCCATAGCCTCGCACTGCATCTTCCACCACGATTGTTTCGCCCAATTATTTTCTCAAGTTAGTTTATTATTAATCTCTTTGTGTTTAGGGGTTAGTTGAAATAAGGGTCTGTAACGTCCCAATCTCACCCCAAAAGAAAGACGTTAAATAAATTAAATTTTCTTCTTCGTAATTCTGTACTCACATTCTTCCATTTTCTTTTCTCATCTGCTATTCAAGTTATCTAGTCTGTAATTAAAGGTGCCCTCGTGGATTTTCTATTAGCTATTTCTATAAATTTTGCTGATTTATAATCAATGTTGTTGACATGTTCTTTCATTACGTCTGTTGTACCAGTCTCCTTCTTCTCAATCATATTTTTCTCTAAAGCCCGCTAATACTGTTTCCTTGTCGTTCCGGTTAATGCTTCTCCGTTTTATTCCCTAACAAATATATACACTAATATTACTGAATTATGACCCAAATCCGTATTTCCGAACCTTTTGCATATTCACCAATATCCCACCGGTGACTCTCCGCCTAATTTTTATGCTAATAAAAAGGTGGACAAAGCTGACTGTTGGAAAGTTTCTGAAAGGGAACCTTAGAATATGCTGGTGTGGGAGTGCGGCTTGCGAACCCTCATTCTGTCTCAAAAAACGTGAAACTCATCCCGTATTTCTTATGATAAAGCTCTACTGCATTAGGTAAATTGTTGTTAACTGATCAAGTCGATTGTGGAAGAATCTTTACATATCTAACGCTTTTAAACTTTACCATTGGCTCTTGGGTGGGCGGAACAGGCATGGAAGTATGACCATTTTTTGCAACAAATGTTATATCTTGACTTCGGAGCTATTGATCAGAAATTCACAATGGTGAAATTCGCAAGGGTGCTTAATCAATCATAATTATGTTTTAAAAAATTTATACTTCAGTACGGCTGTAATCAGATTAAGTAATAGAGCTTTAAGTGTCGTTTTATAATCGGTATCCGAGCACTTAGTGGGTGTGGAATTTCCCGCTCTCCGTTTGATGAGGAAATCAAAAAGTGTCGATTTGGATTGGCAACAACTCGCAGGGAAAACCGACGGGATGGGAAAAGCATAACAAAGAGAGCAAATCTGCACACGAATAACTTTAAGAGAGCAATCCAAATTAAATGTAATCAACTTATGGGGTATCTGAAGATAATAATCAAATGTGGAGGGCGACAAAATTCAATATTTGGGGGTCCCGTCACCGAAAGGTGTAAATAGTTACGTATTCTCTTTCTGGGTGCATGTAAAATCATCTCATGAACCATTGCCGTCAATCTTAAGCAAATTTATGATTTTCTTAGTAATGTTATAGCTATTCAGTAAAACGTATTAAGAGATACTAAAGATATTAAGATTTTTTCTTACAAATTCTGAAATTCCGAGAGCACAACGTCGTAGTTGTTATTTTTTTCATTAACTAGTCGAACTGAACTTAGACTGGATGGATATAGTAACCCTTCGTACTTTTTCATGATAATATATTAAGGCTCTGACAGAGTGAATTTTGAAAAACTAATGCGCGTATTGCAGAAAATAGGAATAAGAATAAATTAAGACTACACATAAGAAAAACTTCGTTGATTTGATGATAATAAAAATAAATACGAATAAAAAACGTAGTAATAACTTCATACATTCCCAAAATGAATTTTTTACATATGTGCAGCGAACTGGGGATCAAATTTGTAGAATCAGTACAAAATAGTTTTAAAAAACCCATCTTTGGATGGGAGCAATAATAAAGCATATTTTCCGACCAAACTCCTCTGGAGGCCCATGAAGCAACCTTTCTGCCTGATTTTTAATTACACATTTTAGTCTTATTCAGGCTTCCCAAGGGCTAAACCATGAACGTAATTTGTAAAACACACGTTTCTTTGAACGAGAGTTCAGCCTGCACCGATTGGAATCGGACATTTTCCAATAACCGATGTCTTAACTCACAGATTACCACACTCCTTGCAAATTCTGTCACAGAAGCACACACCGCAGATGCTGATTCTCGGAAAGAATGAAACACAGAGGGATGGAATAATAAATCCGACTCCATGACAAATTTAAATCTCTCAATGTCACATTTAACTCGGCAAGGAAAGTCAAATATGACGTCGATACATTGTTGACGGGCATTTAAGTTATGCTCCTCATTTTTGTCTGGTGGAATATTCAGGTTAAGATAAGATCTTAAAGGTAAAAATGAATATCTTCCCCGATTCGAGAAGTGCGCTATTACTAAAGTTGAGAGAGATATTCGGGTTCTTTGGCAGACATAGGAGATGTCTTGTGCTTCACATCGATAGCAGCTCGACTGAACATTACTACATGTATTTCACTGCTCCTCTAAAGAACTTTAGAAAGCCAATAAGTTACGTCCTACGTTAGACATTTCAAAGTGGATGCGCTGGTCCCGTTAATTGACATAGGAAATGCCTTGTATAGGGTGTTGATAGCAACCTTTGGGAGTAAAAATTACTTCTGGTTCTCCAAAGTGATCGGAAAGAAGCTAATAAATTACGATCTGCATTGAATATATTAAACAAAATATTCTTTGGCCTAATTCACCCCAACTGAGGGAATTTGCAGCACAAACAAATGTTAGATTTGCGGTACAAGTAAATGAGATTAACCAAAATTACAAAACAGAAAGTATCCAAGCAAGGAACCCATAACATCCCTCAGCCATAATAGATATCAGAATAACTAATCACAGTCGCTAGATAGTTGCATAATTAGGTGCTGGCTAGCTTTTGGGTTGAGAGACCACTTTGTTAAATGCCTGAGATTATGGCATTAAATTAGTGTGGAGTATCAAGATGGCATAAATAGAGATTTAAAATGCATTTACCATTTTCTGGGTTAAACAAAACGAAAGGAATTTTCCATTATTATAAGACCCGCAAAAATGGAGAAGTCATCATACGTAAGGTATCTAGAATTGCACTCATTAGGTTGATGTATTCCGGGCGAAAAAGGAAGAAGTGAATATTATTCTCAGAAGTGACGATCAGAAAAGTGAATTCATCCATTAAACAGAACAATTCTAAAAAAAAAGCCGGTCCACATATTCGAAGTATCAGGATTTTCAAAAGAAAAAGAAAGATTCAAAGCTGCTGAATCAAGGAAATTGTTGGGAACGTAATCTACGTAAAATGCTTTAACTTCGATATACTAATTAAGGCATTAATTTCTCATTCAATCTAAATGGATTCCTTTGTAAATTTCTTAGTAATATGTCTTTTTTAACCATGGCGCATATTTTTTGCACTTTTTGTACTTCATGTTATTAATGCACGGATTTGAAAATGAATATTTAATTTCGATTTGATCATTCAGCCTTTTATTATTTTATTATTGATATCAGGGAATAGTTCGGGAAATTAAAACATTGTTTGTTCACATCCGAAGATGTAAAAAAGTCTACAGGATGAAGGGAAGAACATTTCTAACAATTAAATGGCTTTCACGGGGAACTGTGGCTTTTATCAAGCTATGGCCCCTCGAATTCTGACTAGTGAAAGTACCTATCTCCCACGTGAGTCGGCGCGATCCACAAAGGTCAAACACACCCGAGATGGTTTCGAACCGCCCATAATAATATAATACAAGAATATCCCAAGCTAAGAACGCATTCCTGAAGAAGAAGCAATTACTATGTTCAAGGACCCTAAGGCTGGAAAAAAGGAAGCAATTCGTCAAGACTTTCGTGCGGAGAATGGCGCTCTATGGTTCCGATACTTAGAACATTGGGACAGTGGAGCAGCGAAGAATAGAAGCCTTTGAAATATGGTTCTGGAGGAGAATGATGAAGAAGATTAAATGGACAGACAAAGTAAGGAATGAGGAAAAAAAGGACCATATGGAGAACTCTAAGGCAAAGAAAAAATAGATGGATTGGACACACATTGAGACACAATGGATTGATTAGGAATATAATAGAAGGGAAGATTCCACTAGGAAGGCCAAGAGACATGTACAAGGGTGGTCTGAAAAGTTTCCGACCTAACAAAGATACAAGATATTCTTTCTGAAATGTTCTGAGCCGGAAACTTTTCAGACCACCCACGTGCACAGGACAAATTAAGGAGAATGTAAAACAGAGGAGTTATCTATTATCGATGGGATTGGCATTAAACAGAGTAGAATAGATAGAAATCAATACCTTTTTGTTTTAAACAAGTATTAATTTTACCCACTACAGGTGTTTTCTAAAATATTGTATAGCTTCCAATCGATGAACCACATGACAGAAAACAAAACACCTGGAGTGAAATGTGACGAAATTTCAATTTTTCGTCGGGTGCCTCGAACCTTTAACTTTATTCGCGAATGCTGCATATCTCAATTTTCCAATTAAAACATCGGCCATTCCAGTTTCAACGATGACCTCCATTGTGAACCTGGCTTCCAGATAAGGTCTTTGTGAACCTAGTTGTCACACCAAATCAAAAAAGTGTTTTATGCCATTGAATCAATTCCAAACCGATCAAATTACCAATCAATTCAAAGGAATTATGTTTTGCAGTTGTCATTTTATTTCCTCCTATTTGCTTTCAATTTTTTTTAAGAATTTTTAGAAGCTATGTCCCTCATTTCCACCTTCCGTGGATCCTACACTGCTTATTTTATTATCTTCATTTTACCATTAATCAAAATATTCTAAATACAACTATTTTTTATTATTACACATTGAAACGGGCTTCAACAATAATTCACTAATGAGAATATCCATGTCACCGAGCTTCAACCGCTCTTGACGAACAAATATTGCTTTACGTACGGAAAAAAGGCATTTATGTCAGCAAAAAAAAACTCTTGTCCTTTTATTTATTCTCTCACAAAAATTGCTCGATTTCGTTAAGCAACTATACTGCATTGTGATATCATGCTCCAGTTCAGCATGGCTTTTTTTAGGCCAACGGAAATGTTGTTCCTCAAATGCGCTTGTTCACAAAATGTTATTTTTACGGTTGGTAATGACTAAATTCATGACTTCCTTTCGACTAAAAAAAATTGGCTCACTGCCTTTTACGCACAAAAGATTTGAAAGCTAAGCTTCGGTGCTCAGAATAAAATCTGAAAACTTAGCAAAGTAGGACCTTGAGGCATCAAAGGGAGAAAACTATGGGAAATTTAGTGATTGAAATATAACAACAAATGGCCGTCACTATGCCCAACAGGTTATTTTCATCCTCTCCATAACAGCTAAGGAAATGGCTGCAAGAGAATCAACCAACCAGAAGAAGGCTACAATTTGAAAAGAGGGATAAGAAAGGTAAGGTCAACTGAAACCACGGCCATCCAAGCCACAGTCAGTAGCAGCTTAAAACAGCTCTGTTGGGCTACTGTTTAGTAGACCTATAAACAATGTAGAATCGGCGAAAATAAATGGAATTTTTACTTTTAGGAAAACTTAGTGCGCTTCTTCCCTAATACAGGAACATTTTTATTTTAATTATATGCTCTTTCCATTTTCCTTGAGTACCTTGACGAATTCCTCCCACTTCATTGGAGAAATGTGAAAGTAGGAAACATTATTACTTTATCAATTTATTTTTTCATCTTTGCCAATCGTATTTGAACTATCCGATGTATGCTTTCCTATAAAATATGCTGCGCAACAATTAGCACTGAACTTGAAAATTTTCTATCGCTTCGCGCTTAAAAAAATACCGCTTTAAGGTGTTCTGACGTGGAAACTCAATGGCTACGTTCGTGCATGCTTACGGTCTCCGAGGGAAAATTAGTTATTCAGGTTCAGAGCCATCAAATTTTAAAGTGCGTGCGCTAAATCGAGGAGTTACCGGTATTTCATTATTCGAATGTGCAAAAAAACATCGAGAAGATTTTCGAGTAAATTTTTAGTTTCCCGATATTGTGATGAGCCCTAAACGGAGAGAAGCTTGGATGAAAGTACGGACAAATACAAGACTTGTAAACTACGCGTGCGTGTGCTACCGATGAGAATATTATCTCAATGTAAGCAAAGTCAGTTTTATTCTCTGATTATATTTATTTTAATCATATAATACACCATGCTCTGTCCCAAAAATATTTATTCATTAAAATAATTGTACTATTTGTTTCGAGGAATTTATAATAAATTAGTTCAATCATACAAGACTGAATAATTATCACGATTACGTTAAATGTGCTATATCCTGTAATTACCAGTTGAGCAAATTTAGTGCAAGTATAACTCACTCAAGTTTAGAAAGGAGAAGGGCCTGGTAATATTATCCCATCATCATTTTAGCATTGAAGTATGAGTAATAGGGCACATAATGCTACTTTTACGGTTGTTAATGACTAAATTCATTATTTCCTTTCGACTTAAAAATGTGGTTCACAGCCCTAGAGTATTAGCATATCCTCTTTCTACTCAATACAAAGAATTCCATAATCATGTTATTTTTCCTGGAGTCCTCAACATAATACCATTGTTGTATATAATTCCGTGGGCAAGATTGGCATTCAACTGTGTAAGTGCAATCCTCCCATCATTTATAAATACCTATTAAGGTGTGGGAAGATATCAAGAATATATCAAATCATTTACCTAGGCGTAAGGATGAGTTCAACCTTGAACACTGAATGTCATATTAATTGTATTCCCAATAATGTTCTACAAATAGTATCTGAAGGGTTTTAATAATAATTTTGTATTAAAATAGCTTTATTTCTCTTTGGTCAGACCTATTTTTGAATAGGTCACAATTTTATAGTACCCTGACACGCAATATTTGATAAAGTACAAAAGAGTTTTATTACGGTAAATAGGAATAAGTTGGGATGCATAGGAAATTAAGAACTACATCTAATATCCACGTGAAGAGTTGTCACGAGCATGTTTCACCTCGGGCGCTTATATGGAGGCGTGACAGGCTGTGGTGCATCCTATCTGTCCACCCACGTACCCAATGCCGATCATCCCACCGACCGGCAGATGTATGCAGGCCTAAATTCAAGTTATTTGTTCCTCCAGTTTATTATTGGCGTATTAAGAAATTTAAAGTTATTTATGACCACCTAGTATAGCCATCTTTAAAGTATTGTCCGTTATTTTCAACTCTAGGTATACTGACGCTGAAAGTGTAATTCATTACTTTGAAGTACAAGCCATGCTCATAAAGTAAAAGCAGTTTGGTCACAGGAAAAAATATACTCATATGAAACACATTTTATTGGCACTTTTAGTTAGCTACACCTACTTCACTTCTTTACGTGATCGCCGTTTACTTGTAAGCATTTTTTGTCCCGCTGCACCAGCTTCTTTAACCCCTCTGCATAGAAGCTCGCCGCCTGAGAGTTGAACCAATTGACAACGCCGTTCTTGAGTTCCTCTTCGGTTTCAAAACTTGGTCCACCAAGCCACTGTTTCAAGTGCAAGAAGAGGAAGCAGTCGCTAGGTGCAAGGTCTCATCAACTCTATCTTGTTGATTACGGCCCAAAAACTCTCGTCCACTGGCACTCATTGCTCTTTATGGTGGTCCGTAAGCATTTTTGGTATCCGAGATTTTCCGTGAAAATATTGTAGACAGTAGTGCGTCCAGGTTAGGAAATTGTTCAGCCAGGTCATTGATCGTCAATTGACGATCACAACGCAGTTTTTTTTCCACTTGTGAAACAATTTCATCCGCCAGACTACTGCTCCTTCCACTTCGCTCTTCGTCATGGACATTTGTTTGCCCATTTTTTAAATCACGTCACCATTGTCTAACCTTTCCTTCACTCATAACTGTTGGCCAATAACTAGGTCTAACTCTCGATGAATTTCAGCAGCCGACAATCCTTTTGCATACAAGGATCGTATGAAAGAACGCACTTCGCAGCTGTCGGGATCAACGATTGTCGCCGAGATTGTTGTTTGCATGCACGGACAATCAAACGACTTCTAGAACAAAACAAATGCTGCCATAGCTTCTCAATGAATTAGTGGATGGTGCTGCAGGAGTAAAACTCTGTTCTGATAAGCCAATATTTAAATATAAGCAAATGGCTGTTGCTTTATGAATATACCTCGTGTAAAGAAGCCATAAAACAGCGTTAACCAATTTTCAGCATGATTAGAATATCACAAGTGTAAAACTATTAAGTTTCTTGCGTCAGTGACGCCTGGTGGCTTAATTAACTTCCTTTCAAAGGATTTGGTACTTTGGTTGTCCTATTTCAGATACACATTCGGTGAAAAAAGTGGCTCCTTCGTGAAATTGCAGCTTCGGATCGCAATGATGGCTGATCGGGGTTTCAAGCATTTAGAGTAGCAACAATTTCAGAGAGTAAAAATCATTCGCCTTGACCGGGATTCGAACCCGGATCCCTCGATATCCGGCCAAGTGCTTTAACCAATTAAGCTACCGAGACGTCCTCTTACACTCTGAAATTTTAATTGGTTAAAGCACTCGGCCGGATATCGAGGGATCCGGGTTCGAATCCCGGTCAAGGCGAATGATTTTTACTCTCTGAAATTGTTGCATTATAATGCACACATAGCGGGTGACTCCGTTAAAGTTACTGTTACAGTTTCTTGGAATTTAGAATAGCGTTTTTGATAAGAGATTACACCAATGTGAAACCTCCCAAGGGCCACAGGAAATGGTATCATTGAGAATGTAACAACCCATGAAACAAAAAGGATTGCTAGCTTCCGTATGCATGTTGAGCTCTTGATTCGATGATTCAGAGAATTGAAAATGTTTGCTTCTCACGCATGTAGACAGTATTATACCTTGAAAATATTTATAGATGTCCTTAGAGACACCTTTAACAGGTCATTAATTTTATAGGTAGCATGTGAAATTATCAGGAATTTTAACTATTTTTTCCTTTCATGGGTTTTGGGATTTTTATTTTTCCGCATATGAAAACATTTATTGCGAAACCAAAATATTTTTGCCGTGTTTAAGTTTGCATTCAAATTGGAGAATATCGCCTTTTCCCAAAAAATTGTAGATAAATATATTTACTCACTAACCAGACGTTAATCATAAAAAAAACTTCATTAATCTTCACTGCCATATCTTCCCTCAAATTTTCTCCTTGTATATCTGGTGTTGAATATGTACCACGTACCTGGGTGTTACACGCTTCGATTCTATAATATAGTTCTTAACAATTCCATCACTGTAAGGACACTTCACTTTTATCGCAAGCCATTGCAAATGACAATTAGAGAGGTGCTAAGGAATGGCTCATTTCATAACAGTGCAATGACAACTCTATTCAAATTAACGCTCAATGTTTTCACTTTTTTTACTTATGATTCAGGGTTTACTGGGCATCAGCTTTAATGTGGGCCACAGGATGCTGGTCCTGTGAGTTAAGCTCAGGATGCCGCATGGGAGGGATAGGGTAACAGTGTGCATAGTGTACGTAAGGAGAGGATAGGTATTTTCTTGTTAATGACTCTGGGTGAATATACCTGATCGCATTAATTTTCATCATCGCAGCAAAAGGTTTCTAAGGCGCCAGAACGCGCCAACTAATCCCTTCCTCTCTTTTCGGCGAAGCCCTGTTCAGAGCTCTCGCAACGCTCGTGACCTCTCGCGGACATTCATCCAAAACAATACCACAACGAAATGTATAGATGCGGGCGTTTCAAAATTCCGATAGACGTCACAGTCTTAAAACTTTCCCGAAAATGTTTCCGCTAATGTATCACTAAAAGTCTAGCCGTGAGCAAGATCATAAATGTTTGAATTATTTGTGTGCTTATAGCGCAGCTTCTGCCAAACAGTGCTTTTACGTGGTCAGTATCTATCATCTTCTTTCACGAAAATTACGAATAAAATAGACCACCAATGAGTAGGTGTTTTTAATTCTCGCTGCAGTTATACATTTGATCTAAAATATACATTTTAGATCAATTGTAACTAAAGTGAGGTACACGCCTCAAAAGCGGTAACTCATTTTTGTGGTATATTTTTACAAAATACTGCTGGAAATTGGAAATTTTTATTTTGAGGCGTGTTCCTCATTGCGAGACTATCTTTCGACACCCCCGAACGATTTTGATGAAGAATGGACAACAGAAGAAGAACCAATCTTTGTGAGACTGAGATATAAGCATATATGACGACCTAACAATAACGCTCGAAAGAAACAGCCGAAGGTTCTAGTCTAAAACGAATTTTTATTTTTTTATTACTATACTTGAGTTATACTTTTGAAAGAAAACATTCTTCTGCTTCAAGTCGTTAAAATGCAGTTCACTATATTTGTTTTAAAATGATTGGATTACTACGTTGGGGATGTGATTCATGCAATTTCCGGCATTTATAAAATGAGAGCCAAAGTTGACGTTTCCACGAGTGTTTAGTGCTTTTATTGGAAGGATTTCAAAATTACCATGAGACACCGTTGTAACATTATAAATGAGATTTTGTCATCAAGTCAGTCCAGAGTTCATTACTTTGTTTCCGTAAGCCTGTTTCGTAAATAGTACGCACAATTCGAAATTCTCAAATTATGAAGTAATCTCCCATGTTACGAGTTTTACTCGCTCGTTGTAGTCTTCCGCTAATAAAATTATAGAAAAACTACTCAATCAGTAACTCCAGTACCAGTTTGTTTTACTTTACCCTGATTGCATTACGTTTGATAAAATTTTTCACTGAATAATCTGTGTTTCCAGCTTCAACTTCCTATGGACGCTCTGGACATTAATTAGTATAGATTTCATTCTGGCCCTTTCTCATCAAAGACTCCCTAGGACATCTTTTCTTTAATTTTCTTTTTTAGATTAGATGTTGAAAATACGTAATATTAGTAATTCGTCTAATTTAGGATCGATGACGTCAAACATTTCGATATTTGGCTCGATATTAGTATTATACAATCAAGCTTTAATCTTAGACAATTGCGTAACACAAATTGTAAATAATTAAATAGCCGCCATTTCATTAAATAAATTAAGTTAAGTTTACCCATTAATGGGAGATCCCCGATCCAGTGGCTGTTTCTCTAGCGTGCCACACACCTTTAAAAACTTCAAATTAGAAGATTTATTCTTCAGAGGCAACACCAACTCATACAATTTTTTGTTTGGGGATTACTGTTACATAGAATCTTCACAGCGGTGCCTGCGCATATGCGCGAACAGAACACGCAAATGCATTGACAGTCGAACACTTCAAACCTAAAATAGAGGAATCACGCGAGAAAAGTCTGAGGAGTAGCATGAAGAGAACTTAGGTTCATCAAATGAAAAGTGGGGAAAAGTTCAAATGAAATTTTTAAGGAGAATTTATTTCTCCTTGTTTAGAAGTAACCTTGGCTATCTACACATCGTGAGTTTGGGAATCCACATAATACTTCAATGCGTTTTTCAACAGGATTCCTACATAAATAGAAAAACCCGCTGTCTCGTAAAATATTCGTAATGAAAAAACAGGAAGCGTCACATTGTAAATGGAACACCTTGGTTGGGGGAGATTTCAATGTGAGTATTGCAGATTTTAATTATTTTTTTGGAAAGTACGTACAAATCACTTGTGTTTAATTTAACGCTTAAACGGAAGGAACAATCCTAGCGCAGTGTTTCACTGGTAGGCTATCGCCAGAGAGAGGAGTTAAAGGAAATTTACTGCAGAACCGATCTACAGGTGTATACGAAACATTTTTCCCTCGTGTATTTTCAATACTAGAATAAATGAAAACACAATTTACTAGACATCATTCAATGAATTCGCTAATGGCTGGTGACTTAACACCCTCTGCTACACACCATCACGACGACCTGATTGGTAGTTCGTGGATGTAGAATCAACGCACCTTATTCCGCTGCAGACGTCGGAGGCTCGCCTTACTAGCCTTGGATTCAGTTTAGTCTAGCTTCAACCAAACAGTTCAAGCACAGCCAAACCTCCCTCCGAATCCTTTCACTCAAGGTTTTCCTGTGCCTCATCCTGCTTAGTTGCGTTATATACCTTTTTTTCCTCTTCTTCCATCATCCATTCTGTAAACGCAATCAATCTATCTTCGTCTCTCTAGTTTAATGGCTCCGATCAAGCCCGGAGCTCCATCGATCACTCACAAATACGCATACGTCCGAATTCTCCACCTCCTCTTCTCGTTCACTTCCACGCGGATTTTTCAAAAAGGGGTTCGTCTCCCGTGAATTCAACAGATTTGCATCCACTGCAGTTGATCGGCAAAACCCACACTCATCATAATCATCCGTTTTTGAGCCATGCACCACCTCTGGCAGACTCCGCTCTGTTCGATCCTCGGTCAACTTCTTCATCTCTCCATGTGTTTCCCTTTCCCACGACATTTATACGTTTTTCGCTCCTGCATGTTTTCCGGTCTTACGAACACTTTGCAGATTTTTATTTTGATTTTTGCGGCGTCGAGGAAAGAATGAACTAGAATTTTACTTTTAGGGCCATGTTCTCTCGTGGAATAGTAACCCTGACGTCGCATAACACCCTCCACATCAAGAAATCGAACTTAGGAACTGGTATTAATCTCATCAATCCCAACACCATCTACGGTTCCAAATTTTTGGGATTTATTATGGACTCGGAAACGTCTGTGGTGGAAACGCGTGGTTGCATCGTGGATGGGGATGGGGTCGGAGGCAGGGTTCGGTGGGGTGGGTTGGAGGGTTGAAGCACGTGGCGGGTGGCCGGGACACAATATGACCTTAGCAGTCGACGCACCGACTATTAATGCATTTTCGCGCTCCATCGTCCCGTGAAAATCCGAATTTAAAGACGCGCGAGGAAGTCTCGAACGTGATCGCCCGGGATTACCGAGACTAGACGGCACCGAATACCGAAGAAAGAATAAAACCATCGCTCGAGGAAGGGAAGAAATAGTGCCCCTCGGCCCTGCGTAACACGAGACATCCTGTGCACAGGCAGCAGACAGACAGGCAGGCAGTCCATCCGAATAGGCGGGGGGCCGCTTTCTTATCCCCCCTTCGGCTCCTGCGCCCCCCCCCCCCCCAGAGCCGTAAAAAAAACGCTCAAAATGACATATGAAGACAAAAGCCGAATGAGAGACCAGGGGGAGGGGGGGAGGTGTATGGGGAATAGGGTGGAGGAGGTGAAAAGGGGGTGGTGAGGAAAAACGGGGGGAAGGGTCCGAGGAACGGGGCGGGGCCGAACGCAGACGCACCACTGCACATGGCATAAAGTCAAAACCCCCGGTTTCCCCCCATTCCCTCCCCCCACACACACAATAGTTTCCCTACCCACCTCGTCTCACGGCTTCACTCCTCTCTCTCCCTCTATTCTCAAAACCCTTCTCAAGCGTTCCTCCTCTCCCTCCCTCCCACCCACCCTTAACCCCCGGCTCTCCCTCCGCGAGACCCTCGCACCGCGTACCCCTTTTTGCGACCCCCGGCCCCACTCTCTCCCCCGCCGGCGGCGAGTCTTTTCACTCCCCCATCACGGCTCCTCTCCCCCCCTGGCAACAGCCATCGCTCCCCCCACCCCCCGGAAGACTACCACTCTAACCCCAACCCCCCCGCGCCCTCCTCCCCCCGCATCCTCCATCCTCCAAAGCCCACGTCCCCACCACCAATGCGATATGAGCCAACGAAATTGTCATCTCCATAACAAACCCCTTCGCGATGAAACGACTTCAGAAATGTTTACCGTGGGATCTTTTTTTTACAACTTCCATGGCATTTTATGGCCCCCCGGGTGGTGGCGGATCGGCAGGAAAGCCCCGGTTTCATCCCCCGGCCCGGAAGGCTGCGAGTTCAAACCCCTCTTTTCGCGGGGATCATCGACCGCGTCATTTATAAATGGCGTACGCGCTCAAATCTACTTTTTGATACTCCCTCCCCCCTCCCGTTTGCGGCGTGGCGAAGCCTGGACGCAGGGGGGGGGGGGGTTGGGGCAGGGGGGGGGGGGTTGGGGCAGGGGTGGGGATGGCGGAACACCCCTACGCCCCATGTCCCTCTCGGTTACTCAACGGGACAAATAAATGATATCGGTTGGTGGGCTTCTGTGCTGATAACCAGCAAGTTATCGTGCTATAACCTCATCTACCTGTATGTGACTCCCCATCGCATTTAGCATAGCTCGCTATTATTTGTCAAGCTCCACACACCGCGCGAATGCCTATTTTTCTGCATGTTTCAGCGTGTACTCATGTTTTTCGCGAAATAGGCGGACGAGCATAATGCTGACACGGAAAACGACGTGATTTTATCGGGGACATTTATGTGCACATCCGATTTTTTTACACTGCTTAACTTGGATATTAAAAGTGGTCATTATACGGATTATGTATGCATTAATTTCATGTATCATTTTTCTCAATAAATTTGAGATAAACGAAAGTCATCTCATCCCTAAATTTGTTTAACGTACAAGGTTTCCGCAAAAAAAAGTTTACGTGTCTTACATTCGGGTAGGTTAATACGGCGAGGCACTTTTACGCTTATCTACATAAAACATTAGAAATCACGGTTATTTTGACAAAAATTTAAGGCCAACATTAAAATATTTCCTAGCCATATGGTTAAATGTTCCTTAAGAAGTTCCTTCACGATGAAGTTATTGAAGATTTCCAGCGCGTCGCCCGTCAAAGACATTAGGGTTTAACCTGTGAAGTTAAGGAGACGGCTTCATCCCCGGCCCCATCTCCATAAATTTCCTTCCCTGGGTGAGGGGACGGTTTTGTCGAATGTCTACCGTAAACACGATCTCCTTAATGGCGAGGCTCCCATAAACGCTCTGTCGCTTCACGGGGGCATACCGTGTGCTGCCCCGGCATAATTCCTTTTTCTGGATAGTTTTGGTTGCGAAACAGCCTCTGCTGCACGCAGCCATGAAAAGCGGTCATAAATATAACGTTATAGAACTGATGACATACGTGTCGGAAGAGTTGAAGGAAAATCAGAACTTACTCAAAACACTGAGAACAAATTTAATCATAAAAACGACGATTTTCACTTTTTCATGAATTGATTTTAATGCTAAACCGTCTTCATTTTGTCGCAAATAAAAAAAAATCAGCGTTAAAACTAAACATTCTTATTTAGCCTAAATTTAAAAGATCCATTATTTCATTGGCTCCACCCCGATTTTGCATAACTTTCTCCAACTCTCGTCTTTCTATTCATACTTATACTCTATAATACTTATATTCGTCATCCGGTCCCATATTCATCCCAGATAAACATTTATCAAGGGTTCCGATCATTATTAATTCCTCTCAGAGCAATCATGATATAACATAAAAATATTTCAATCCAATGCACTTACAGTGGACTCATGTTGAGACTTGTATTTGTCTTTTGATGGCTGTAAACGTTGCCAACTACCACAATATGCCAATTAGTTTTTGGCTTGAAGAAACGTGTACCGATATTCTCATATCCCACCGCCTTGAACTTTTCTATTTGTGGGTCAACCATGACAACACGCAACATCTGTAGATTGAGATATTTCTGCCACCGTAGCTTTCCAACTTTAACGTTTGATACTTATACACTTCATTCTACCCATTATCCAATGTCTCCACTTCGACTCAATCGACAAATTTGAGGCCATGTTTTTCCTTTGTGCCATTATTGGGCACAACTCTGTCAAGAGATGCGCGGGAAAACTTAAGGTTAACGTGCAAGCAGACTGCATATTCCGAGAACACAAGGCCATATCAGATGAACGGGATCCGATAGGATCCCTAAATGTCACAATTGTGTTTTCGTGGAAATTTAATCCCCATTTTCTTCACCAATATACGTTTCCTAAGCAGTTTCACCTTCACCCACAAGTTTTCAATACCTATATACTACTATGTCTCTGTATGATTTGTTTGTGTGCGTGCGTAAGTGTGACTGTGTCACCGTGAGTGCGTGTCTCTTGTGTGTCTGATGGTGTCACTGCGTATTTGTCTCTGTGCGTGCATGTGTGTGTGTATCTGTGTGTTCCGGTGTGTGCGTGAGTACCGTTTTCGTGCGTGTGCGTGCATTTGCACGCATGTGCGTTTGTACGTGCATTCATGCGGTCGTTCGCGTGCGTGCATTTATGCGTATGTGCGTGCGTAGGCGCGTGTATGCGCGTGTGTATGTGTGATTGTATGCATGTAAGGGGCCCTTCAAAAGGCAAAGCTAGACACTTGTCTGAGCAACGGTGTGAGATTATCACCGCACTAAAGCTCGTTTTCACCAAAGAGGACCCTCCCCGTGGGACCGCATCGCTTCGCAGGGGTGGCAGAATGACTGTCAGCACTTTTCAGGCGTTCTGGCTGGTGCCCTTTACCGTGTCAATAACTCATCAGGTGTTTAGATGCTACGCTCTCCCCTCTCCCGCTCTTCGAGCCATAGCTTCCACGCCGCCGTGACCTGTTAGCTCCAGAGATATGTGAACTGTTCCTCCTACTGTCGTTTTTACCCCCCGTTTCAGCATTTAACTTTGCTTTCCCAATTTCTTTAAAACCTTTTAGTCTTTGGTTTACTTACACCGATTCAAATCCCATACAAAGAATAGTGATTTTCTTAATCACTCAGGAATAAATATAACCCATTATCCGCAACATGCACAGGTTGCACATAAATCTCCTATCCATCCAAGTCACTTCTATGTCCCGCAATGCATTCATAAATTCTATTCAGTTCACTCTATCTACTGGCTTTATAAATTTCACGAAACAGGCGAATACATCCTGATTGTATTCTACGTCCTGGCCTACTACCTAAACTAAAGCTGGGTCATCCCCATTGTCTCTAAACCGTAGTGTCCTACCTTTTCATCATCTCTCCCTTCGCCCGACACCATTTGCCAACCCTCTATCACTATCAAATGTATCCTTCAGGGAACATCCAGAATTATTCCTCTAATTGACGGTTTACGCTGTATGTTTCTTCCTCCCTGTGCCTACTTTTTGGAATGTATACCTGAAAAATGGCCAAGTTGATTGGTTTAGTTAATAATCCTACTAAAAACATTCAATAACTGAACAGTTTTGTTTACTGCGCTTCTTCCTATTTTTTGGCCTTGCGCTAGTGCCACCCCTCACTTGGTCTCTTCACCTCCGCTGCGTTACTATCTACCTATCATTATTGTCTTTCCATCTAACCTCGCACTGCTCTCGAATATTTACATTTCCTCTCTCAATTAATATTTTCGGATTTCCCTGCCCTCGACATTTTTATAACGGAAAAAAATGTATCACAAACATTTAATCACCTACCGTGACCTCTTTCTTGTCTTACCGAAAGAGTTTTAATATTTAACTGGAATACACTTTTGATTTATTACTCCTTAAATTTCATCCTGTATGTTCTACAAAAAGAAGGCCCGACATGATAACGTTGACCATCACTTTATTTTGTCAACCCTATGCAATTAAAAAACCATAAACACAGTAATAAACCCGAAGTTTGGTTCAGTAGGTAATGGTAGAGTTCACCCAGTACCAAGCCCGACAGCGTGTGAATAGTTACCAATCAGGGTAGGGGGGCCAGTTCCTTTCCCTAAGCCGGTTATGGTTTCCCAGGAAAATCTGGTACCCGGAAAATCACATAGCTTGGGTAGAGCTGCAGGTGCCCAGAGTGCCTTGCCCGGGAACCGAACCCGGGACCCTCTGGTCGGTAGTCCCACGCTCCCGATACCATTATCATTTTATATCTAGTCTGATATGATCCTCGTCGGTCTCTTAGATAATTAAAAAAATTTTCCAATTTTATAAGACGAATGTTGAATTAAAATAGAACAACCCCATCCGGCTTTCATTCACAGAAATAATTTCATTAGTTATTGACATAAAATATCGTTCATACACACTTTGAAAATCAATGGGAGATATTATAATGAAATGAGTTTATTAATCCAAGATTAACTGTTGGAAGGTAGAATTGTATGGCCCTATTATCACAAGCGTATTACGAAAATTTCCCCTTGTTTCCTTCACATTTTTTTCCTCCCCAGTTCTTCTGCCTTCCCTGTTGTCTGCATGCCTCGTGTCTTCCTTCCTCGACCCAGCTCACCATGACATTCTTCTTTTTGTCATGGCCTGGAACACCCCCACTGCCCATCAATACTATCTACATTCACTAGATCTGACTTGTTCAGATTTCTCCCAGTACCTTCCTCTCTTCGCCCACCGTGAAAAACCTCAGTGTCCCTCGATTTCTCTCTCCAGCCCACTTCCTCCATTCCCTGCCACACCCACATTTCTAAAGCACCCAGTATACGCTTATCCCCTTGCCTCAAAGGCCAATCTTCAAATCGTACAAAGTGGCACTCAATTTTATATTCTTCCCATTTCTTCACATTTTTATTAGCAGTTAGATTTGTCATCAGTTATAAGCAAATCATCAAGTACAGGTTTCTTGCTAATATTTATTTTGTGAAGGCAATTCTTCTCCTAGATTCGCCGCCACTATGCCTTTTTTCCACTAAATTCTGCCCAAATCATTGAATTACTCGACTTAGGCGAGTTTACTTCTGCCCCCTTTGCTTTACCTAGCTCTCCGACTCCTCAATAATCTCATTATGTTCGTTTTTTTCATAGACAATGGGACCCCAAACCCCTCCCAATATTTCCGCAACTATACTCGACAGCAACTACTTGCTTTCCTTCGCTTGATCATCAGCAAAACTGAGTAAATCGCTTTGCCACACACGCTTATTCCCAGCTAAAGGTCTTTCCACGGCACCCTTAACATTTCTTCTGCACACATGTTGATTAATCACGATTATAGCGGGCAACATGGTCTCACTTCCAATCACTGCCCATCCTTATTCTTCCTCTGCTAGCCTTACTTGTGTTCTCTGGTTCAAGTACAAATTTCAAGTAGGTCACCTCTCCCTCCCGACTACCCCCACATTTCCTAATATCGTGACTAACTTTGCCCACACTATACATTCAAACGCCTCCTCTTAATTCACGAAACACATTAAGACATCCTGATTGTATTCGATGTTCTTTTCATCTTATGTTCTCATTATTGCAATGGCGCCATACGTCCCTCTCTTTTTTTCCAAATCAAAACTGGTTTTCGCCTAGGTAGTTGCTTGCACTAATTTGGAAATTTCCATTGATGATTCCTACCAATACCTTGCTTCAAGTGAAATTACATCTATCGTCTGATTGTCTTCACATACTACCACTTGACAATGTTGGAATGAGGATCAAAATTATTTAAATGAAATCTTCTGGTAAAATTTCTTTCTCGTAAATATTATGTATTAACACAGAGAATCTGTTCCTTTAATTTTCCTTCAACTCGTCAGTAATTCTACCGGAATATCAATCAACTCCCATTTCTTTGTTTGACTTCAATCCCTTATGGCTCTTTCTATTTTTCTTCCTGGTATTCCTTGACTCAAATATTCCTTGCCCACATCAATTCCCTGTTTACCAATCCCATTGATGTATTCCAGATTTTTTTAAAAAGATTGCAAAGTAAATCCAAGTAATTTTCGACATAAAGCTATGTATTTTAATTAAATTTACATTTAAAAGTTTGCATCGCTCACAGCGTTCCCATCAATTCCGATCACTGTAAATGAATTGAAGAAAAAGTCAAATACGAATGACCCTATTTTTGTAAAAAGGCCAAAAAAAATGTCACATGCCTCTTTTCTGCAATTATATACGTAGGTGATTTCAATGATGGCCAGTGGTGGTATACGCCTCTTAAAATATAATTTTTATAGTTGATACAACACGGTAATTCTACAAATTTCCTTGAACGTGTGAAATTAAAGAACTGTGTTCTACCTTTTTCTTTATTCAGTTGAATAATCTAGTAGGTCAAATTATTAGCAATTGTTATTCCCTTTCGTCATTACAAACTTACTTGTATTTGAAAAATTTTGAATGTAATATAATATTTGATGCAATAAAAATATGCAATATAATTTTGTGGTTTACAAGGCGATTTGTTTGCAATTAATAATTTTTACTTAAAAATTATTACTCATCCAAAACTTGGATTTGAAAAACCGATGCAGTGTTGAAGATACGGATTTTAAGTTACAATTATTTATCCCTAAGATCTCAAACAGCACAAATAATTTCACAAAAACCACCATTTTAACGTTAAATCTCTTATCTTGCCAACTTGAGCCAAATAGTATGATAAAGCTGGCTAGAGTTCCTTGTTCGTGCTAATATTGAACATTCCATTGTTTAATCACAATAGATGCAGGTGTTCAACTACTATCAATTACGACTCTGTTACAGTTAGTACACCCTTTTAGCGCTCATTTAAAACGTAAAAAGACCCTTTTTTCTTTTCATAAAAATAAAGTTCTTTTAATGTGCAAATTAGGAAAGGAGGACATGCAAAGACCTTATCACTTACACATTTACAGCTCGACTTAAAATGTCTGGTTGAATAATCATGTAGTTGAATGAATTATGATAAATATGATAAACAAGCAAGGAAAGACTGATTTATGAACTCCAGTTTCTGTGAAAAAGGAGCAAAATCAAATCATCTCCCAACCCCAAACCTAGTCTTTCAAATGACGTTCCCATTTTCCATCCATTTCGTGCACAAAAGTGAACGAATATGCAATACAGCCTGTGCAGCAAATTGGCAGACATAGGGTAAGCAGTTGCACAACTGTGACAGTGGCTGCATAGTCTTTTCATTTGCGTTCATAGGCTCTATTGGTCCATGTATAGCCTGTGTTATCACATGCTCTGGAACTGCACGTACGAGTAGGACATCATGATAGCCAAAATTCATTCACTGCAATGAAACTTGAGAGGAATCTATTCTTTTAACTCCGGAAGGTAGGTAAACTAGAGGAATTGAGTATGTGCATTATCCTCTTCGCCATTTTTTACAACTCCCTCACCCGTCAACTGACATTCCGTATTCAGATTGAATGGCCGCTACTTACGTGAGATAGGTGGAAAACCGCACAGCTAATCAAAAATGGACATCCTTTCTTTCACCGATAAATATTGGAAAGATAAAGCTTTAACGTGTGATATCATTCATGTCCTGTGTATTCATTCGCTCTTCCATGACCCCACAGAGTGATTTCAGTTCCATCAAATATATGCGGAAGAAGGGAGTTTGCTTACTAGCCACAGTAGCTCACCTGCTCGGCTCTCATAGCTATTGAAGTGGAGCTCCATACTGAATATTTGCAGAAAGGCTTTCACTAACTTTGTAACCGTATCCAGCTTAATTACAGGTAAAAAAACTGTGGCACAGTAGCAAAAATATTTATCCGACTGTCGAAAAGGAAACAGTTGAGAGTTTTAAAGTAAGATCTGGTGCTTTCCCGACGTATTTGCTTGATTTTTTTAAAGTTTTCTCGAGTCTTCCACCGAGTCAGGGGTTCTATATTGACCGACGTTTCGATCCTCGACTTGTGCATCGTCCTCAGGGTAGATGAGTGCCACTCTGTCTACTCGGAAAAGAAATACTTAGTTATTCCATATATATTTTATTAAAGATCATTCACATTTATTAGTGTTTAATAAAATGTGAGAAATAACTAAGTATTTCTTTTCCGATATGAATCGCTTCTACTAAGTTACGCCTCAAACCATTCCATTCACTCTGTCTACCGTTCGGGAATCAAGGACCCTTTTTCGAGGCCAATGATTGACGCCTTTTAAGGCTACTAAGGCGGGATGTTGTTCTTATCTCCCTTGTCCTGGCGTTCAGGAACTTCCCGCTCAAAGTAGCCTTGGCTTCTTCTTTGCTGGAAGGGCGTCTATCGTATCCAGCGATGCCATCGGCCGCTTGTGCTGGTCCCACGGCATGCTGCGGATGTCTCTCAATCTTCGGATGCTGTCCACGTCCGAGTCCCCCGCCTTCTCGAAGAATGTCCTCGAGATGGACGGCAAAAGGACGTCAAGTCTCTCCAACCTCCCGTCTTCGTGCATGTTCGAGACGCGGAAATAGCGCCAGAGACTCAATGCAACGAAGTGCGCAGTTCTACACCTCTTGGATGGAGGCAAGAGTTTGCTGCGACACCCCTGACCATACCGGCGAAGCGCACGTGATGACAGGCAACACGCACGTCCGTACAGTCGACGCTTCGTGTCCATGCTCAGGACATTCAAGCGAATGATCGGTTGAAGCCGGTCAAGCGCCGCAAATGCCTTCGCCCGAACACGTCACATTTGGAAATTCCAAAGGAGTTTCCGGCCCATCAGCACTCCAAGGTAGAGAACCGCGGACTCCCAAGGAACGACCACTTCATTCACCAACAGGTCCACTCCTATCAGACGATCCTGGGCAGTGTGGAAGACGATTGCCTTCATCTTCCCAGCTTGACTGCAAATCGCCACCGGCGATACCACCGGAGCAGTTCGTCGACGGCTCTCTGCAGTCTCTCCATTGCAAACAACTTCTTCCTCCACGAACGGCATAGGATCACCACGTCATCTGAAGAGAGGAACAGGACTTTGTTTCTCCCACGGCAAAAGGGAATGTCGTGGTAGTAGATGTTGAACAGCAATGGAGCGTGTGCCTTGGGGCACACAGGCGGAGATTCGATGCATCCCCAGAGTCCGTCCTCAACCTTCGCACGACGAAAGTCCGGTCCTGAAGAGAGGAGTGGATCAGCCAGATGATCCTGGTTGGAAAATGAATTAGTCTCATCTTCAACAGAAGGGCCGGCTGCCAGACGCGGTCAAACGCCTTGCTGAGGTCAAAGAACCCCCCGGAAACAGTCATTCTCTTGTTAAAGCTGTCCATGATGAAGTCCATTGTTCTCACCAACTGTGAAATGTTGCTCGCGGAAACAGCACTGCTCGTCCGGAAGAATGCCATTCTCCTAAACGAAGTCAGAAATAGGCCAGAACAGCAATCATTCGAACATTTTACCGAAGCCGTCCAAAAGGAAATGTGCAGGAATTCTCCGGGTCCCACTTCCAATTTGTTCGTCTCCGGCAAACAGATGACCCTTGCCTTCCTTCAAGTGGAAGGGAAGTAGGAGAGCCTGATACAGTCGTTGTAGATGCTCGTCAGGTATCCGACCGCTGCCTTTGGGAGCTCCCGAATGACGACATTCGGGATGCCGTCGATTCTGGGAATCTTCTTCAGCCGGAGGCGTCGCATGGCATCCAGGACGTCCTTCCTCTTGAAAAGGGGAGAGTCTGGAACAGCTTTGTCGGAGGTCACTCCGTCGGTCCTGACGGTGACCTCTGGCTCCCGCTGCTGTCCGGCTCCGTCCCTGGCATCCGCGAGGGCTGCTAACTCCTCCTCGATCGTGACAGAGCCCTCGTTCCCAGAGTTTGGTGAAAAACTGCTCGCGAGATATCCCGCAAGCATTTCTACCTTTTCCCTAAGTGCCAATCTGCATTTGGCCGTCTTATATACATGAGTTCACGGGTCAGGTGACTCGCGAATGTTCCGTGGTGGAGGAGTCTCCAGGTTGGTTGCTATAGCGTTGTGTTGTGTTCCTTCCTTTTCTAGCATTCATCAGCACCGGTTTCCATGTGTTGCTGGGGAAATAGCCGGAGTCCCTGTTACAATTACGTCTCGCCATTTTTATGTCTATTGCTTCTTTAATTATTCGGTCCCAGTCACCACCGGCGCGGGCAAGTAACTTGGTGCCATCGAACTTAATGGAATGATCAATCCTGATGCTGTGTTCAGCGAAGGCTGATTTCTCCGACTGCCCTAGCCGTGGGTGCCTTTGGTGCTCCATTAACCTAGCCTCGATGGTCCACCCCCCCCCCTCGCCTCTTCAATGTAAACGTCTCCGCAGGCACACAGGACTTGGTAAATGCCTGGGGTCTTTAGGCCGTTTGGGTCCTTGGCTACGACAAGAAACTAATTTTTCCGGGTGGTTTGTGGACTGGGTCGATTTTGTGCCTCGCCAGTATCCTGAATATTTTACAGGAAATTAAGGAGAAATATGGAAGAAGGCCCTGGCTATTGGCTTCTCTCTTTCCTCCGTCGTCGTTCGCACTTGCGGAGTGGCGGAACTTTTTAGGACCAAATTCAATAAATGTCGCGTCCACCATGCCCATTTTGGAGGAAGGTTGTCTTGAGGGGGCTAATCTCCTCGAGCAAGCTGTTGGAGAAGTGTGTTCAACACTGCTCGCCATATGTGTATGTATATGTATGTATATATATATATATATATATATATATATATATATATATATATGTAAGGATTTTATCCAAAGCTGCCTAGAACCGCTTCACGACCGGGACTTTCCAGCTCTTCCCCTACCGCGGCATCTCTACCGCACCCTCCCATTTCCCCCTCCCCCACCTTGTCCGCTTCCCATTGGCCCCTTACCTCTCCTCCCGTCACCCTTCTCCTGCACATGTCCTCTCCGCTCTTTCCCGACAACGGCATTCTGATGACGACGGCCGTGCCGTCGAAACGTAAATATCCAATGTAAGTGTCCTTCTTTTATGTTTCTGTGTGTGTAATATTTATTTAGTGTTTGTGTGTTTGTGCGTCGCCGGAGAGCGTCATTTTCAAGATTATATATACTATATATATATATATATATATATATATATATATATATATATATATATATATATATATATATATGTATGGGTATTTGGCCAATGTGGCTCATCTCTTTCTTTTGGCTATGTGTGCCACGAAACGCAATGCTCCTATTCTTTATTAAGTCTTATGATTGCTTACCTACAGTCTTTCCTCTTGTGTATCGTTTATTCCTACTTTGGTGTGTGAAATAGCTCCCTAAAGCCATCTCTTGGCCAAATAATCGGGGCACTTGGCTACTTATAAGGCCGCATATTTCAGGGTAAAGTAAGTTTCCTCGATAGCTCAAGTGGTTAGAGCATCCGCCTGGTGAGTGGAAAGATTCGTTGTTCAAGTTCCGGTCAAGAAAATATTTTTTAAATTGTGATCTGCTCGATTCCGCCTCTCTTGTGTTCGTCCTTTATACGTGTACCTGTCCCTTTTTCCTTTTTCTATTTTCATGTAAATGAATATACGAAGGCTCATTGAAAAGTCTTTTATTTTTTTCATGGACAATCAAGTTTATTCTGTACTTTGTGTACATCATTAGAAAGGTTGAGCATTTGGCTATTTTTCTACATAGTCGGCTCAACGATCAATCACTTTTTGCATCCTTGTAACCAGCTTTTTAATACAGGCGACCTTACTTTTCAATACGCCCTTGTGTGTGTCTGTGTATATATATATATATATATATAATCCCACAGACGTGCACAATGATGTAAATGCACTAGTCGACAGAAACACAGAAACACATAAGAGGGACTCACTGGGTCTCGAATTTTCGGCGGTGCAACCAACTTTCTCAACAGGAGTTAGGAACAGAACTGTTCTTCACTCTTCAGAACTCTTCTCCTCAGAAGGTCTGTTTCTAACTTCTCTTGAGAAAGGTGGCACCACCGAAAATTCGAGACCCAGTGGGTCCCTCTTTTATGTGTTTCTGTTTCTGTGTTTCTGTTTATTATGCATTTACATTATATATGTATATATAATTACGTTACATATATATATATATATATATATATATATATATATATATATATATATATATATATATATATATCCAGGACAAATGTAAAAAGTGATCGGTGGTGTCGGAGCCGCACAAATATGTAAGCAATCTATTTTTTTTCCTCGAGGAACTCACGCGAACGGCCTACGGTGTGCTGGATTAAGTGCTGCTCTTTCCTTCACGAAACACCTAAAAAACGGAATAGTAAACATTTTGGCGGTCAATATAAAAGGCCCTTGTTTGCGTCAGAGGCTTACAAATACGTAAATAATCTTTTAATATTTTTCCGCGATAGCCGACACGAACATCCAACGATGAGCTGGTTAGAAGGTTGGCTGTTCGCAAAGGGAAACATTGGAACGCTAATTGAATAAATCATTACTGAGTCCCGCGGCCTGGGCGGTCGGACAGACCTCAACCTTTCCATCTGCCTGTCGAGCACACGAATAACCCTAACAAGCATAAATAAATGCCGCATACGACCTTTTATTTCGATCAACCCGTGTGGGTGGGTCACGACATCCGCCGTTGTCCTAGAGGCCACGCGGGTGAACGACAGCGGGATGGGCGACTGGATTCCTGCCTCAATCTGCCATTGAACTTGAGAGTCCTCACCAGCCAAGGGAAGAAAAACAGGAACTCGTGTTGAGAGCTCACTCAATGAACTATTTATTGCTCGTGTGGGTTTGGGCCCAATTATCTGAATGGATGCCTGATCCGTTTCAACCATCCTATTCAATATTGTACGCGATGCATTCAACGATTAACCGGAAATATGCGAACTTAAATGCTGTAAGTTCAGGATATTTTGCCACAAAATTGGTTTGAAATTTTTGCGAAAATATTGCGTGGAGATGACGTCTTACGTGAGGGGAGTATAATGTTCCCAATCGATCTGGAAACAATATTAACTTTGTCAAATTTTGAACAACCAAACCATAAATACTGTATAGCGCATAAACTTCATCCAATTAATGGGCGGAACTGCATGTAAGAAACAAAGTCATTGTATGGATGGATAATTGAATAAAATTTATTTCTTGCATAAACCTGCACATTCTCGTAGTAGTAGATTTAGGGGAGGCAACCGACAGCCGAGGACAATAAAAAAATCTAATGCAGTTAAATTGAACTTTCCTGTATTCCCATTCTTCGAATGAATTCGTAAACAAAAGAATGACGATGATAAATTTGGTGAAACATCACTATTTTCTTGGCACCTATATTAATAATTTATGGATAAATATTTTTTAAATTCTATAGCTTTTGGGCAGCTAAACCAGGAGGATGGGCTCCGCAGATCAGATGGCAGTTATAATGTCAATCGATGTCCCCTTAAAAAGGAAATATCATTAATTTGGCATAATAATGGCGGGTAAATTTGTAATTTCTTTTGATTTGCATGATAAAAATTTACCCGAAGATCCTTGGGCCTGTTATCCTTTTGTACTTCCTGTATGTTTGGACTGTTTTCTCGAAAATCATTGTGAAATTAGTCGCACTTGCACCAAAAATGGCCTTCGTATGAATTTCATAGATATCTTCTTATACTTAACCATTACAACCAGAGCTCTAAAATTTTATTTTATAATTAGGGATAACATTTCAGTCAAAACTACTCACATAAAATCCAGTACCATCTTCTATGAATTATCGGAAATAGCGTTCGATACCAAATTAAACAAAACTCACCTAAGGTTAATTAGATTTATTTAAACATGCTATGGAGTCTGGTTGGCAACAAATTTATTTTCAAGCGGTAATTTAACGTACTAGAGAACCTCCAGTCATGGAGGAATACAAGGAAGATCAACAATTTCCATAAAATAAAATAATAACTAATTCTCTTACAACGAAGATTCTTCTACAGACTGGAGGATTTATATTTTTCCTCTCTGTTTTAAAGACTTCACACCGCAACAACATAATAAACTAACGGGAATAAAGTATTTAAACTCGACAGCCAGATTAATAATTTTACTCGATATGTGTTCAAAATTGAGTGATGATAGAAATTTAACGCACCTTATTTATCTTGGAAAAATGTAAATTATTATCAGTCATTAGTTCGATTTAAAATGTATCTGTAGTAGACGTTTCATTAATTTGACTCCATTATTGCGTCAGCGGCAGCCGTTCTAAGTATACTGTATATTTATATTTGTAAATTGTATATTCTCTTCGCCCGCGTCAACGATGGCGGTAATACACGGCGCTGCATTCAAACATCAAGTCTACGTAATGCCCCTGTTAATGGCTTGTGGAGCCTGCCTTTTTCTACAGCCCAGCTAGAATATGGTTTTTAATGTGAAAAGAGGGGAGGTAATCAATATTCAAGAGGGGTGAACAGTGAACTCGAGTCAGTTCTATTACGTAAGCATTAAAACGGCTGCTGCCATTATTAATTGGTGCAGTTATTTCTCTGTTGAACAATTTTCCTAAGGATTGGTAGGAGCTATTTTGTGTTTTAGGGAATGGCAATATTGCTATTAGGTTATTATTACCCTGTGCATTATATAGATTATGTATGGAGATCGCATGTGCAACAGAAGGTTAGCAATAAATGGTGATGTGCTCAGAACGGTAACTTTGGAAAAGTGGAATTCGGTAATCTGAGGGGAAAACGAATCAAAGGAGGAATAACGGAAAATGTACCTGAAGAATAGCCAAAAAAGAGATTACCATGAATAATCAGTAACTATTGAGCAAAAGCACAAAGTCCATCCCAATACTAGCATGACTAAATCTATCAGAAAAAATTATCGTGAGAATTGATACATTCACTCAAAAGTCTTCGAAGTACTTATAGCAGCCTTGTGCGTCCACACACCGCTTCCAGCGGATTTTCCGCACATACGCCGTCTGGCAGGCGACACCCGGAATACTCCTCGTCACGGACCATCGTAACGCTTCCACCGAACCGTGTTGACGCTCTTTAAACACGAATTTGAGGCGGGGGAAGAGGAAGAAGTCTGGTGGGGCAACGTGAAGGCCCTAGGGTGGCTGAGGAGTTCTTGGCAGATCCGCGAGCTATTTTTCTTTTGTTCGTCCGAAATCACTCGCGGTACCAACTTCGCACACACCTTTCTCATGCCCATATTTTCGGTCACAAGTCGGCGCACATCTGTTTTAGGAATGCCGAGTTCAATAGAAACCATGCGAACACTTAATCTACCATGCCTGTCCAACACAGCCTTCGCTCTTGCAAGATTTTCGTTACTTTATGAGGTCGAAGGGCGTTCTGAACGTTCAGCCTCTCCAACATCTTTTCTACCCTCCCGAACCAACTTGTACCATTCAGGAACACCTGATGCACCCATGACATCATCACCATAAGCTGCCTTGAGCATGTCAAGAGTCTCTTTCCCGGTTTTCCTAATTTCACGCAAAATTTGATACGCACCGCTGTCCCAATAACCGGTTCACTACGGAGCGTACCGAGGTCAGGTTATTGAGATTTCGCAAACAAATTATCCGAACTCCGTAAACACTAGGAGCCAACTGCCACTAGCCACAGCCTTTCCTGAAACTCTCCTCCCTTGAACCCAACCAGAGAAACCGCCAGTCGGTCGGTCGGTCGGTCTGTCCGGGAAAATACTTTTTTGGGAAGACCTTGTACAAAGAATATAGTGTAAAATATCGGCAATCTTCCTTTGCGAATAAATAGAAGTGCTCGGTAAACTCAAGCACGATAAACTATATGAGCCTTAAATTAGACCTTTTGAAGAACATCATTGGGAAAGTAGTCAAGTGCGGACTGCCAACGAATTTATTACGCCTGTTAAGGGTAGAGGAATCATTGTGCTGGATATTTAAGAAACAGTTACAAGATAACATTTTGCAATATCCTGCATGTGTCAGAACTTAATATCAATCAACTTTCTGTTTGTTGGAAAAAAAGGGATTGGAAATAGGGACCTTTTAGAGAAAGATAACATTTTTTGCCAAAAACGAAATTAGCGTAAACTCAATAAAAGAAGGCAATCTCTGCATTTTTGGTGGAAGCTCATGTTAAGTGTGACTAGTGCAATGCTAACAGATGGCTCCAAAAGCCATTATTTTGCAGTAATGGCACCCCCACCTAGGACATGTGAACCTTGAGGCTATGGTGATTATTTCTGTCATAAATAATGCCCTCTATGAATATAATATATGATTATTTAAGGATCATTAGATGTATTAAGCATTATTAAAGCAAAAAAGAGAAGTATTTGCTGAATTGAAGAGTGTGCACAAATAGAGGTTGAACTGTTTCATAGAAGGAAAGTGACAGTGCAGTGCAGGAGAAGTTATTTTCTGTGATGCCCTCGTGGTGGAAAAGACTGCCGCCTATGGGACTTAAAGAACAAGTGGCTTCAGTTTGCCTAGATGTGAGTTTTGGTTAAAACTATTTCCTTTTAAGGTAAACAAAACATCTGAACAAGTACTCCAAGAGATAGTGAAGAAATCAACTTCCTCTTGAATGGAATAGAAGAAAATATTGAAGAAGTAAAACTCTATCTCACATAACTGTTTAACTTATATATTGAAAAGGCTATAGAGACAATGAAAGAGAAGACAAATGGTATATAGATACGTAAATGGAAGAAAGATACATTGCATTAGGTTTGCAGATGATACTGTGAACATGGAAGAATCAGCCAAAGATATGAATACCATGGTCAAAAACCCTATCCACAGTTTTTTAAAAGGGGAAACTGATAATAAATGTGAAGAAAACCAAACCAAGATATTTTCCAGAAACAGGACAGAA
This sequence comes from Hetaerina titia, assembly GCA_037158775.1. NCBI lineage: Eukaryota > Metazoa > Arthropoda > Insecta > Odonata > Calopterygidae > Hetaerina > Hetaerina titia. Next base: position 19,095,399 of record CM073779.1, read on the forward strand.
CTTGTTGTAAATTTAATGACACGGGAATCAAGGATAAGGTAAGTAGAAGGGTTATGCTACTTTGGGAGTGTAATTACAAGAGATAGCAGATGCACTTCTAGTGTGAAAAGAGGGATAGCCTTGGCGAAGAAGGCATATGAAAATAAAAAGAATCTTTTAGGAAACAAACATGAAATTTTAAATTCAAAAACCCTTTGCAAAAAAGGATACTTGGAGTAAACTATTATTTGATTGTGAAACTTAAACATTGTGAAAGAGGGAAAAGACTCGGTTGGAAGAAATGGAAATGTGAATTTGGAGAAGGATACCAAGAAAAACGTGGACGGACAAGAAAGCAACATAGAAGTATTGAGAAAACACTAAGGGGAAAAACATAGAAGTATTGAGAAAACTTGAAGGGGAAAAAATCTAATGAAAGAGACTGAGAAAGGGAAAGTTAATTTTTTTAGACATGTCTTGAGACATGACAACTTCCTGGGAAATATAATGGAAGGGAAAATAATAGGAAAAAAAGGAAGGGGAAGGCCAATAGAGAAATGTATAGATGGCATAAAACGCACTACGAGAGCCAAAACATACAAGGAACTTAAAAGAACGGAAATGAAGAGAAACCAATGGCTGAAACGACAAGGCTCGGCCTTTATAAGATGATGATGAGTAAAACTTGTGGAGCAATCATACTTAGAGGGAGTTGTATCTGCAACAGAAAGATCATTGAGAAAGTGAAATTTTAGCAGAAGAAAACCATATTCAAGCAGATGAGACAATTCCAAGAGATCTAAATGTAGAAAAAAAAGATATGCCCCTGACGCAACTTAGCAAAAGTTCAGAAAGAAATGATCAAGGAAGCATGCGTAAAACGTTTGGCTAATTTTTTGGAAAATGATATGGTACCATTTCGGAGGTCTAAACATACAGGTGAGGGTAGAGCTCACCTAGTACTCCCAACGACGTATGAAATTCAAGCATCAGTGTAGGGAGGCCAGTTCCTTTCCGTGTGCCACCTAGAAGATTGGGTATATGGAAAATCACACCGCTTGAAGAAAGCTGAGAGGCGTCACCCTGAATCAATCCCAGACCATTCGGTGAGTAGTCCAGCGCTCTACCTGCTGGAATACCACATCCCCTTATTGCTTATACTTGTATTTCTTTGACTATTTGATTACTGCATCGTGTGATTGTAGTTGTGCTAGCTATGGGATGATTTGAAGTGTGATGATATTGTTTTTCGAAAAATACCCAACGCAGGGATTGGTTATTAAATGCAGTTATATTTGAGTTGGGCCCATTTTCCAAAGGTTGGCAACAGCTAACGTGTTTGTTTTTGGCTTGGCAAGACTGTCCTCTTGTGACTGTTACCTGGTGAACCAGAACACAGATATGGAGAACACATGTACCAAGTAATACGAGCAACAATTGTCATTACGAGGGAAAATCGTAAAATAACGTCAAGAGGAGTATCGGAAATATTTTGTACGGATTTCATTAGGTACCAACCTCACAATTTTCACGGAAAATTTGAACACGAGAGTTGTTTTTTACGCGGTGGGTTCCGAGACTGCTCCGATGCAATCAACAGAAAGTTCGTGCGTCAGTCTGTTCACAGTTGCAGAAGTTGATGTCAAAAGAAGATGCGGAGTTTCTTTCCAAGTTTATCCCTGCAGATGAAACGAGGCTACATTTATTTGACTCTGAGAGCAAAGAGTAAAGCTCCTTGGAAACCTCTGGAATCTCCAATAACAAAAAAGCTAGGATTAAAGGAAACTTAAAGTCATATAATTTTTCCATATTCAGGGAATGGTGCGGTATTCAGGGAACGATAGTGAGACACCATCAAATAGTGTATTAGCATGTAGTACTTGCACACAGCCGTTAAGGGAGCACACTATTGGAATGCACTGAACATACTTCAATCGTAAAAGGTACATTTTTAAGACCATAAATTGGATGCTGTACCACGACAATTCATGGCCGGGCATCGCAAATACGGTAAATATCTCGCGAAAACCATTGCGAATATTTCTAAACTTCTCTGCAGTCAATATGTCACATTTTTATGTTCTTCAATATGAATTAAGCCTTCATGATTGCGTTTTTTAACATTCAAAGTAATAGTAAAAACTGATGATTGGATATTGAAGGAATTTCCATAAAAAATGGCTTCCAAGATGTTTCCAAAAAGTAGAAACAAAGGTGCGATAAGTACAGTTCATCCAATGAGGATTAATGGATTAATTTGAGGAACCTTAAAACATTGAAAAAATTCCGAGGATGAGTAAATGCTCGTCACCAAAAAATTTGATCATTATTAATAATAAAATCCTCGTCCATTAGGGTCGAGTCCCGGTTGACGCGGCGACGAGTAGGAGGGTCGCGGCGGCATGCGCAGAAGGGTCTGGGCTCGAGCCTGCCTGTAGCCACCGTCTGTGCAGATCTTGGAGGTTGTAGCAAATTGATAGTATGCATCAATATATAATATATATTTTTAAAAAAGAGTAGCAAAGCCTCACTCTTTTGAAATTTCGCATGGGCTTTTTTTCATAGAAAACAGAATTTTTATGAGCCAGGTACATACAGGGTTCTTCCGGAAGATAAGTGTACTGATTTTTTCCGGATTTTTGACAAAAGGGGAGTCGTCCACTACGAATTTGTACCTGAACGACAAACTGTAAATGCTGCATTTTACGTCCAAGTGCTCGACAGGCTTCGAAAACGAGTCGCCCGCGTCCAGCCAGCGATCAAAAACATCTGGCGGCTGCGTCACGAAAATGCGCCGTCTCACACCGCGCTTGTCGTGTCGGACTTCTTGGCCAAGCACGGCGTGGCAACGCTGCCGCACCCGCCCTACAGCCCGGACTTGGCACCACCGGACTTCTTTCTGTTCCCGAAGATAAAGAGGAGTTTGAAAGAAACGCGATACGGGACTTTGGACGCCGTCAAAGAGGCCGTGACGACGTGTCTTCGAGAGGTTCCCGATGATGCCTTCGCGGGAGCGTTCCAGGAATGGGAACGCCGCTGGAACAAGTGTATCGACTCACAAGGGTCCTATTTTGAGGAATATTAGCTTAAGATATGTAAAAGTGTAATACATTTTTTTCCTGAGCTCAGTACACTTATTTTCCGGACGAACCCTGTATGTTGCTGTGTAAGATTTTTTAAATGGAACATAGCCGGAGATGTTCTACACCTCATTTAAATGATGTAGTCAAAACCGATAAGGATGCTGGAATTACATTATGGTACAAGAATTACTCTAAAAGAGAAGACGTTAAAAAAAGAGGGTTAAAGTGTTATTTTTCTTATTCAAAGAATAATAATCCACAGTGAAAATATTATTATTATTAGGTAATCTACCGGTTAAGGTAGGTTTTTGGGTGGCCACAACTATCAAGTAAATATTTTGTAACTCCAAACAAAACCCAATCCAGCAACCTAATCTACATCAGGTCTCTCTTGATCTATGTGTACTTCTTTCCTCCCTTCATCCCGTCCAACATCCCTATCCTGTTCCTGCCCTTTCCTCGCTTGCCCAACATTCTCCCCTCCATTACCTTCTTCAACATTCCACTCCCGCTAAATACGCCTTTGTCCATTTTTCCTTTCTCCATAGGATTTCTCTCAACAAACCCCTCTCCTCACCCACCATCTCAGTACTTCCTCATTTGTTTTCCTTTCGGTCCATTTCACCTTCTCCATTCTTCTCCACACCCACATTTCAAAAGCCTCCAGTCTACGTCTATCCTCCTGCTTCAGTGACCACGTTTCCGCGCCGTACATAGCCACGCTCCATATCAGAATTTTTACGAGTCTTGTCTTAACCTCCCTACTCCACGCCCCCGTCATCAACTCCCTCATTGAGAAAGCCTCCTTGCCTAGCGCAATTCTTCTCCTTACGTCCCTACTACTTTGACCGTATAGGTCCAAAACACTTCCGAGATATGTAAACTGTTCCACCTGCTCTTTTTCCCCTCCTATTTTAATGTTTAGCTTAGCCTTTTTCTTTCTGGAAAATCGCATAACCTTTGTTTTATTAATATTGATTCTCATCCCTTATCTATCGCACTGAACCTCCAATTCACTCAACAATGCTTGCAACCCCTTGGCTGACTGAGCAACTAATGCTTGATCATCAGCGAACCTAACCGATTTTACTAATTCCCCTCCGACTTTCATTCCTACCTCCAGTTCTTCCCATGCCTCTTTTAACATTTCCTCCACATATACGTTGAACAGCACCGGTGACAATGGGCAACCCTGCCTCACACCTCTTCCTATCACTGCCCATCCGGACTCTCCGTTCCCCACTCGCATCTGAGCAGTCTGAGACATGTAGAGGTTGCGGATCAGTTTCCTGTCCCTCCAATCCATTCCTATTTTCTGCAATACACGCATTAATTTTTCCCAATTCACTCTATCAAACGCTTCTTCGAAATCTACGAAACAGGCAAATACGTCCTGATTGTATTCTATATTCCTCTCGATTAGTGATCTCATTACTGCAATGGCATCACGCGTACCTCTTCCTTTCCTAAACCCAAACTGATCATCCCCTAAGTAATCATTTGCCTTACTCTCTATCCTCTGCGAAAATACAATGAACGAAATATGAACGTTCTCAAACATTTAATCTGAACTGCAGAAGGAAAAATTAATAATGATAATTTATAAATACAAGCATATTTACACATTCACCTATTTCCATCCAACGTTACACATCACGCTCTGACCATTATCCCCATCATCTGTGGAGCAGAAAAATAAAGCATTCAAAGCATATAATTTGACAAACTACTCAGTAATGGATTTCTGTTCTTGTTTATCTCACTCCTTTCCATTTCTTCAATTTCAATCAGTTTCCTTGGGGCCCATTTCGGTATAAGTTTTTGCACATTCTCAAGCTACCTAAAATATATTTACCAATCTATAAAATTGCTATATTTCAATGCTTCAGAATCTTTTCTTGAGAGATTAATGTAATTCCATGTCCCTAGTAGGTCCGTGGGTTGATGTATTGTCGGAATAATTAGAGTAACCAAAACTGGTGTTGAGATTAAATATATTTTAAAAGTCACCAGATGGTACATCATGAAGAATAAATATCGGAATAAAATCCCTGTTTATGCCTATGAACTACGCCATCAAAAAAATCCGAGAGGTATAACTGGATATAATCTTTTTCTTGACACCTTTGAGAGAAAACGTATTAGGCGAACAGAAAGGAAATGGCCAACCTAGCGCGAATGGATGACTTTCATTCGCAAAAAGACAGCTTCGAGGTCTGTCAAACAGCTGCTAAAAACCAACACTCAAAAGTTTTTTATTAAATTGGAGGAACTATGCGGAAGTAATATTCATAAATAGATCCGAAAATAGTCGACAGTCCTTGTAAGCATTCGAAATATCTCATTATAATAGAACCTTTTTCTCATAACTTCATTCTTTAAATCCTCAGGCTTCCAAAGCATCCTCACGACCTACGTGTTCCTTCTTATCATCCATTTTGTCCAATTACTGAGCACTATGCTTTCCTAGAAAAGCCTTCAAAATCTCAATACCTTGCAGCATCTCCACCAATTTCTCACATTTTTTGGCCCTCTTTTGAGTTTATTCCAGCAATTTTCCCTTCTGAATCAAAATCCTAATCCTCATTAAAATTGAAGCGATTTGACTGCGCCACTCGTACAATAAGAGGCAGTCGCTGTAGGAGAGAAGACTTGAGACATCTGCCATTTAAATTTCTCTCCATGATATGAATCCAAGCACGAATGTATCATGGATGAAATGATCGATAGGGATTTTACAAAATGCAATGAGCTACATTTTTATTATTTATTTTCTATTATCTAACATGAGGCGTTGATAAATAATAAGCAGAAGTGAGCTTTCATTCACCTACCAGAAACTATTGTTAAAGAGTCTCCATACTTTCATAAATCAATAATTTATATCATTCGACATGTTTCATCTTTTTTGCAAATAATTAAATGTATAAAATATTTTCAAAATATGAGTAACTACAAGCTTTAATCCGACTGATTGAAAATTTAACGGCACCATATTTTAAAAAATAAATAATCTATATCAATCCACATGTTAAAGTGGGTTTACATTGAGTATTCTTTACTCGCATGCTGTAATTGACGTTTCCACTGAGAGTAACTAAGGCCATTTAAATGCAAAATAGACATTACGTTTGCATATACCTACCTATTCAATTACGTGATCTAACAAGCCGGAGGAGTTTCCCCTCACAATAACATCTGCATTTGATTTTTTTCAACTAGTTCCGTTCACTGAGGAATAATCTTCTTCAATCACGAAGTTTTGAGTCACATTTAATCGTGGAGTTTTTGCCGTTACGCTGCACACAAAATGCTTCTTCTCAAATTGCTACATTTTGGGGGGGGGGAACTAGCTCAGTTCACGGAAGAGTAATCATCTTCAATCATAAAGTTCACAGTCACTTGTAATTGTGGAGTATCCGCCGTGACGTTGACTGAGGTAAATTTTTTTTGTTTAACCCAGAGACGACTTGTTTCTGGGCTCGTTGGGATGTTCCCGAAGATTCCGGGACAAACCCAGAGAGAAGGGGGGCCGTCGCGGGGGGGGGGGAGGGGGCGGGGCAAGGTTGGGTTGAAAGGGAAACGGGTGGCTGGAGAGGGGGAGTTTGAAGGGCTCCCAAAGCTCCCTTTGACGACCATGTCCACATCCTCCGAGTCCTTGCAAAGCCCTTCCCACTTACCCCTTCTCAATCTTGGCCTCCCCTTCACTTTCATCTCCGTCGGAAACCCTCCCATTTCTCCCCGCCCCACTCTCCCTTCCATTTCACGAGTCTTCGTTCGTTATCTTTCGTATGTCCCATAGTATCCGCAGAGACGACCCTTTTGGAGACCAGATGGGAGGTGCCTGGTATGGTTGTATAAGCCCTAACCCTAGCGATAGGGAGTGAGGAAGAGATGATCATACCGATTTCTATGCAAAAAAAGTCCATATTTCTCAAACAATGATATATTTTGCGTGACAGACGGCGAAATCATCAGCAATACTTCAAATACCCTCCGTTTCTCAAGCCATCAAGTCCTCATCCACATCGAGATATCGCGATCCTTTTGCGCAGCCGATTCATATAATATGACGAATGGCTTGTGTAAAAAATTTTTGATTTTCATCATTATTGACGGATTTGAATTGAGGGGTGTAACTGACATCTCTGGATTCCTTCTCGTCATTAACAATTAATTAATTGGTTTATTTTTTCAATGGCTCGTACAGGAACACTTTCATCATCAATAACAGTTGAAAACTACCAATTTCATTTTTACTACTTCCCAGTCCGTTCTATTTTCCCCTGTCACTTTAAGTACATGCTTCCCATTTTTTATATTTATTCTCGTTTTTCCTCATTTCGTGAATCAATCAGTTCTGTTCCTTCAAACTAGAGATCTCCAGATTTCAACATGCCTTTAATGATAAGCGTTGAAGTTGTTTATTTGGCATTTTTTAAATTAGTATTTGTGTCTACGAACTAGTCATATTCCCGTGCGGAAATTCCTAGTCCTAATTATTTTAATGCGTTCTCTTAATATGAGTGTTGAAAAATTAATTTGGAATTATACATGGAAACCTTTTTTTTTAATTGCCAAGAAATATTGTCCTCGCATATTATTTGCGTTTGTGCAGAAGAGAGTGCAGAGAGTAGACGATGTACTGCACATGCTCCCATCTGTTTATCCGTAGACACTGCCGTTCGATGTGTTGTCGATAAAATCCTTATATCCCAAAGGCAATTTTGACCACAAGACTTGCATCAACATTTTGATATTTAATGGAATAAGTTTTTAATGCGAGTGAACATAATCATTTTTCATAGAATACACCAGTTTCTGTGGGCTTTCATGTAAGAACCATTCCCATATATGCATCAGGTTCAACATGCTCGACTTTTCACTCTCCGTTATGTCATTTGTGTCCCGGGGCGATAATTATCTATCGTCTTACCCAGATAAACAGACAAAAAACAGCCAGCTCTTAAGTATCCAACAGTTCCCTTAAAACCACCAAAAATTAATCCCAAGTGTATCCCTGTGACGTTGAGTAATTTGTGCGTTCAAAAACCTAACGAATAGATCAAACGGTGTATAGATTCTATATTCATTTAGAATTTATGAGTCCCCTAAATTTTAATAAATTAATGACACACATAATAAGACTGCAAAAACAGTAATAATATACTGCATTGCATACAACACTGCACTACGTTTAAAGTGTGCATTGTGTCTCTTTTTTTGTATGGTCAATATGCGTTTGGGATACTAGATTTCACCCCGTTGTTGTAAACCTTGTACGATAAATCTGAAATTGTGGATACGGAGCACGGTTGCAGTTTCAACCTGTAACTGACGATCCCGAACTGAATTTTGTGACTCTCCTTCATAATTATACCAACCATTATTTTGACGGGTTGGCCGATAGTAAGCATATGACTTCTGCGCTACGCAGTAACTACCAAGAAAAGATATTAAAATATTTCAAGTGAATTTCAAACATGTACGTGAAAAATACGTATAAGGAAAGAACGTAGAAAAATATTACGTACTAATCAATTATCCACCTGAGCTATGAGCCCAGGTCCCCTGTCCCTTGGCCAAAGAGCTCACTTATTCCCTTACCCCGATCTCCCGGGGTAAGGGAATAGGCCCGGTTTCTTAAATGAGTTCTATAACTTCAATACTTAACTGTTATTAGAGTGCTACGTACTTATTTTTTGGAGAATAGCTCACACTCTCTCAAGATTTCCATTTTCCCTTGTCATTCGGGGGTTCCATCATTGGAAAAAGAATATTGCAAGTAAGTTACAGTCTTCCGAACACTTCGGAGCCAAACCACACTATTAAAACTTGTTGATCATAAACTAGCCAACGTAGGGTCGTAGAGGATTCAGCTCGGAATGATTGTTTTAGTCTACTGACCGGCTAGAGACGACACCAATCCCATCCCCTCTTCCCGCTCAATGTACTTACATGTGTATTAATTACAATAAAAGCTGACCACGACTGTTAAACTTCATCCTGTCAACGTCTCTGACTCAAGTCCTTGCGAAGAGAATCAACACCACCAAAGGGATAGCGCGGTGAACTAGCGAGTTCTTCACAGAGCACATGCAAAATGACTGAATGCACATAACGGAGTCCCAACTGTCTTCTTCAAGTCCCCCATCTCTTCGTACTTCGCCTCCAACCCGCTCCCGCCGCCCCCCCCCCTTTGCCTCTCCATCCCCCGGCCTCGGAGGCCCACCCCCGCACACTGCGTCTCACCCTCTCTCCCCAAACTCTTTTCTCAACCTACGCCACCACCCACCCCTCCCCAACCTTCACTCCACTTCTTACCGGCATAGCGAAACCCTTTCATCCTAAGTGTTCCGGGACAACTTCCAACATGACGAATCAGCGCTTTGTTGTGGAAGGCCGGCTGTGCTCGAAGACTCGGTGAAAAACAAAAGGTCGGCTTCGTCAAAGAAGACAGCCAGAGGAAAGAAGGTGGAGCGGGGGGCGAGGTGGAGGGGGGGGGTGGGTTTCGAGCCGGAGGACGGAGAGCCTCTTGAAGAGGCAGGGCCGTGGCGGGGCGCGAGGTGGAGGGAGGCGGCGCACTTGTGACGGTGCCCGCCCGGGGGCGAGCGGGGGTTGTGGGGAGAATCCCGGCCGACGTAGCGGCGGGAACGTTCGGATGCGCCAATCGTGGCCGGCCTCTCATTCGAGAGAAGAGGGCTGATGGCAGGATTGAAGCCGCGTGCTTTACAGAGCTGTGCCCTGATTGGGAATCCTTACCACTCTGTCGTGGAAGAAGGATTGAGTTGATGGTCAAACTGTGGGCAGGAATCGTGGGTTTAGCGTCCTGGCGAGTGGGGAGGGTGGCCGGGCCAAGGAAATGTGAGCGAGGCTTTCCATTCATTTCATCCTCCTCCTCTCCAAACACCCCTCATGGCCCACTGTCATTTATACATGCCATATAGAAATTCTGGTGAACTCAAACAATGGCGATGCCAAATGCCTTACGAGCAAAAGCGGCCTGAAAGTTGTTACTTCGTTAGGGCCACCGCAACATGAGTCGATGACTTCAAGTAGAGAGTGAGAAAAGGCATTATTGATACTTAACTTGGGGTGTACGAAGTTATTTTCAGTAAAGATGACAGAGCGCACTTCCTATCCGAAGTAATATAATGATATTATAGTTCAGGCACGAACTAGCTAGTGCACATCAACGATATTATTTAGTTACTCGGTATTTTAACACAATAAATAATGCCACAAATACATGTCACTCATAATTAAACTACCAGTAAGGCATTACACTTTCTGGTGTCTTTCCAAAATACGCCAAGGAAATCAACCTAATCAATTTTTAACGCGTATCCAGAGGGACAATCTAAGTCAAGGAATTATGAACTACTAGGTAATTGCATTTAATTGGGTTCAAAGTAAATTTATCCCCAATTCCCTCTCATTCACCATATTACTACTCTCGTACGTTCGATACGGGCATAGTCATTTTACTAGGCATGTGGCTCGTTGAATAACTCCTTATAACATTCAATAGATGGCACTTTTAGTATCAAAAATTTGTTTTTAGTAAGTTTCATCTCTCAATAGACGGCTGTTTAATGTTTCAGCTATATCTATCTCGTGGTTTCATTTCTACAGCCGATTGAAACAAATTTTGTTTATTTAAAAAAACTGAAAGATTTATGTGCGGAGATTAAACACTAATATTTAAAAGGTTTAACAGCGAAAGAGATCAAAGCCAAGATGGATGAAGTTTATGGTACATCTGCTCCTGTTTTATGACTTTTCTATTGGGTTGGTGAGTTTTAATATGGCTGAACATTCACAACAACGAACATCGTCCTGGACAACCAGTAGAAAGAACTTCCTCCGAAATGATTGAGAAAATTCACGATATGGTTTTCAGTGATCTACAAATAAATGCTCGCGAAATAGTTGAGGGTACAAGCATAACACAAGGGGCAGAGGTTTGCATTTTGCACGAAAAATTGGTATGAAAAAATCTCGACAAAATGAGTGCCGTGTTTTCTCTCTGCTTGGAATAAACGCAATCGTGAGAGCTCCATTCGGAAGTTGGTTTGACACTTTTCCGTCGCTAATCTGACGAACTTCTCCGTCGGCATACAGGTATATGAGGGTGGTCACAGAAGTACCCGACCCACAACGAAAGCAAACATTTTGGAAAAAAATTAACTTATTTTTCAACATAATCCCCTTTCATCTTTATACACTTTTCCCAGCGATGTTCAATAAGTTCGATACCCCTTTTATAATACAAACGTCCTTGCTCCTCAAAATATCCATTCACTGCCGATGTCACTTCTTCACGGTTGAAAAATCGTTTACCACCGAGCCATTTTTTCAAGTCCGCGAACATAAAATAACCCGAGGGGCTAATTCTGATGTATGGGGTTCATAAGGCAGCAATTTAAGCTTTAATTCATGAATTTTGGCGATTGCAATAACGGATTTCGGAGCTGGTGCATTGTCTTGATGAAACAACACTTTCTTCTTAGCCAAATGCGGCCGCTTTTGCTTTATTTCTTCGCTCAAACTTAGCAATAAGTTCACATGATACTCACCGTTGATATTTCTTCCTTTTTCAAGATAGTCAATGAAAATTATCCCACGCGCATCCCAAAAAACCGACGCCATGACCCTGCCCGCAGATGAAACGGCCTTCCCCTTCTTTGGAGGGGGTTCTCCCTTTTGAACCGATTGTTTTGATTGTTCTTTTGTCTCCGGTGTGAAGTAATGGACCCATGTGTCATCCATAGTTATGAAACTGAACAAAAATTCTGCTTCGTTGCTGTAAAACTTTGCTAAATACTCAATTCAAATATCTTCACGACACTGGTTTTGCTCGAGTGTGAGCAAACGCGGCACCCATCATGCACACAGCTTTCTCATGTCCAAATTTTCAGTTAATATGCGATTTACCGCACTTTTTGAAATGCCTACTATGTCTGCTAGCACACGCACTTTCAGTCGACGATCATCCAGTATCACTTTGTGGATTATTTCACCATTTCTGGAGTCGTCACCTCATTTGGTCGTCCAATGTGACACTCGTCTTGACAGCTCGTACCGCCTCGTTTAAACTCTGTAACCCAATATTTTACTGATGTAAACGAAGGAGCAGACTCACCCTGAGAATAATCCAGTTCAGCTTTTATATTGGTCGGACTGAGGCCTTTCAAATAAAAGTATTGTATCACATAACGATGACATATTATCTCCATTTTCACAAATTCACTGAAAACGTTCACTATTGATGGTTACCAAACAAATACTAAACAACATGGCTTCTTCAAACTTGAAACATATGCTTTATAGATTCCGTACATTCTAATACAGTGATTTTTCAAGCAAATACCGTCATCTCTACGTCATGCCGGGTATTTATGGGACTAGCCTCATAACTGCGGACCTAATATGAATACGCACTTATAATGCAGAGACAAAGGAAGAGTCGTGTGGTACTGGGTGGGAGAGACACGAAGGCAGAGACGTGGGGGTGAATCCACTCACCTCCTCCTCTAACGCACTGGTTCCACCCTACTACCCTACATCGACGGATGACTCGATCCGCCCTTTGAACCCTTGAAGGGGGCCCTAAGCGCAAAAGCAAAGGTCCCAGGAGAGTCCGACCCTAGTCTTGCCCTCGTTCAGTCTACGACCTCGCAAGACTTCGTCTCACCGGACTTTCACCGCGTAGCTATTCATTAGTCTCTCACTTTTACCGGAAAAGTGTCCATAAACGAAGTATCGACCTGTGTAATCCCTTTTCTTCCCCTTTAATGTCATGACGGAAGTCGAAGCAATGGATTTCTAAAAGCGATCCGGCTCCTAAGAAGGCAAAGACCGAGAAATCGGCTGACAAGGTGATGGCTACTGTTCTTTTGGATACACGCAGTATCGTCTACTGCTGAGATGATTTGATTGATTGTTTACGAAAAGGCAAATGATAAATGAAGAGTATTATGCATCATCATTGCACCGGTTGAGTATAGATATCGAGAAAATAATTTTCATTTAACAAAGAAAAAATACCATTCCATCCAGAAAATGCACTGGTGCACACCTCTGCAGTTTCGATGGCAAAATTACGGAATAATATTTCGAATATTACAACATCCTCTGCTTTCATCATATTTTGCCCAGGGTGACTTTTCAATTTCCAAACTTGAAAAAAGGCTCTGCGTAAAACAATCTATGCCGAACGAGGGGGTCATTGCCAACACAAATGCCTATTTTGAGGAACTTTCAAAATCCTACTCTTTGAACGGTTTGGAAAAGTTGAATAACCGCTAGGGAAAATAGAACTATCTTAAAGAAGATCATGTTCAAATATATATTGAAAATTCTACCGCAAATAATTTTTTTTCCTATTTTTTATCTTTTCCGATATGAATCACTTCCACAAAGTTACCCCTGAGACCATTCTATTCATCTTTGCGGGTTTTAAGCAACATAATTATACCTTTACTCTTTGCCCACCGCTCTTCCTGAAACAGTATCAGCTTTAGGGGAGGCGACTGACAGCAAAGATGGTGTCTGCTCTTGTTCGTGAATCGCTTCTTCGAAACACGCAATACTCCTGTCTCCTCAAGTGTGAGATGTTTCCATGAGAGTCATTTCCTGCGCTGAGGGCGGAGATGAAGCTGTCCAGGAGGCGATATCGTACCCTTTGCGACATGAAACTTCCGAAATAAATCGAAATCACAGCGTTGCGATAAGTTTCTTGGGATATCAGGCTGCTGAGCTCTTTGATAGAACTAACCTTTCTTCACGGACTCGCGCATTTTGCAGTGGTTTTCTGCACGAAAGGTATCGCCACTATCTTTTGGCACATTTTGTTTGCATGTTTTTCTGGTTCCAACAGTCGTTTTGACTGTACTTTACGTCTCCCGTTGCAGTGCTGAAATGGAGATCGGGAAATTATTCACTGTAAGCCTAATGTATTCACTGGAAACCTAAATCTACATCCTTCCTGGGTGCCTGTAATTTTTTACAATGAAAGCAACTTCAAATTTCCTACCAAATGAATGCACACCTTCCATGTACGGATCAAACTCGCCTCTCCTCTCTCTTACATAAGCTTCGTGATTTCGATGGGAACGTGGTTTTGCTTCGCTGACCCATTTGAATATCAGTGTATCTTCCGCAGAATAGTACGTTGGAGCTTTCGTTTCGGTCCCGTGCCGCCCTCAGGGCACCAAATAATACATTACCAATCATACTTCAGTCGATTTATTATTGATTCACTTAAACAGACACTCCTCTCAATGCATCACAACCTTAACGTGAATTATGGGGCGTCAACGTTCTTATGACTCTCTGGACTGTGCTGGCAGGAGCAATAATAATAGTTCCCGGTGGGATTGTATTTGCATTTTTCTCCATTTAGAAATTTAAAAAAATCATTCTGCCCTTCCAAAACGCTCGAGGTGCAGAACGGCATGGCTTTTACTAGATACGTATTACGTATACATTCCACCTACCACTCCTAATATTATCCATGATCGTTAAGAATAAATTACGAACAATACATGAATGAAATTTGAACAGCGTTCATTAGGCAATTGGCGGGTATGCATAACAACGCAAGCTGCATATACGTGTCTACCACCTCTATAGAAACACTCGAGCACTTTACAGTCGGAAAGTAACACATATAACCTTAAACATTAAACTGCGTAATGGAAACATAGTTATAATAATATTAACAGCCTTGAAGTATGATGATCAGGGTGAACTTACCTCTTCCTCTCGTCAGCCCTGGTTTCCTCTCGTTGAACCACGTTCGCTCCTGAGGATCCGATACTTCCGGCCTTCATTGTACTGCCTTCGGATGCCAAAGGCCGAGGATCAACACCTGGGGTTGGAAAGAAGTTCCTTGGTCTTGGGGTGCCGTGAGGAGTGCACTTGTAGCTGCCTTCGGGATGGGACTCTTGAATGTGGAACGCCTAGAGCCTTTTCTTGAGGCAAATGTGGGCGCCCTCTTTCTCCCTCCGCTACTTTCCGCAGCGTTTCCCTTATGCACTCAACTATCAACCCTAAACGGTGGGAATGACCTCATTACCAACGAACCCAAGTATCCTCTGCTGCTCATCACTAATTCATGCTACTTCGATGAATTACTCTGACAAAGAACGGCTAATGAGAACAAGGTATTGTCATGCTCTCATGTACCTAACAAATGCCTTCCGGTTTTCTCATTTTCCTCCCCACTCTTCTGCGTCCATGCCCACTCGACAAATGAAGCTAAGACAACTTCAAACTCAGCCAAAGAAACCTAATATATAGCCACCGGGGAAGTTGTACGCACTTGTGCAGGAGTATTTGCTCCTTCAACTCCAACGAGCGCAATGAGACCGAGTCATTTGCGTTGCCTACGTAGGCGCATGCGATTGGAGTGACGAAGAGGATTGAAAGAGAACAGAGGGAGCCAGGAGGAGAGGACGCAGATAAGACTTAAAACCGGAGGGGCATTTGACTTCCAACTCGAGGCATTTGCCTTTTGCAATCCCTTTTGAATCATCGTGGCTGGACACAAACAGTGAAGAGGGGGTAGGCGGAGTCCGCAACGGCAAAACTTCGCTGACCCCCTCTCAGGCTCCTCACATGTCTTCGAAGACGCGATGATGGTCGTGTTCGCTTCCAACCATTCAATCATCACGTTTCTTCATTTTTCAACATTGGCTTTAGTATATGCTTACATGATTCTTTGGAATTGTTGTGTTATATGAAAATAGAAACTTATATTTTAGCCTAAATGTTAGTATTAAGGATTCAATGGATGAAATCAATGGATTGGGGAAAATTTTCTATGGCAACTCCGAATAGAGAAAATAAATTTTGCGCCAGTTCTTTCTAAGTCAATACATTACTTGTTTAACGTTTCAAAAAATCGTCATGCCTTGAAGCATAATACATCATTACAAATACGATTGGAAACATTCAAAATCTCTGAACATGTATGCAGTTAAACTTCAGACGTTTAGAAATCGGATTAATCTTCGCAAATGATTTTCTCACAGCAGAAAACTTTTAGGAAGTGTCGGAGGGAAAACATTATAGTTACTCCACATTAGGCTTGAAATAAAAATGGCAGATCAAATATGAGGTTCCAAAAATACCCTGTTTGGGTGGCACAAAAGCGCATACTAAATTAATGGTTCGAACTTGGGACCATTGGGTGAAAGCGGAATGCAAAACTGAGGAGAGGTAAATAAAAGAAGTCAACTTTCGTCCAAGGTTCCTCAACTTTTAAATCTTTCGTTGACTTAAAACACGTACAAGACGGTTTCCAAACCCACACACTAAAGCCTTGTTGTCAAGTTACGATATGTTTGAGTTTGACAAGACTGCGGTAAACCACTTGGTATCGCAAGCAAACCATGCGCCCTCGCTCGGGTCGGTTGGGTAATTATTGAGCTTCATCCTCCGACTACCTTCACCTCCCATCCTGCCTTCATGAGGCGGTGTGGCTTGCCATATCACCTCATGGAGCTCAGCTTTTACGGACGAGAAAATTAAACGAGCCCTTCAAGATTTTTTGTTAAAGTTAACTGGTAACAACCGAGTTAGAGTTAGAGGAATACGAATGAAAATCATTCAGCGAAAAAAATGCCCGCGATTAGTGGTATCGTGTATAATTCACTGCATTGAAAGAGTTTGTAAGGGCAAATGCACCAATAGGAAAGATGGTTTATATTATTCAAAAATATATTGCGCGAATGGTGGAACATATTATTTATAGCTATAGCAATGTAAGATCATATGTTAGTCTAACGATTACTGCAGACGTATACAGTACAGATGTTAGTGTGCTGCAGATTTGTTAAATCTAAAAATACTTAACCAGATTTTTTTCTGTTTCTCGTAGCTAATGCAGTAAATATTCTCTCTAGTTTTCCGTGAATAGCTCTCCATGCCCAAGTCAGAGGTCGTTTACTGTTCCATTGGGAGCCGTTCCCTCTTACAATTGCTTCTCGGAACGAAGTTACACGGAAATAGTTTACTTGCAGCCGCGCAGAGAGACTGGTGGCCAAGTAACGTAGTTTACATGCTGCACAGTCAAAAAGAAGTAAATGGAAAACGGCGAACCCATCGCAACAGAGTGAGCGATGGCGATCCCAAAGTTTCATTTCCTGGCTATTCACTTGACGTCGGAGAGTGACCTAATTTCTCCAGAGGGAGCATAGGGAAACAATAGTTTCCGTATCCACTCTCCATATGATACAGGTGGGTAGAATCAGTTTCCCTCATTATTATCCCATGCGAGGATAGCGTAGTTCTCATCGGGGAGAAGGGGACCAAGGTAGCCTAAACAGGTATCTGAAGCCTTCAGTCATCAGGTCGCAAATCTCTCGCTATCATGCGCAACATTTGTATGCACTGTTTAACCGTTTATTTAGTCATTACTTTACTATTAATTGAATATTCAACGTGGGTTAAATGCACGGATGAGATTATTTTTAGTGATTTAATGTAGAAAATACCTATCTTTCGTTTTCTAATAGTAATAATTTGTGATAATCTTTTTAAATAACAAATTAGCTTTAGTAAAAATGATTTCATATAACCCTCATTCCAGACTAAAATTTCCCAATGGCATCGCAGCCTATGAAAATCCCAAGCCGTCAAAAAAATACCAGAAATGATGACAAAGTTTTTCTTCGTCCAATAATGAACAATACATGAAAAACATTTCTTCGCCGAAGCGTAGCAACTTTGAAGTACCACAGTAGTTGAGTATATCACGTAAAATTTCTGCAACGGGGGGAGAAATATTGCTTAAAAACTTCGCAACTAACTCATTGAACAGCCGCCAAAAAACATTAACCGAATGTTTTTCAGAGAATATTCCGAGCAGTAATTACACTATTTTTTTTATTTTAGGCAAATTTTATCAATATTCTTCCGAGATCGATTGGCTAGACTTTTTCACTTTAAATTGTAATGTGTTTGTTTAATCTTTCGTAAATGTAAGTATATACAAAAGTGGGCACAAAAACTATTTCAAGGAGTTTATTTCGATTCAAATTATAACAAACGATTAAAAGAGTCATCACCGAGACAGAAATCGACATTTAAATCAAGCATTGATTTGCCTCATACAAATATTGGTCCTTTCGCGTCGAATCAGGAAATGAATGCTATTACTTCATCTGCGAAATACAGCAAAATGAAGTACAGTGGGCAATCGAATCCATCTTTCACGCAAGAAGACCACGCCATTGTATTTCTCTACTCGTAGTACTTAGACAAGGGCCTAGGATAATAAGGTAGTAACAGTGCTTTTTAATAGTTGGAGAATACTGTATTAAATATTTCACAAATAACCTTTTGAATCACTATTGCAAAAAAGCTACAGGAATCAAAAATGTATCTCGTAAATTAAAAATTCGCCTCAATGCAGAGAACATAGAGATAGTTATTTAAGAAGCCATGTCTTGATGACATTGGAAGGATACCATGCAACATGTTTGCATAGTGAAGGAAGGACTTACGGTGTAGATTTTGCGAAGGGATGCGATTTCTCTTCATCCTGTACTGGATTGTCCTTTCCCCCGAGAGAAGATATGTAGTTTTAGTAACTTAACGGATTTATTCATTAGTAAATAAAAATAATTTTCGAGCGGTGATAGAATAGTGGTACCTGATGATAATACCCTTATTTTTTTAAAAGTTATATGAACAATAACATTTTTATCATATCTCATCTTGTAAGGACCCGTCATACATACAAGATTTCCTACTAAGGTTATACTAGATTTCACGATCAGTTGAAATCTCTGTGATATATTTATGATACTTTATTTCGATGCAGTAAATACTGTTGAGGCCAATTATTATTTCTGAAAAACCAATTTGTATTAAAAATTATATCCAAAGAACAGGCCAGATGCATTTCTTGTAAGTAATGCCTCTTAGCACGCTTCATGAACATTTTGGACTATCTCTCCCTTTGTTAGTTAACGTCTTCTATCCCAGGAGACTTTTTTACTCTCCTATGTGATTGTTTTTACGAAATACTACAGAATAATGATCTCTCTTATTTTATGTAATTTTATATGTTCCACTATAAATTGGCAATTACTGCTGTATGTGGACCGCTTTTAATTGGCAATTACTGCTGTGTGGGCTAATTTTTAATGATCAATTACTGCTGAATATGGATTAATTTTAAAATATAAAATAAATGAGAATAAAACACGGTTTACATTTGAAATAAATTCAGTGAATGACAGATATAAAATATGTATTTAATGGAATGCGATAAATGAACCATCCACAATCGGAGGAACGAGATTTGAAAGGAGATTCAAATTTAAATACTACATTTTCAAGATTTATTTTTGCTAGAGTTCAAGCATCCTAGAGGGGTCAAAGGGAATTAATTACACTCCATCGCCCGCTTCAAATCACCAATTCGACGACAACGCCAGCGGTGAGCACTGATTTTCAGCCAAGGATTGATTCGTTGATGTGGATGGTAACAGGAACCCTTGGCATTTGGTACACTGTGCCAACCTAGGCTTTTTTCACCCGTACCCGCCTTCCTTATATAGAGTGTGAATGGTTCAAGGACGTCAGGGTAGAGGTAGAGGGAGTTATTTTTTTTAATTGAACGTCAATTGATCTTTCCGTAACCCATTATCTCAAATTATTATACCCGTCATGATCTGTCGTACATTTTGCAGTACCATGTTGATGACGTCAAAAAAAGTAAGAGAGTCGACGGCCGTTGTCTACAGCGCACAAGTACGTATCTGTTAAAAGATTTTAATATTGGAGAACAATCGAAACACCAAGTATACGTGTTATGAGCATTGCCGATAGCCCAAATGAAAACAATAGTTAATCAAAAGTTAAATGTGTCACTAACAAATCAGGATGAATAATTTTTCCAACCCTAGTGAACACCAAATTTTTTAAAAATTAAGTTTCTTTGCTCATCGATATGATAAATTTCAGTAGCATTGCATTAAATTATATCTTCACTTTAGCAATGAATATATTTCGTAATACCAAAGCTACAAGTTATCGTATTTTCCAATTATAAGAGATTACGATGAGTGCACAACTTCACAACAAACTGGACGTTCCAACCTTAATATTCATATTATCCCGTTCTTCTTATGATGGAGGCATGTTCAAAACGTTCCCGAATATTTTTATTGCCATAAAAATACTTCACTAACAAATTATTGATCAGGGTCCCGTTTAAATTAGGTCCCTTTCCAAACGTATACGCATATCCCAACGGTGTTTCTACTTTTTGAAATAGTCCTGACACACTTCTTTAGGAATGCTCATAAGGTCCTCCGTCGAATTTTTCTCTAACTATGGAATAGTAGCAAATCCTCTTCCTTTGAGCTGGGTTTTAGTTAGAGGGAGAGGATAAAGTGACATGGGGCCAGGTCTGGTGAGTGGGGTGGTTGGGGAAATACAGCTGTCTTTTTTATGGCTAAAAACTCACGAGTTCTGAGAGACGAATGAGCCGGCACGTTGTCATAGTGAAAAAACCACCCCCTGCTCCTTCGAATTTCGGGCCGTTTCCGCCTGATTCTCTCCCTTAGGCGTTACATAACCCCCAGCCAGTACTCTGTGCTGTTTGGCCTTTAGGTAGGTACTTGTGATGCCCAACCTCCTTTGCATCGAAAAAAACTGCCCACTTCACCTTGGTATTCGAGCGAACTAGTCGAGTCTTCTTGGGGCGTGTTTCATTAATCCATTGTGAAGACTGCATTTTTGTTTCGATCTTATACCCATGAACCCATGAATCATCACCTGCTATGATCCTGGACAAGGTTTCATCCTTTTCAGCTCGATCAAACAGCTCCCCACAGACTTTAACTCTATGTTGTTTCTCGTCTGGATCTGTCACCAGGTGAGACACGAATTTGGGGGCGACTCGATGCATCCACAATATTTCAGTCAGGATTTCAAAGCACGAACCCATCGAGATGCCACACTCTTCTTCAAGTTGGCTGTCAGTCAAACATCGATTTTCACGAATGAGAAAGTTCATTTTCTCGATGTGGAGGTCATCTGTCGACGTTGATGGTCTTCCAGGACGCTCGTCGTCTATCACTAATCGCCGCCACCTTTTGAACCGGGTACATCACTCATAACACGCGGTACGTTTCATAGCATTATAAGACTTGGTAATCAGCTCAAAAGATTCCGTGAAAGATTTGCAGAGTTCAACGTTGAATTTCACTGAACAAAGCTGCTCCTTCAAAGAGTTCATTTCCGCGGATCCGATTTTTCACCGCACTCCACGAACACTACTTCACGTCAACGGCCGTAACTAATCAGCAAAACAAGATACCAATAAGGAGGTAGAAGGCGGTTATTTAGGGAGTTTCCGCAGACACAACACTTTCAATTGGACTAAAGAATAATCAACTGGAGGCGCGCTATTAAAAAATGTCGGGTTATTGAACAGACCTCTTAAAACAACGACTTTGAATGCATTTCCACTTCTTTTCAAAAGGAAGGTGGATAAAAAACTGACGCACCTTGTAATATTAGAATAAATACTTACATAGGCTTATGAAACTTCCACATCTTGCACATATAAGGGTGTTCAACTCCAAAAGTAATTGCATAGTTGTCACATAAAGCAAACATTTTCATATGGCAAACGCGAGTTTCATGTCATCACAATTCACATACGATACCCACTAATTTTAATCCATTGATTTACGATGTAAAAGAGCTACGCTGTTTGTAGCATTAGAGCAGTCATATAAATAACACCCTCATTTATGCATCCAGTAACGACCCACTTACTATTAATGAACGCTGTAGCAACAAACATTTAACAATTTAGCTCATCGCAATCGTATGCACTTTTGATAGTCGATAAACACCCAGTAAATTCGCTGCATACAATGAAGCATTTCGACAAACAAAACAACATCTGTACCGTAGAGAGACGATAAAAATTTTAAAATGGCATGGAATAAAAGCAAACGCTGAAAACATTTTCAGATGAGAGCATTTCACTACCCCATGTACGGCCCGCGCACTTCACCCTACTGCGTCTGAGAGACGAGATTTGGTGGAGAAGGTAACCCCCATGGAGGCATCTTATCCAGCCTCCGACCGGATCCCAACGTTGCGTAACTCTGGTGATCTAACAGGAGCCTGATTCAAACTTGCCACACCTAGCCTACCAAAGAGTACGTATATTCATCGAAAATTACAAACAAGAGTGGAAAGCCCCTCAGCCTGACAAGAAATTGATATGGGAATCCTCTAGTCATTTTTTCTTAAAGGGCATTTTCAAATCGAATACGAAAAACTCGTCTCAAGCGTTGGTACCAATGGCGTTGAATTAACATTTATGAAATCGTCACACTCTGATGAATGTGAGGTAATCGAAAAATAAAATTGCTCAGAAACTTTCTTTTACTCAAAGCAAGAATCACAAAAATTATTGTAGCTCAGCACGAAAGGGGGGAAATTAGTACAATCGACGTACTCATTTATGATTCAAAGAATAGTTCATGCCCCAGTCCACCACGTCAAAAGGATTGCTCCAGATCAATGAATACGGTACACGTCGGTTGATCTTTCAGTCTTCCCTTCTTGACCTTAAGTCTGAGAGGGTGAATAGCGTCCATTGTTTCTCTACTTCTCCGAAAGCCAAATTAGACTTCATTTAAGCACTTAATCACTTTTCTTTCCATTCTTAGGTGTATTATTCTTAACAGAATCTTCGATAGCTGGCTCACAGGCCTATATATATACTCTTATATACATACATGCGGGTCGCGGTGGTCTAGTGGGCAGAGCGTTGGACTACTGACCGGAGGGTACCAGATCTTCCTGGGAAACCATAACCGGCACAGGGAAAGGAACTGGCCCCCCTACCCTGATGTGTGGATATTCACACGCCGTCGGGCTTGGTACACGGGTGAGCTCTACCATCACCTACTAAACCGACCTTCGGGTTGATTACTGTGTTTATGGTTTATACATACATATACATACTCTACATATATATACTCTTATAGCCCAGACTATTGGCTAGCTACTGTTCCTTGGGTGGTGGTATTCACGATGCCTTCGCATCGCAGTGCCTTACGTGTTAAAGTAATTTTCACCATGTCTCCATTGAGTTGAGCTTCTCTGTACTCATTACTTTGGTCACCTCCTTCACTCATACACAGGAGAGCTACTGGCCTCCCTTGTATGAGTGAAACTACACTATACTACTCTGTGTAATTAGCGGCTTATTGTTTGGATTCAACCACGCACCCCCCTTCGGCACATTACTAGGCTTTTGTAGGTGTTTTTATGGTACCTTACCAAACTTCTACGACCTGCGAGTAACTCCGGCAAACTGTTCGTGACAGTTCATGCATCGAGTACCCACGACTATTTCGTAGCTAACCTTTATAACTGGAGGTCCCCTGATTATCCGAGAGTCGGCGTGGCTTGAAGCTCAGCCACGAGAAAAGGGAGTTAGAAGAAGAGTTTTTTGCATTGAGATACGGGTGGTAGAAAGTATGCGAGGATAATGAATGAGTTACCAAAATAAGTAGTATGGGACTTAACAATTTTAGTTCCATGTCAATTAGGCTTTACGAGTACAGAAGCGTGAAGTTTTAGTGTCGAGCCTACACTTATCCTAAGCCGGTACTACCAATAATAACTACTTGCCGTGATCGGAGTTTGCACTATTTCCCAATCATTAATTATTGATGGGCATCATTTAGATGTCCGTAGACGTTTTTGATTCTAAGGAAAGTATTGTTTTTATGAGAGAGATAAAATGAGACTTCATCCGTAGAAAGTTCTCCGAAATTACACTGTTAGGCTATTTAACTCTACCGATGGTGGAAGTGTGTGGCCCCAAAGTCACCAGGGCTTTCGAAAAACTACCCATGAAAAGGAACTGTTTCAGGTTTAACTACACGGAATTTCTCCATATCACAAGAAATTGTGAAAAACACTACCATTCATTTGCAAGATACTATGGTAATCTACCAGTTAAGGCAGGTTTTCAATAGACACAAGCTATGAAACAATAGAGCCATAATTCCCTTATCTCCCCTAAGGAAACACAACCCAACATCCTACTCAACATTAGGCCCTTCTCTGAAATTTTGGTCAAGGCGAATGATTTTTACTCTCCTTATTTGTGGCATTTTAATGCACACATAGCGGATGACTCCGTTAAAGTTACTGTTGGTTTCTTAAAAATTTGTCTTTTGTATTAGGCCCCTCTTCAACTCTGTATACTTCCTTCCTCCATCATTCCTTCCAACATCCCCATTCTATTCTGGCCCCTTTCTCATTTGCCTAACATTTTCCTCTCTATCATAGTCATCCATTAGCTCGTTAGAAAAGGAGGGAAATCCCACTGCCAATCAAAACAACCTGAATTTATCTTTCCTTCATCTTGCATTTCTCTGCTTTCTTCTCTCTGCCTCACTATCCTCAGCACTGCCTTGTTTTCTTTTCCTTTCTGTTCTTCTCCAAACCTACATTTCAAAATCAAATGCCTCCAATGTACCCCTATCATATAGCTTCAATGACCATGATTCTTAACATCCTTATTAAACGTCCCTCATTGATTCCCTCCTCCTTGTGAAAGCTTCTTTGCCTTAAGTAATTCTTCTCCGTATGCCCCTACTATTACCTGCAGGCCCCGGTGGTGGCGTGGAAATGTTATAACCTAAAAACCGAGAGTTCATGGGTTCGATTCCCATCTAGGTGGATTTCCCTCCTTCTTGGCATGGATATTCATAATTGTCTTTTTTGTATGTTTAATGTTTCGGGGTTCAGCAGATGAAGGGACTATATATTTCAATCTCACCCAATAAAGATGTTGAATAAACACAACTTTGACTATTTTGATCCAAAAAACTTCCAAGAAATGTAAACTGCTCCACCTGCTCTAGTTTTTGCCCTCCTATTTTAATTTTTAACTTATTCTTTATATGACTCTAAAACCTCATAACCTTTGTTTTATTTACATTTATCCTCATCCCAAATCTATTGCATTGAATTTCTAGTGCACTCAGCAATGCATGTGACCTCTTGGCTGACTGATGAACTAAAGCTTGATCATCAGCAAGCCTAACTGATTTAATTTTTGAACTCAACAGTTACTTAACTGGGAAAAATGATCACTGAAAACTTGAGGAGTGATGCAGAAATTAGAATGAGAAGAGCCATGGCAAGGGTAACTTCCAATCAAATGCAAAGGTTGCTATGCAATTGTCTTAAACAGGAGCTGAGGAAGAAAAGGGTGAAGTAGAGTGCAATAAGGCATGGATGTGCAACATTCACCTTGGGTAAAAAGAAAAAGGCAGTATTGAGGCACTTGAAATGTGTGACTTGTAGGAGATCTGAAAGAATAAGATTGGTGGACAAGGTGAAGAATGAGGAGGTGCTAAAAAAAATTTGAGAAGAGAGAACTCTCCACACTGTGACCCAGAGGAGAACTGGAAAGGGCATATAACAAGAGGAGAAGCAATATGAAAACGAGTGATTGAGAGAACAGTGGAAGGAGAAAAGTGACAAGAAAGGAGATTGAAAATTTTAGATGAAAACGAGGATGGAAAAGTTATAGAGAAACAAAGGATCAGGTAAAGGACAGAAACAGATGAACACAAAAATGGAGTATGGGACTTGCCAAGCGGCAGAAAACCAGGTAATGATGATAGGTTTGGAATTGGATTTTTGAGGTAAATATTAAAATTCTTATTCTTTTCATCTTTAATTAATGAAACCTGAAATTTGAACTGATTCCACACCCTTCCTATTCCCCGATCTTGCACCGTGCAAAATTTATTTTTTTCCTCAGCTCAAGAGATACTTCAAGGGTAATTTTTACACCTCGGACAATGAGGCAAATGCAGCTGTCAAGTTCTGGATTCGAGAAAAGTCGGAAGAGTATTTCATTGACAGCATGAAAAAACCTGTTACACATTGAGAGAAATCGTTTCTAGATAGATAGATAAATGGAAAGCTTTTACCTTTTGGATCCTATATTTTATCATCCAATTATAATGCCTAGCTTAATATTCCCCCTCAAAAACACATAAAATTCGTTCAGTTTACATTCATCACATCCCACACCAATCACACTAATTTTCCAATGTGCTCAGCAATTAAAGAAAACAGTTGGCTAACTGGCCAATCAAAGTTGGATAATCCATAATCCTAACAGATTTTATGAATTCCTCACTGACTTTTATTTCTAGACCCATGCTTCCCTTACAATAACCTCCACATATAAATTTCAATATTGCAGGTAATATTAGGAATCCTGGTCTTACTCCCCTGTCTATCACTGCCCATCCGAACTCTCTCCAATCTACTTCTGTTATACATTCTTAAATTCTACCTAATTTACTACATTGAATATCTTGAAATCTATAACACAAACTAATACATCTTGATTGCACTCGATGTACCTTTATATTAGTGACTTCATTACTGCTTTGACATCACACCTCTTTTGAAATCTGAAATCTCCCCTTCCTTAATCCAAGCCATCATCCCTTAAGTTTTCCTCCTCTCCATCCTTTGCCTGATTTATTAAATGTATCCCGTTTGTCTTTGCCATTAGCAAAGAGTTTGGAGAGAGTTTGGGATGTGTAAAAGGCCGCTTTGAGTGTAGTTGGAAGGCAACTTGAGATTTTATAGGATATATCTCATAGGAAAGGGATCAAATACCACTTGAATTCTTTAAAAGTGGAGGGCTGAGAGGGGGAAATTTGGCTTATGGCCATAGTTTTCTGCTTTTTTTGGATCATTTGTCCAACCAGGTTTGGATTGTATCCATTGCTGGTGGCTATATTTGTATTTGCTCTGAGTTCCTTATTGAAATTCGTGGGGTAAAGGGGGATGTGCAGAAGCTGGTGTATCATCGAGTGGAGGGCTGCATATTTGTGCAAAAATGGTGGGCGGAATCATTGGAAATTATATGATCCGTATATGTGGGTTCCCTGAAAATAGAGAACTCATGTCTATTTTCTTTTATGGTGATTGCCAGGTCTGAGAAGTTAATTGCGCTGTTAACTTCTTTTTCCATGGAAAAGGAAATGTTAGGATGGATTGTGTTGAGGTAATAGTGGAAGGAGCCTAACTGGCAGTTTGACCTTGTCCACTTAAACTGGAAACATTTGAAAATAGGTAAGCTTGAAATGAGCACCTGCAAAGGAACCGCTTAGTAACGCCATTACTCTATTTTTTTCTCAGAGATACCTAAGGTATTTAAAATACATATTATTTCTACCCTCTGGCTAAACCTAGCTAGTGACCTTCTATCTTTCTATATTAGAAAAATAGGTGTTCTTATTTCTTTCTATTTGTCCTCATCTCGTTCTGGGAATTTAGGTGGCTAAACTCTTAAGCAAGTCCTCTCTTAATTGATAGCTTATTGTAATGAAAAAAATGGATACATGCACTGTTGTTTATAAGCCGAGTAGATATTGACCTTTACCTAAAGAGGTAAGTTTTGGATATCGTTCAGCTATGATGACTCCTCAATTCACCGATTCCAGAATACCTATTGGTTAAAACATTCGTCCCAGAGAGTCAATTCTCATAGTGTTCAGGTATAGTTTTTCTGTTTATTGTTGTTATAATATCATGGGAGCCTAAATTTGACAATACAGGAAGACAAATGTGGAGAATAGGTTTTTTAGGAGACATGAAAAACAATAGAAAGTAAGAAGAGCTGTTGAAGGCAACAATGCTGGAAGAATTTTCTCTTTTACAAGTAGTGACCTAACACCCCCCATCATAAACCCTTGCGGCGGCTTGCGGGGTATTATGTAGATGTATGCAGCGGAAATATACACCACTTTTTCCACATGTTTCCATCAGCTGTCGGATGGTGGACCTGTGCTGCTGCAGGCTGGAAACATGGGAAGTTCCTGGCACTGGTTTGTCCAATGAAGTCATGATGATTTTGGAGATTTGTGGTTTGATGGCCAGAGATTTGTTCTGCAGGGCTACCTCACAATTGGTGGCTGAATTCTTAATGAAAGATTCAGAGACTATTTTTGGGGGGCAAACTTAAAACCTTTCTTTAAGATATTCATCTCTCCTATGGTGAACATATGGTGACTTAGTTGACAACTTTTGCGACCAGAATAAAGTTTGATGCTGTTTGAGCACCATTATGCAATGTAATCGAGGGGTATTTTGGTGGTGCATTCATTAAAAGAAGACGACTTAGTTTTTTCACCTGGAATTCAAATTTCTGAGAAGAGATTTTAATCACTAATCCTTCAACATCATCCACAAAAGTAGTCCACACCGCCAGATATAGCTTGAAGCAAATTTCTAGGTGCAGGCAATATAAATAATGTAAGAATCTCTTCTGGCATACCACAGTTTCAGCTCTCCCTTAACCACTGGATTTTTGCCTTGTGTATTGCTCTCTTGGCCATTGTGAACCAAGACGTGGCACAGTTCTGTATGTATGCTGGGAACACTTCCTTCTTGAGGCACTTATCATTATTGAAGAGGATATTCAACAATGCAATGCTGTATTTGATGGAAAGTTTTTTGTAGAGTTTCGCCTGTGCTGCCATACTAGCTTCATAAATATACTTTACACTTTCATACATTTTTTTATTGTTCTATAGTCATCACAAATTGTCACCTTTACCAATTTTGGAATGAAACCAACACACCTAATCAAATGATCTGCTCAAATTTCTCCCTCATGTATGCTACAAATTAACCAATATAACTCCTCCTCCCATATTTTCCTAGGCCTTGAAGAATTCTTCTGGTATGTAATATATTGCCACAGCTGCATTTGATTTCAATTGCCTTCATGTTTTTTCTTTAATCTTGTAATCAGTCACGCCCTGCCCTAGCCAACCATCATCTGCATCATATTCCCTTCCTACTTCTAAACTTGCTGACTTAATATCCTTACTATAAAAATTCATCACATTTTCTAATTATCTTTCTTGAATATTACCTGATTCAATTCATAATTTGGCCAATGTATCTTTGATAGAGTGCAGAAATTATTACTTCTCAATTCCTAATAGTTCTTTCATTGAACATTTGGAGAAAAAATTTATAAATAAAATAATAGAGCTAAGAGCGTGTATATAGAAAGAGATTACAATATCGATAGAGGCAACTTAATATCAGGAATATTTGACTCGTTGAGGGATAGAAAGGAAATGAAATCGTTGGTTTTGGGAATGAATCCAGCTGAACTACTCGTGTCATTATGAAAATGGAATAGAGAGAGTTTTGTGGGCTCATTCATCTCTCATTCATTGTGGGCTCATTTAAGGATCCTTCTTCAATTCATAGGTTTTGAGGAGGCAATAGATAAGAGTAAACAGGGCAACATTAATGAATCTTTTGCAGAAAACTGGAGTAGACTGGAGGGATGGAAAATTTATATAGTGGTACATCAAGACTAAGTCAAGGATAGTTGGATAGTTAATGTGAATTCAGAATGAGTAGTAAGCAAGGGATTAAGATGGGGATACCCATTATCACTTATTTTTTACAATACATACGCGGAGGATATGGTAAACGAGGCTAGAGAAGGACAGAGGTGGAATATGCGAATGATCAAGCATTAGTTAGTCAGTCAACCAAAGGATTACAATATTTACTCGGTGCATCCCAGAATCAGAGTGATGGGTATGGGATGAGAATTAATAATAAGAAAGGGTAGGTAATGAGATCCTCCAGTAGTAGATTAGGGTAAACATCAAAATTGGGGAGGACAAAATATAAACAAGCAGAAAAGTCACCTATTTATGAAGCATGTTAGAGGGACATTAGTAGTATGGACATTAAAAGAATCATAACGTACTGAAGTGTTTAACAAGAGGCAGGAGTTGTGGAGTATGCTTGCATTTTCACAACACTGACAGTAAAACCCAAAAACATTCAAATTATCAGTGTTCCTAGTGATGGCGGCACCAACCTAGGGAATAATTTCTTAAGCACTATGAGATCTCACACACTCATGCAGACAGGAATTTCAATCAAACAAAATCTGAGCTGACAATGTTGTGCTACTATGGATATTGAAGGTAGAGTCTGTACTCACCAGGCCCTACTTACGCCATTCTTTTATCATTTAAATTACAAAACTCAAGTAATTAATTTCTTTAACTAAAAATTTCCCCAGTCTCCTTTGGGCATGTTGGGCAAGATCATTATTTTGTATCTTGACATGTGTGATCAATGAAACCAGAATAAAAAAAAACACATGTATACGCTCCAAACCCTCCCATGGACTACAACCTTGACGGGGTGGAAGGACTTGTGTGTTCCGATGACCCCTAGAGCTTTGCTTCCAGGAGTAATAATAAAGTAATAATAACACAGGCCTACAAAACAAATTTTTTTTGGTGCCAGGAATCTTTGTGATGATTTTAACTATATTTGTAGAGCTGAATCCAAATATGAAATCCGTTTTTATTTTACAGCTCTACTTTTTTAGATATGGCACATCTTACGATTAGTTGTTTTAATATTTGATATATTCCGGGTTGGTTGTTGGGAAAGAAAACATCATTGCTGAATCTTTAGTTGAAAGAGAGAAAATCATCTTACCGCCTCTACATATTAAACTAGGCCTAATGAAGCAATTTGTAAAGGCTCTTGACAAGGATGGACCATGCTTCCGCTACTTAAGACTAAAGATGCCCCATATAAGTATTGAAAAACTTAAAGCTGGTATTTTTGAGGGGCCACAAATCAGACAACTTACAAAGGATCCTGCTTTTGTCGAGTCTATTAATGAGACTGAAAAAATTAGTTGGATGTCATTTGTTGAGGTCATAAAAAATTTTCTAGGAAATCACAAAAGTGAAAATTATATTGAGCTGGTAAACATTATGCTCAGTAACTTCAAATCACTTGGATGTAACATGAGCACAAAAGTTCACTACCTACACAGCCACTTAGACAATTTTCTTGGAAATTTAGGAGACACAAGTGAAGAACAAGGTGAAAGATTTCACCAGGATATAAAAACAATGGAAGCTCGCTACCAAGGAAGATGGGATAACCCTATGATGGCAGATTACTGCTGGTGCTTAAAACGAGACTGTTTGAACAAAGTGCACACAAGAAAATCGCGCAAAAGAAGCTTCCAATGTGTTGAGTGATGTTTTTATGTATTTTTTTCTTTTCAATTTGTTTTATTACAGTAAAAAATTTTAGTATTTGTGTTCAATCGTATTGCAAAATTCTGTTGCGTTTGTGGGTGATTTAACAGCCCTAGAAATAAATCAAGTCTTTATATTTAGTGGGTTTTATTATTAATATAATATTCCCATATCATCATGTAGAAGATTTTTTTACGTAAGTAACAACATATCTATATCTTGAAAACTATAGCTGATAGGAAAAAACTAGTGTCATAATTGGATTCAGCACCCCAATTGTTCTATAAATCATCATTAAAAGCTCCGGCACCAAAACCACTGTTGGCCTGTGTAATTGCTCATGGTAGGGCCACCCATGCCAGATAGGTCAAAGGTTAGGAGCCAGACGAAAGGTAGTCCACACAGCTTCTGTTCCTCAGTCAGGCAGCTCAGAGGTGTCTCTCCCTAGTGGGGTGGCCATTGAGTGATGGTGTCATGTTAAAAACACTACTGATTAAGGCAAAGGGGAAACCACCTCAATTATCATTCCCAAAATTGTTATAATGGACACAATAGAGAATACAAGTCCCAGCAACTGCGGGACTCGGCCCAATCAGCTGTGTGTCATGCTCTGAGGCAGGGGAGGCAAGGCTTCTGCGGTCATCATCCCACAAAACCCTTGCAAGGGAAAACCAACAGCACCAGCATAGAAGACAAAGAAGAAGAAGACAAAATTAGTTAGAATAGGAACTTGGAATGTTAGGACAATAATGAGGACAAGAAAATTAGAGATTATTAAGTAAGAGATGAAAAGAGGTAATATAGATATTTTAGGTCTATATACGGTCAGGTGGAAGAATAGTAGGGATTACTGGAGTGATAATTATAGAACAATATACAGCGGCAGAGACGAGAGCCAACAAGGGGTTGCCATAATATTAAAAGAAGCGGTAGGAAGAAGCATAGTCAGCATAGAACAAGCAACGGATAGAATATTACTAGTAGAGATTAAATAAGAACTGACGAACTTGGCCATTGTTCAGGCATACATGCCACCAAGCGACCATAAGGAGGAGGAAGTCAATAGGATATACGATGAGTTAGAGGATAAAATCACGTGTTCCTACAGGGAAACATTTGATATTGATAGGGGATTGGAATGCGATGGTAGGCGAAGGAAGATATGGTGATGAGGTGGGGGACTACATTTTAGGAACAAGGAATGACCTCAGAGAGAGAGCAATTGAGTTCTGTAGGAGACGGGGGTTAGTCATCACCAACACATGGTTCAGAAACTAAAAAATGTTTAGGTATACATGGAAAATGCCAAGTGACTCAGGAAGGCATCAGTTAGATTATATTATGATTAGGCACAGGTTTAGGAACAGTGTGATTAATTCGCACAGTTTCCTGGGAGCGGATGCAGACTCTAACCACAATTTAGTTGTTATGAAACGTAACGTCTGCTTCAAAAAGATAAGGCATGGACGGCGGGTTAGGAAATGGAATGTAGAAGCATTAAATGGATTAACAAGGAATGAGTATCAGCAGGCTGTAGAGAAAATGATGGATGATGGTAACGAGCTGAGTGCTATCAAAGAAAAATGGGATTGTATCAAGAAAGTGATATCGAAAGCTGCAAAAGACATTATAGGAACCATTAATGCAAAAAGGATAAGAAAACCATGAATCACGGATGAGTTTATTACGAAGATGGATGAGAGAAGAAAATGGAACAGAGTTTAGCAAAATGAAGTACAAAGAGTTATATAATAAATAGAGACAGGCCACAAATAAAGCAAAAGAAGCATGGTGGAAAAAACAGTACGATGATATGGAAAGTTAGCAGAGGAAGGGTAAAATTGGTGCATTCTACAGCAAGGTTAAATCACTATCAGGAAGTAAAAAGGAAGGATATGCACTAAAAGTTACAAATTAGTGGGGTAAGATAATAGTTGACACAGAAAAAATCCAAGGTAGATGGAAGGAATATATGGAAGTACTGTACAGTAAAGAACTTAGGCCAACAAGGTTAGACATAGAAAGGGAACATGACGTAGAAGATTGCTTATGTCCAGGCATACTCGACAATGGGATAGAAAGGGCATTAAGGGAGATGAAACCAAATAAGACTGTGGGGGTAGTCAACATTCCAGCAGAACTACTGAAACGTTTAGGAAAATGTGGGAGGAAGACTATATGGACTGATTCATAGTATCTACGAGGAAGAAATCTAGCTGAAAGATTTTGTAAGATCATTGTTAGTTCCTTTCTGAAAAAGGTAAAGGCTACATCATGTGAGGACTACAGAACAATAAGTTTCATATCCCACGCAGCTAAAGATGTTCACAGGATCATCAGCAAAAGGATAGAGTAGGGCAAATGATTACTTAGGGGATAATCAGTTTGGATTTAGGAAGGGGGGAGGTATGTGCGATGCCATTGCAGTAATGAAATCACTAATTGAAAGGAATATAGAATACAATCAAGATGTATTTGCCTGTGTCGTAGATTAAAGCTTTTGATATAGTGAATTGGGAAAAACTTATCATCATATTGCAGAAAATAGGAATAGATTGGAGGGACAGGAGGCTAATCCGCAACCTGTACATGTCTCAGACTGCTCAGGTGTGAGTGGGGAACTGAGAGTCCGGACGGACAATATTAGGAAGAGGTGTGAGGCAGGGTTGCCCATTATCACTGGTGCTGTTCAACTTATATCTTAATTCTGTACAGCCCCTTTCCCAAAACAACATTAATCTTTGACAAAAATAGAAATTAATAAATACAATCAATCTTTCACAGAAACAACTTTATTTAAAATAGATTCTTGGTAAATAAACTATTTGAAAGCACTTATGGCAATCACTCGAGTTTTTCTAAACTTTGGTTCTTTGTAATACCAATACACAAGGAAATATCATACATTTTATGTATCACATCATTAACTGCAACTTATTTTTCATAAATCTTTACCTGTATAATTTGCTGAAGATTTCACTACATAAATGCAACAGCATAATACCCGTATGGTAAATCTGATTTAAAGCATTTCCACCCTTTGGACAAGAAATAATCTAACAAAAATTCACAAAATGGAATATCTAGATGGTAAATAATGGTTTTCAACAGTGACCATAAATTATGGTAGTTGTCCAATATGTGGACATTATCTATTTAGTCAAGGAAAGGATATATCCTTTGCTTGCTAATACTCCACGGCACTTGATGTGAATGTGGTATCTTGTAGCCCATTCGAGGGAATGGTTGAACATGCGTTTGGCGAGTGGAAAATCTAGGCCTGCAATTGCTGCTTCCAATGAAGAGTCGGGAAGTATATCTGAAAAAAGAAAATATATTATTCATTTCTGAAAGTTTGCCCTACTAATCTCCATACAAACACATTTACATATGCACAAAAATGTATCTATGAGTATTTTCCATTCCATTGATATAACACATTAAAGATGTGACAAATGTTTGCTTTATGATAGCCTTGACACCCACTAGACTGCTGCTAAAGTTTCTGCTACATACATCACATGGTTTCATTTTCATATTCAACTGAAGCAACAAACTTTTGTTTATTCAGAAAAATGGAAAGTAATTTAGTTTTGTGCAGTGATTAAACACTTCTATGAGATCTTAACACTTAAAAAGAGATCAAAGCTGGCTTGGTCAAAGCTCATGACACCCATCTGCCCCTTTGTTTTCAGTCCTTTACAATTGGGTAAATGAGTTTAAACGTGGCCGCACATCCACAAACAACGAACATCAATCTGATCATCCAGCACAATTGACTTCCTCCAAAATGATAATTACAAAATCCACAATATGGTTTTGAGTGATTGACAAATTTAAGTTTGCAAAATTGTTGAAGTCACAGCTATTATAACATAAAAAATCTTTAAAGTTTCTTGCTTCAATTAAATATGAAAATGAAATCACACCATGGGAACAGCTGAAACTTTAACGGCAATCTAGTGGGAGATGAGACTTACTAAAAGCATATTCAAACTTGAAGAAACCACTTGGCGGAAAATGAATCACGTCAAATGAGGAAGGCATCACCAACACACACAACAGATGCCTATTTTAAGGGCCTTGCAAAATCCTACTTTCTGCACGACTGAAAAAAGTTGGAGAAACACTGTAGAAAGTGTAAGAGCCAAAATGAATAATGCTGAAAATTAAATAAAATAATTTGTTTTTCTATTTTTCCTGAAGACTTACTGATTAACCCACATAATCTCTCTTCCCTGCTGATGCACATCATAATTAATAACGAACAAATTGGAACAGAAAAAGTATTTTATCAGACTTTGTACACTAAGTGAGCTCTTTTTTCATACAATCATTCCATCTGAAGTCTGGCAGTGGTTTGAGACAGAGTGTGAGCTAAGCTTTAATTACATTCAAGTTAAATTATCAACAGTTCTAAAATATTGCAAGAAAAAATATTATTACATTTTTATATAATATGTATTATTTTTTTAATATTTATGTTGTTATATTTTATGTATATATTATTTTTTTTATCCCAACATTCTTTTTTTGTAGCAGTTTCAATTGTGCCCCTCTCCGCTTAAGTTGAACAAAACATTTTCATCTACACCTAGTATTTATACTCAGGTCAAGAAATATAATTGCCTAACCTTCACATATAAATTCCACTATTATGGTTAAAATATATAAAATGACACATGAAACTCAGAAAATATTAGTCTTGAAAAAGCATATGCTAGAGAAAACATTAGACAAACAAGGAAAGGCCAGGAACAGGATAGGGATGTTGGACAGGATGAAGTCAGGAAGGAAGCACACAGAAATGAAGAAGGACCTGATGTAGAATATGTTGCTGGATATGCTAGAGAAAACATTAGACAAACAAGGAAAGGCCAGGAACAGGATAGGGATGTTGGACAGGATGAAGTCAGGAAGGAAGCACACAGAAATGAAGAAGGACCTGATGTAGAATATGTTGCTGGATTGTGTTTTGATTTCGAGTCGCAAAATATTTATTTGATAGTTGTGTCCATCCAAAAACCTACCTTATCCAGTAGATTACCATATAATAATAATTAAAATAGCCCAAATGAGATAAAGTAGATTCAACCTATGTCAGCAATCATTGCTTACATTTACTGAGATAATCATAGTACCTCCACTGTAAATTGCATTACTAACCAACTGGGTCGCTGTGAGTCAGCAACTGCACTCCATTCTCTCGGGTGAAACTCTGGAGGGGTGGAGGCACCACACAACAGTGGGCTAGGTTAATTTGAACAATCCCTGGCTTAACCTGATGGAGAGAAAAACAAGAGTTAATATGCACAATGACAAATTTTATAGATACCCAAGAATTAAAAGTTTCCCTCGATTTTGCATAGACTGATAATTGCACAGATTTTTACTGCTACTTACTCTCCTACGTTGTACAGAGTACATCTAACAAATATTAATATCTAACTAATATCTAATAAATCATTATATTTACCATATCTGCTGAATTATTAGGCTTCCCATATTTTTTTGACTGCATGATTTTAGGATAATGTATTCCAAGGATACATGGGCAAACCAGAATATACTTTATACTTCAGACTACACTTCGTGGAATTGTGTGATGTCCATATTAAAGGAGTTTGTAATTTTCCACGGACTTTACGTTAAAATAAGGTCTATGGGAATTACAAACCAAAATACATTATGCACCATATTTTTACGAGGTTTGAGTGATAAATTATGGTAATAATAGTTTGCACTTGCAAACTCAACTGAGAGCATTGAGAAGATAGGCATGGGTAGAAAATAAATGTAGGTAAAATAAAGGTCATGCAGTTTTCTAGGCAGAGGAGAGCTAAGCTAAATGTTAAAATACTAGATCAGGTGAAACAGTTTTCCTTTTTTGGAAGTATTTCTATTCTAAAAACATTAATTACAAATGCAGAAACACATTCCTGAATATTTGAGTAGCATACCTAAGTATGAATTGTAATTGGCAAGGAATATTGGAAGGTGACTAATAAATTGATTCAGAAGATACAGAGAAAGCACACACATTACAAGGCCATGTCAATGACAGCTTATGTTGCTTGCTCAGAAAGTTTGTACCCAACGGATATAATACTAGCCTTGAGAAGATGGCAAAGTGTCCTTTATGTTTACACTTGTGCCAGAACTCAAAGTTCTTAGAAAGAGATACATTTTCAGATAAAATGGCCATGGTCAGCTGAAAAACTCATCAAGCTGCAGCTTTGCAAAATAGAGTTGTCCTCTATGAAACTTTCAATTCAAAGGCAACCAAATATCAACAATACCTTACAAAATTGACTAATTGTATACAAAAAAGATTCATTATTTTCACTTGATAATTTCAGAAACTTACCTCAGCCCATTCATAAAGTGAAATGAAAACATCAGTCTCTATATCACTGACTCCAATGGACAATACTTTCTTCTCTTTCGCAAATTCTTCTAGTATCTTATAAGCATTCTGTATAGTTTCAAATGGTAGAGGGTTATCCCCCCGGAGAGCTAATACCACCGAGTCAAAGACTTGTACATTCAAAGTGGTAAATCCTGAAAAGAAAGCATGACATGAAACATAAACAGAACACTATGCCTGAAATGAAACCACTATTTTGCCAGTAAACACCATTTTACTTTAAATTTTTAGTAGAAGTGTGACAGCTCATGACTGCATTCAGGATTATATGAGAGCAGCCCAGTTGTCAGTCAGTTGTTTTATGCTGGGTAAAAAGCAGTACACACATTGCACCCATGGATAACTTAATAACACATACTCAGGATTTTCTTAAAATCAAACCTTTCATATAAAATATAAAAGATCAAAACGTCCACTTCCACCAAAGCTATTTTCCGACTGGATGTCACACAATGTGACAATATTGAGATCTGAACTGGCATTAGAAGAACTTGCCAAAAGGTAGGTTCACTATTACATTCCAGAGTTGGAATGCAGTATTAGGTGTGTGTAAAAAACATATTTATAAATGAACCTGTATATACGAGGGCTCGTACATTGGCATAAATATTTCAACAGATTACTGAAAGTGTACAGGGCCATTAGGCCGTTAGCAGCTCTTCAATTAATTTCATACGATAATGGGTCAAAAATCCCACCATTCAATGAATCATCGTCATCTTAATAGACTAATTTAATTGTAATTTAATTGTAAGTGTTAGTTGTAACAATGTAGACATTTATTACGCTTTCTACTTTCCTATTTTATGCTCTTGTTCATGGTTGCATTCACATCTAAATTGAATAAAATAGTTCTAAGACCGCTACCTTCCCATTCTTACCCAAGACTTTATCATGCCTTATCTTACAATTAGTTATTTGGGGAGGCGACTGATAGGCAAGGTCATTTACGACATTCTCGCTTTTATTGTCTCGTCACAACACATGAAGGTGAGATACTAGTGGAACATAAATGATATTTTTTTTCTATCTCCCTTCCTCACGTCACGCGTACTAGAATATGAAATATGATACATGTTAGGTTCCAACGAAACGATTTTTAGTGGTAACAGCAAAATCGGCGAGCAAACTGAAAATATTAAAGCGGAGAAGCAAATGAAATAAAATTGTATCATTGAAATCCGACCCTGCAACTCGGAGAAACTGTCCTCCCTTAGATGAAAAGCTCAAGAAATTTAAGACCTCATATTTAACCTCTTTCCCATATGAAAAGGAAATACATACTGCTGAGGACATTAAATCAAAATGCAACAAAATATCCAGTAAAATAGTTGTACCTACCCTTTGTCAAGGCCTCTCTTATCACATCTCCATCGTATTGGCGGACGAATACTTTAACGGTGACTTTTAGGTCTTTTCTTTCTTCATGAGAATCCAACTTTAATGAGCGGTGGTTCCCATTAATGGGGACCTATAAAACCACAAGAAATACAATGAAACCAACTCCAAACAGCAACCACTGTTAGCGGTAATGAGCAGAAATTCAAATTCACATGAATTCATATCTACGATTTTACCTCATCGCATTCTGCTTCATCTACTGCAACTTTACAAGTCCTTATTTTGAACTTCAGGCTTTCGAGTAGCTGAAAATGAAGATTTTGGTTATCACTATCTTATGATTCAGTAAACTTATTTTTAAACAGTACGCCTAAGTTAGTGTGGTTTCCTAACAAATTCTCTGATTTTAAAGTAATAAAACCAGCAGACTAAAGATTCTCACCTCTTCTGTCGTATTTTGACCGGCCTTCATTTTAACTTCGTTTATACTTAATATGTTCCCAGTATCGATGAGAAGCCTGCCAACATTTTTCTTTGCGACGTCCATTTTAAAGATAACACGCCACAATGTAAAACAACAAATACAATTCGCACAATATCTGTGAACGGTTCTCACGCAGCCCACTATAGATCCGAACTTGCGCCCAAGCCTTTGACAATACTGGAAAATAATGGTACGACTATGGATGATGTGTAAGGCCGTGGGGAAGGTTCGAACTAGTGGCAGCACTAGTTCCCTCACCTTAGGAGAATGGCTTTCGAAATATAATTTCAATGCGACAAATAATGAAACCGTTACGAAAGGGGACGTTAATGAACTACTGAAGTGAGTTTACAGCTGGTCTTCAAAATGATATTTCAATTCAAATTATTTTTGCCATGATATTCAGCACATATTATGATCAACCACAAGGACATAGAAAATTAGAGAACTAATAATGAATTAAGGAAAAACCTTTTACAGGCTTAAAAGCAAACGTTACTTTCAGCAAGTGTAATATATATCATATTAAACAATAAAATCGATTTTTTAAATTTACAAATATGGAACGCCAAGATTTCTAGTCCTCATACAAATAAACATCGAAATTATACAATACTACATACTGTTAAACCTTTCTTAAAGCTTGGGTGCAAGACAAAAAAACTGCTACAGAGCAAATGTGTAAGTAAATAATTTTAGACAATCTGTATAATAAGAATCAAAAGCTTTCAATTAAGTTCCAGTGATATAAATGGCAGGCCATGTGGAATTACAGGTAATTTTTTCATTTTATTCACTTTCCCAAAGTAGTGGATAATAATGGGTAACGCAATCGTCACTGAAAGAAAAGTTCACTGTTGTGATCAATTATGGGGCTATGTGGGAGGACATATTATTCTACTGTCCTGGTGAATTTAAGGAACTCCTTGAGATATTGGGAATTAGCATGAAGAAGTTCTTCAGGAGGAGAGGCTGAACTTAGTTTTTATTTATCCTACGAGCCGAGACAAAATTGGCATGAGCACTCTACCGGTACGAATCGAATTCAAATTATACAAATGATCGATTAAATCGATTATGAGGGCAATCGATAGGTTAACGCGTTCCTAACGTTATTCATTTGTTAATGTTTGTGTACTCGCTGTATACAATCATCGGGAGACGTTTTAAATGATAGACGTGATTTATAAAGCGATATTATTGTGTTAAGGTATGTCGGTTTCATGACTTATCTGTCGATTTTTATCCATTAAACTTGGAAGTTATATCTTTGAGCTGCATGTTTGTATCTATTTAAAACAGAAATTGTTCGAGGGGTCACGGTTGTAATGCTGATTTAACTAATTGGCCAATGCATTTTTGCATTTTCAGCTATTTTTGAGCCACTTGCGTAGAAAGGTTGATAATAAATTGCCCTCCGCTTGAGTTTATATGAAAATCTTCTTAGATTTTTGCCAAATTTCGTTGGCTGTAATGATTCATCACACGATCAAGCTTACACCGCCAACTTCCTGTCTATAAGGTTACTTAGCTACTTTATTACGTGTAAAAGGAGTTTTAACGAAAAAGATACCAATAGCATTTGTTTAATTCGGTGCTTAAATGGGAGAACGTGAATGCACAACGCCCTCTAATTTGTATTGTGAGATAGGATTAAAGGATGGGCATTTTAATTTTAGTAAATGCCTAGTGAAACTTCTTGGATATTAAGTTGATATTTTATTTCATACTGAAGTACTACTTTCTTGGGTAGGTTTTGTATATTCGTTTATATCATTTCATTCTCATTTCATTGATTTTTCGTTTCTCTTCTCAAATTGAACAATTTTCATTCATAATTTTCACAAAGTGAATTTCACACTTAATGGTCATACACATAATCAGTCCTCTGGGCAAGTAAGAATATTTCGTTTTGGTTTCTGTCTGTGCTTGCACAAGCCGATATGAGCGTCTGCCCGAATAACTAAATGACTAACATCAAGAAGTTCCAACAAAAAATGGAAATTCTGCTATTTTGACAAATGTATAATATGGTAAAAATAATTTTATGATATTTGTAATCAATGTCTGCTGTTTGAGTTAAAGTCAATATGGGGAGATGACATACTGCACAATTGTAATCCACAATTCTGTAATTTATCAAGTGGTCATATATAGTATATTGAATGTTTCATTGAATAATTTAATGCAAAAACGGTAGATGACCTGAAAAATCATGGCAGAACCTTGCTAGATCTTGAGATAGTATTTTGTGTCAAGATCTTAGGCCTTCTTGCCAGCTTCTTTTACCTGGATCATAGTAAATCTATGGTAATATGTTTAAAAGTGCCCCGTTGAGGTATCCCAGGAAATTGTTAACATTTACACACCGACCCTTCTGTATCTTGTATATCCTTCAAAATGTCTGCCTAGTTTTTCATAAGACCTTGTTTTGTTTGAATTTTTCAAAATAATATTAATTTTATATAGGTACAGACATCTATATCATATAAAAATATCCAATTGCAATCTAAAAAGGAAACTATGAAATGTATGACACAGATAATAGTTTATAATAATAGAAAATCCATGACTATCTTTATAAAATTAATATTTTTTGTAGAAGCCATGATAGTGTTCATTTAAAATTTGATACTGCTATATTTTGGGAGTTTTGAATGTAGTT
The DNA here is from genome assembly GCA_037158775.1 of Hetaerina titia. Taxonomy (NCBI): domain Eukaryota; kingdom Metazoa; phylum Arthropoda; class Insecta; order Odonata; family Calopterygidae; genus Hetaerina; species Hetaerina titia. The sequence continues at coordinate 19,137,523 of CM073779.1, forward strand.
TAAAAGTTCCAATGGCACAGTGACTATCAACTCATTCTTCTTGTTCTACATAAGTTTGTATCAAGAATGGGTCTTTTAAATATTTGATGAGCATGAATATTACTCTTGGGCCCAATCCTCGGAGCCACAAATTAATAAATTAGTCTTGAGTACAGAGTTAACTGTGATGTAAAGCTTTGAAATTCTCATAATATGTAATGTAAATAAGTGTTCAATTTGTGCACCGTAGTTTAGTATCTGCCGACTCTGTGTGTGCAAATTACAAGGCATTACACTGAGTTGTAACTTGAGAAATTAGCCCCAGTTTGTTAGATTTTAGATATTATTTTTTATGCACAAGTGCTTCATACACACACACATATCTTCACTCATGAATAATGGCTAAGTGGGTATCAAATTTGGTATTTACCTTACACCCTTAGGAGATTATTTTATTTGCCGTCTTCAATATGGTTTTTACAACTACTGTGGCCTCTAGTTTTAATTTGTTTAAGGATATGAAATTCATTTCATAAGTGTCCAGTCTAGAAAAGTTATACCCTAATTCTATTGGTTGATGCTAATATGTTACTAACATGTTTCCTGAGTTTACCTGATAGTTTGATTTGTCTCAGTAGAGTGAAAGGGCTTTCCATATACTGAATTTGGCAGGAAGGCATCACTGGGTATTCTGTGTATAGAAAAATTAATTCCTGTGTTGAGTTCAGAGCATTTACTGTAGATTAATATCAGTACATTAGTACATTGCTTATGAGACTTCACAGGTGTAAATTTTGTATGATTAACATGTTAATTTTATTACTAATTTCCTTTAAAAACAAAGCAGTCCATGAAAAGAAGTAGTTTAAAAGAGAAGAGGGTTAATGACATCCGCCATAAATAACATATGCCTGAAGTATTGTCAAACTGAAATTATATTTGTGCCTTCTTACATTAAAATGCAACTGGTTCATAAATATTATAAAAGCTACACTGATTGCTTTCCATATTTCACTGTTTTTTTAGGTGCTTATTTATATATTAAAATTTCTTCCAGCAGGGACAGCTTTTATCTTATTCAAATTCCACTTTTGAAAAGTCTTATTGTAAAGTATTAAAGTCTTGAAAACATTATTTTTTTATTTAAGGTTCTTGTACTCAGAGGTATTCCTTATTCTTAAGGTTCATTAAAACCTGCTAAGGTTTTTCACAATTGAAACCTTTTGAATTGCCTCATGTAGAGCTCCTACTTTTTACTGTGTGAATTTTGTATTAAATTAGCACATAAATTAATTCCATTGCGCTCAGTGGGTTTCTGCATGGATGATTCCATGAAATTATTCAAGAATAACACCGTTAAAGTTCTACATTAAGTTAACCATTAAGAAGCTCCCCCTTATTTTGTGAAAAATATTATTTCATGCATTTTACAATAAACCTTAAAACATCATGGTTTATTACATTGAATTTTATTATCATTTTTTATACATATGGTTGTTTTTCTTTAATTTTAATTTAATAGCAGGAGACCAAATGGTCCTGATTGAATTTTTTTTCTATTTTTATTTATTGTAATATTGTTAATCCTGTATCATTTTACATATTTGTTTTTGTTTGGTGTATGATTTCAGATGGCTGGGGCATTTTCTACACGTTTGCAGTTATTGGCATGATCTCATTATTATTTTTGTGTAAAACTCGGGCCATATGAATCTGGGTCACACACTATGGGTTAGTATGCATTAGCTGAAACAAATTTTAGGTGTGAATTATGACAAATTTTTCCAATGCCACATCACTTTTCCCTGATTTATTATATTTTTGTTCAACTTTTTGTTAATCTATAATTTTTTGATAGTCACTTTAAGTGTGGGTCCAAAACTGTAGCGCTAACAAAGGCATTTTTTAATTGTTACTGAATGCACAATCACTCTATTTTTTCGTCTCCTTCAGAAGATGGTGGTTGCGAATGAACCAAAAGTTTAGAAAGCTTCTGAGAATATTAAGTTTGTTTTTTTGTATCTATGTTGAAGGTGACTATTTATTAGTTTGTATATTCATGTTTATGAGTTTTTTAACCAATAGACATCTCCCTCAAAAATAAATATGAAATCATGAACACAGTAATCAACTGGAAGGTCAGTTTGGGAGGTAATGGTTGAGTTCAACCAATACTAAACCCAACAGGGTGTGAAATTCACTCATCAGGGTAGGTGGTGCTTTTCTTTTCCCTGTACCTGTTATGTCTTTCCAGGAATTGAACCCAGGCCCTCAGGTCTGTCCAATGTCCTCCTATGGACTCCCACATCTCCATGTGAATGATTTTATAATTATATATATATATATATATACATATGTGTATGTATATATTTATATATATAACATATATATATATATATTTATGAAGTAGTCAAACGCTCTACCCCTAGTGTTTATGGTTTCATATATAATATATTCAAACCTGAAATCCCAGCATATGGCAAACAAATATTCGTTGATATGAAAATAGATATAAAGAAAGGGGATAGGAACACATATAAAAGACAAAGTGCATTGTGAAATCAGAGCATTAAGTATGGAATGAGAATAGATGTTAGCAATACAAAAGTTGTGCAGTTTTCAAAAAGAGAAAAGCGAAGATAAATATTAAAATAGGAGTTCATCAACTAGGGCAGATGGAATGGTTTATCTATCTCAAAAGTTAAACTCTGCAAAGTAGTAAAAGTTTTTGGGATAAGAAGACATATTGCATTTGGCGAGGAAGCTTTCACAAGGTGGAAGGAATTTGACTATAAAGTTGAAACTACGGGAGATGCCATGGCAGTAATTTTTTACAGAGTCATCTGCTAAGTGTGTATTGCAATACAACAGTCAAGGTAAATCATTTTTATACTCTGAAATTGTTGTATTGTAATTGACAAATGAAAGCTTTAGTGAAAATTTTATATGGAGCATGGTTGTATGATCTAGAAACAGGTCATTAAAGCAAGCTGATAGGCATAGATTGGAGGCTTTTGTAATGTGAGTATGGAGAAGGATGTAAAAGGTGAAGTGGACAGAAAGGAAGACAAATGAGGAGAAGCTAGATATGGTAGGGGAAGAAAGGGGATTGCTGGGAGAAATCCAAAAGAGGTAGGAAAGATGGAAGCAAAGCATTTTCATTGGCTGTGGGATGCTTAAGACTGTTATCGAGGGGAAAATGTAAGGCAAACTAGGAAGGTGTAGAAATAAGTTAGGCATGTTGGATGGAATGAACAGAGGAGTATATGGCATTGAACAGGGGCTTATTGTTATTATTGGGTGTCTGGTTGTCGTTTGTTTGTAGAGACAAGTAAATATATTGTTGTGCCATTATATAGGCTGTGTTCATCCAAAACCTAACTGGTATAATACCAACAATAATATGTGAGTGTGTAGGAATAAATATATACAGGGTACGGCTCAAAAATCTAAACAAATTGAATAATTATTCCAAACTTTCTTGGTTACAAAAATGAAACTATTTGCAAAATTTTTTCAACATAATTATTTGTATGATCATACGCAACAAATTTATTCAATGTATCTCCTACCTGCTAGAATGATGGCCTCAGTTCTCGGGCTGAAGTGTTTGCTAGCCCATTTTAACCCGCCATATCAGTGAATTTTATTTCAATAATGGCTCTCAATGGCACATTTGGATATCTGGACTTGGCAATCCTTTTGACCACACGTTGTATGACGGTGGTTCCAGAGATGCCCAGCCTAACCTAGAGATGGTGGTATTTGTTGGAAAAATATCACTGTCTTACAAAGTACACAATCTATAAAGCGTATGTTTCAAGTTTGAAGACGCTAAGTTGTTTAGTATTTGTTTGGCAGCCATCAATAGTGAATGTTTTAAGTGAATTTCTGAAAATGGAGAAAATTATGAAACGTAATTATGATACAATACTTTTATTTTTCTACTTTTTATATAATTTTTTATTTGTTTACAATACTTTTTACTTTTACATATGGCCTTTCAAATGACAGTTTCCATCTACGGCTTCAATACATTTGTCAGAACACTCAAAGAAATTTCTTCATTGGTATTTTCCCCTTTGTTAAAGTAATGCAGTGGCTTGACATCATCCTCACTGGACACAACTCCTAGCACATAACATTCGCCACAAATTTCATTCTGGAAACAACGAGAACATCTTCAGGGTTGTGGGCAAGCCAGCGGTCGTTCCTACAATTGGTTGTAGTATCCACAATAAAAAAATTTCTTCAGAGAAAAATTAGATTCATCTAGCAGCATTGTTTTTCAAGGAACACAGAAGCAGATTGCAATGTTCAGCTCCCTTTGCCCTTTCTTATTTTAATGGTGTAAGACTTGTATCTGAGATCCTCCTCATTGTTTCGGTCCATAGTCTCTTCACTTACACCGACAACCGATGACAGTTTTTGGATCAATTTTCTTGAATTCTCAAAAATGAGCACTTGTATCCATTGGATGAGGTCAAGCATCCTGACAACCCACTCCTGTGAGTGATTATTCCTCACTGGTGTTCCAAAACCATTGTCATATATTACCAACTAATTATACTTTCCAACGACATTATATACCGTCGATCCCCGGTACCCAAAGAACTGACTGAATACTTTCTGTCACCGAGTGATCAGCACATACACATTCCATTATTCTGGCTCTTTGGTTATACTGCGCACTTGTTCTCAGCATTGTGACTGTTATGAGGTTTTTGAGTACCTATGTCAGTTTTATTTTGGCACCAATGGCGGCCTCTATATGTGATATAAAATGGCAGGAATTTCAAGTTGATATTTGTCCAGCCGCACCCTGTATGTATGTGAGTGCGTTTGTGGGTATTGTTTACTATGAATGACCACATATATTCCTTTTTTTGCTTACAGAGACAGACCTTAGTGAGGCTGCTAGTCATGGAAAAAACAATGTTGCTACTTTGGAAGCACGAAAAAAGGTTCTCGAGGCAGCTCTTCAAGCAAAAACTGAAGAGCTGCGGCGGTTGTGTGTGGCTGAAGCTGAGTTGACTGGAGAACTCCCGCCTGAGACGCCTGTTGGCCCAGGAGAGGAACCACCCCTCTTTCGGAGACGGGTTCACACTGCATTTACACTTCCAAACAATCTCATTGAGAAAATGCCCTGCACACAGGTTTGTCATGAGGACATTGCATTATCATTATTTGTGGTGGTGTTGCCATGGAAAATATTTGGCATCACATTGTATATCTATAAATTCTGTGTTCTAGATATAAGCATTAAGGAATAATTTAGATATGTAGGCTGGCCTCACATTTAGTTGAACTGTTGAGAAAGGCATCCTGTCAATCATCGGACAGTGAGAAGCAAAACTTCACCTAGCAGAACTTCCCATCTTTTGTACATTTAACTCTGATGTCTGATATCTCAAACCCTTGGCAATGGCATGTATTGAATTTTATGAAGTAATTTGCCCATTGTCAAATGCAATAAACTTAATGAATGAGAGCTAAACTGGGATCCAGTACACTCAATTCGATTGCTTTTATATTCCTACCACAATCATGTAGAGACATCAATTTCCGTGTAATCATTCTTCAATGGTGCATCTTTAATGAGTACCTAAATACATTGTTTGGAGCTCACTAGTGAAGTTCGCAGGATAACACTCTCATGGTAGAACATTCCTCAAGTGTACAATTGGTAGGATGGACACTGATTAATAAACAGCAGAATTTTCCTGTTCTGAGACCCCATTTTAGCATCCAGAGAGTGAAGCTGGTCCTAAAACACTCAGCCATATTAGCAATATTAGCTTAGCAATATTTTATGATGCAGCTGCAAGTTTGAATAATTATGAAGGTAAATTAGTTGCATGGATCTTATTCATTTAAACTGCTATGAACAACCGGGATTGTATTAATACTATGCTATTAATTTTCAGGATGAGTCTTTGCTAGGTTTGGAACTGGAATATGAAATTCAAAGTCGCATCACAACAGCTGCATTGCATTTGGCTAATGACTGCTCTGCCAAAAAGGCTGTCAGGAGGCAGCGGCGATTGATTCATCAGCAGAGTCAGCGGCGGTTAATGGAGCTTGAAGCTCGATTGAATTTGGTGCAACAGAACACTACGCACAAGTCTCAGAAACCTAGGAAAAAGCCTCGTCCACCCCTGGAATCAGGTATTTTAATATTTCATCAATGAATTTTGCTCCTTTTTTCATGAATTCATCCAAAGAATTAATTTTATTGTATAATCATAAAATTTTGCTCAATTCATTTTTTAAAGTAAAAATCAGTACATATTCATAACATTCATCCCAGCCTGAACACATTCGCAATAAAATCTTAAGAAAAGCAATGTAATGTATGAAGGAAACATTTCACATTTTTGATGCTTATGAATTTATTTATTTTATTAAAATTATAGCCATTTGGCAAATACTGAGAAATGTGGTAATGGTAAGATCACCACAAGTGAATTTGTACCGCTAAGTAAGGTAAATGAATTATCCAGTGAATCATTTGAGATAAAATGGATTTCAGTTCATGAAATTTGTGCTTAAGTTGTAGAAATACTCACAGTTTATTGTGTACAACAGAAAATTGCAACTTCCCCTCTAAAGTTTGAAAAACATCATGAAAATTAATGTGATTGAATGGCATCGCTAGGTAATCTTGGGCAAAATTATCTATAAATGTAGTAATTCAAATTATTGAGCAATGATGGCACAATTTTTGTTGCTAGTTCTCAAATTCTACTTTTAAAAATGCATTTTTTGTTAAACCAGTTTTATTCAGTCACACTGTTGCACTTAACAGACATGCCAACTCTCCCGATTTAAGCGGGAGACTCCCGATTTTTCCTTCTTACGTTCTTGATGAACTGTTCAAATTGTGTACTTAGCTTAACATGTTAATAAAGTGTGACATTCATTAAAAATTGGCAAAGTGTCATAAAGGGATTAAGGTGCCATGCAAATATTGTGGTAATTAAAAGTGATTACTTCGTGATACACTTTTAAAAATCTCCCGATTTTTCATTTTTGAAAGTTGGCATGTCCTCCCGATTTTTCATTTTTGAAAGTTGGCATGTCTGACTTAATCATTTCTTCATCTAAGAGACTTTATCAAATCTCTTGAGCCATGAACAAGTCAACCGTTTGTTCACATTAATGGTCATCCTGTAGTTTTTCTGCATGACCAGCTACACCCTCAGAAAACTATTGTGAATGCTGCCGCTAAGTATAACAATGCTCATGGTGAACTGACCATATATTTTTCAATGTTCTTGTCTCATTAAGTTGCCATACTTTTCCCCCAGGATTTTCAAAAGACAACAGTCCTGATGTTGATTGTGATCCAATCTTGCAAGATGATGGTGTGAGCCTTTCACCTTTGGGAATGCCACTGGAAAGTCAAGCTTCCCCATCTATCCATTCCAACTCCTCTGAAACTCAGTGGCTTCCATCTGGGCCAGAGATGGGTCAGTGCAAGCCTGATATGAGGAGCCAGTCCTCTCTGGTGCTGCTACTTCACTCTCCACATAAACAGCCCCAGCCTAGGGGAGGAAGGATCCATATCCAACCCCAAACTGCTCAGCATGGCATAGAGCATATTGGTGGCTCCCAAGGGCATAGGTATGAGATTGTTAATGTTATGGCATGTCATTGATACAACATTTTATAATAGGTTGAGTCAATTTTTTAAATAGTGGTTAGTGATTTTTTAATGTCTGGATTGATGTAGTTAATCCATGGAATAGTCATTCTGTAGTTCCACTATTCTGTAACTTTAGTCTCATTGAGGGTATTTTAAAAGCTTATAGTGATCAGAAGCACAAAAAGCCTCTTGGCATGGGGAAGGAGGTATAATTTTCGGAAAAGAGCACTTGATAGAATCGTTAATAGACTGGAAGCAAAAAGTGAGCTCAGTATATGTTTATTGATTGCCAGTTTTGATGACATACAAGGATGGTCCCAGAAGTACCCGACCCAATAGTGGGATGTTGAAGACTGTAATAGAGGGGAGAATGTTAGGCAAACGAGGAAAGGGCAGGAACAGAATAGGGATGTTTGATGGTATGATGGGAGGAAGGAAGTACACAGAGGTGAAGAAGGACTTCTTTTAGAAAATGTCAGGTTGTTTGAGGTTTGTTTTTGTTGAGGATTAGGTTGCTGGATTGGGTTTTGTTAGGAGTCACAAAATATTTATTTGGTAGTTGTGGCCATCCAAAAACCTACCTTAACCGGTAAGATTACCTTATAATAATAATAACAAGTTACAGTTACATGCATTCATGTACAAGAGTAATCCCAGAAGTACCCAACCCAGCAGAGAAAACAAAAATGTTTTGGGAAAAAAATATATTTATTTTTCAACATAATCCCCTTTCAGCTTTATACACTTTTATCATGGATGTTCAATACCCATTTTATAATAAGAACTGTCTTGCTCCTCAAAATAGCCATTAACTGCCGACATCATTTCTTCATGGTTGAAAAATCTTTGACCACCGAACCATTTTATCAAGTTTGTGAACAGAAAATAATCCGAGGGGGCTAAATCTGGCAAATAGGGTGCATGAGATAACAGTTCAAACTTTAATTCATGAATTTGGCCATTGCAATAGCAGATTTGTGAGCTGGTGCACTCTCTTGATGAAACAACACTTTCTTCTTAGCTGGCCGCTTTTGCTTGATTTCTTTGCTCAAACGTTGCAATAAGTTCACATAATATTCACCGTTTATATTTTTTCCTTTTTCAAAATAGTCAATGAACATTATTTCTCGCGCACCCCAAAAAACCAATGCCATGACCTTGCCTGTAGGTGAAACGGTCTTCGCCTTCTCTGGAGCTGGTTTTCTCTTTTGAATCGATTGTTTTGATTGTTCTTTTGTCTCGTGTGTGAAGTAATGGACCCATGTTTCATCCATGGTTACGAAACGGTGCAAAAATTCTACTTTGTTGCTGTGAAACTTTGCTTAACACTCCATTGATACATCTCCTCGGCATTGGTTTTGCTCGAGTGTGAGCAAACCCTACACCCTTCTTGCACACAGCTTTCTCATGTTCAAATTTTCAGTTAATATGCAATGTACCGCACTTTTTGAAATGCCTACTGTATCTGCTAGCTCGCGCACTTTCAGTCGACGATCATCCAGTATCACTTAGTGGATTTTCTTCACCGTTTCTGGAGTCGTCACCTCATTTGGTTGACAAATGCGATACTCGTCTTGACAGCTTGAATGGCTTCATTTAAACTCTGCTAACCAATATTTTACTCTTGTAAACGAAGGAGCAGACCCACCCAGAGTAGAATCCACTTCAGCTTTTATATTGGTTGGGCTGAGGCCTTTCAAATAAAAGCATTGGATCGCATGACAATGACTAATTTTCTCTATTTTCACAAAGTCACTGAAAACGTTCACTATTGATAGCTGCCAAACAAATACTAAACGTGGTGTCTTCAAACTTGAAACATATGCTTTATAGATTGCTTACTTTCTGATACAGTGATTTTTCAAACAACTACCAGCATCTCTAGGTCAGACCGGGTACTTATGGGACCACTTTTGTGATATTATGTATTATTTGTTTGTCAACAGTTAAAAATTTTATTGTTTGGTTGTCATGTCATATCACCAAATTTTGTACATACTCCTGTCAATTTTGTAAATACGTATTTGAGGACTAAAAGATTAATTATTGGTATTGTGGTAAAGATCATCAAAATTTTCATAATAAAATACCATGATCATCTTTAAATCGGTTGCAAATCATTAAGTGATAACATAAGTAAAGCTGGAACATACCTTTTTTCCTTGAAAACACTGACATGGAATATGTAGATTATAATTTGTTAAGTAGTTTTGAGGGAGGCTCTTCACTACTCTAAATTCAGCATAATGTCTTCCTTCTGATATAAAGTAGAACTGCTACTCAGTGTGCATTATTTAGGCATATTGGAACCTCATAATATGAGCAAAATCTGTTCCGCAATATTTCTCTTAAAGCAAAATACTCGTTTAGTGAAAAAACTTTTTGCATATAAATTTATGTAAAATACGATAATGTGTTCCATGCCAAAAAAGAATATGTTATGTACAAAGTTTATTCAAAGAAAACTATGTATCCATTTTTTAGGATCGTGGATCAAGTCCTCCTTTCCTTCTATCGCGGAATGAAGGAACCAGGAATCTGAACTCGATTTGTAAAAGCCAATCATTCATCAGTGGTCGTTCAATCCTAAGACTGGTTGACTGTAGCCCTCCATCCTAACCACGCTGATGCTAATTGGCTTACTTCCTGGTATTTTTTGCAATGTACTTCCTTCATCAGTTGTCCCTTGTATTTATTCCTTGGCCTTCCTCTTGGGATTTTTCCCTCCATTTTTCCTTCTATTAACTTCTTCACAAATCCATTGTGCCTCAGGGTGTGGCCAATCCTTCTGGTTCTTCTTGGTGTTCTCTTCGGTGTTCCATAAGGTCCGTTCTTCATCTATTCTTTGGTATATTTCATTTCTTATTTTATCCATCCATTTGATCTTAAGCAACCTCCTCCAGCATCAGGTTTCGAAGGGTTCTAGTTTTTCTGCACTACTTTTCCGATGGTCCATGCTTCTGATCCATAGATTGCCACACTCCAGATGAATATTTTCACATATTGTTTCCTCATCTGTAGTTCTATCTTCTTTGAACACAGCAGTTGTTTTTTCATTGTGAATGCTCTCTTAGCTTGAGTTATTCTTCGCTTGATGTCTGTAGTACTTCTTCCATCCCATATGATGGTACTTCCAAGATAGGTGAAGGAATCCACTTGCACTTGGCAGTCTCAGATATGTACAAGCTGCAGCTAAGTCACCTATCCCTCTAAGCTACTCCTAATATCTGTTTCTACCTGGTTCACTCTATTGAACACTTCAAAATGTATAGAATAAAGAAATATATCCTAGTTGTATTTGATGTTCGTATCTATTAGTGACCTCAATACTGCTATGGCATCATGCATGATTCTTTCCTTTCTGAAGCCAGTCTGGTCATCCCTTAAGTAAAAATTTATCCTGCTCTCCATCCAATCAAATTTATTGTCCTATAGCCCTCAAATATATTTCCATAGCCCTAAAATATATTTCCATAGTTCTTTTTCTCTTTGTGGGATGGGAACTAATACTTCTGACAAAATCTTCTGTTCAAATTCCTCCATCATAAATGCTGTGAATTATACCATAAGAGCTTATTGCCATATGTTTTTCCAAAGTTTTGAGTAGTTTTGCTGGAATTTATCTACCCCACAACAGTATTTAATTTCAATCCCCTAATGCCCTTTCTTTCTCACCAAGTACACCTGGACCTAAGCTATCCCATCTATATCAAATTCTCTTCGTATGATTAAGCTTGCTGGCCCTTTACCATCTACATTCTATATGTATTATTTTTATATCTCTTCTATCTTTCATGGTTCAATTAATAATTTTCCTGACTGTTATTTCATCTTCCTTTCCAGTGCACCAATAGCGTTATGAAACTTTCGATTCTTGCAATGCATCTTTCACAATGCTAATTGCACCCTGTTAATTTCTTGCATCAGATTATTATTATTTATCTTCTTATACACACTTCTATGTAGTTTTGTGTTTACACTCTTGTATTTCCCTGTCTTTTTCCTATTAACTGCTCATATTTGCAACTTTTAATATCGTTTCTTAATATGTTCTCATTTTTCTTCATTTTCATTCCCCCATCCCGATCCTAATTCATAAATTTTCCTGTTTCTCTCTGTAATCCTTTCTTTTTGTCCCACATAGTGCTTTTGCATTCATTTACTCAGTTAAGCCTATATATACCATTTATTATACCCTATTGACTTCTTCCTCCCTGTGATTGCTTGTTGGCATGTAGCCCAGAGCATTGACTAAGTTCATTGGTTCCATTTTTACATCTACTAATAATACTCTATCAGTCACTTGCTCTATTTGTACTATGTCTCTCGCGGTCATTTTGTTCAATATTATTGCCATGCCTCGCTGACTCTCTTCCCCTCTGTATAACTAATACGCCAATAAAACCCACTATCCATCCATCTCACCCTACACAGCTCTAAAATATCTATTTCTTCCTCTCTCCATCTCCTGCTTAAATTTCTAATTTCTAACCTTTCTAACCCTTGCCTCTCGTGCTGTCGTAAACAACACATGGCCCCAAGGTTTGAGTTTAGTGGTTGCCATGTCTCTTGTACTCAGATCTGTGCTCATCATGGTTTTATGAGATAATTAATTGGGGTGGTGGTAGATTTAAAGATGTGGTTGAGCTTTAAATGCACAGGCACTTAATGAATGCATAGGCATGGTGACATAAGGCATAGATGGCTGCACCGTACAGTGAACATGGGTTGTATGCATCTGCTGCTTGGGTGAGCAGGGTTATCAACATTCAAAATGTTATGATGTAGTGCAAAAGAACAGCCTTATTGTTTGAGTGAGTCATGCAGTTGTCTTGTTATGGGTGTGAAAGGTGGGCATTATTGAGTACAATAGTTCAAAGAAAGCAACTGTGTGTGATGACTAACCCTGGAAGCCGCAGACCAGCTAGGGATTCCTGTGAGCAAGGGAGACTCCCACAGATGCATTATGCAGTGGTCATGAAAGAATGACTGTGACATTGTAGAAAATTTATGTTTGTATACAGGGCAACAATACTGAAAAGTGTGACAGAAGTTTCATCTTTCTCATATAAGTTTAGTCAGGAAAAGTTAATCGGCCTTAAAACTTGAATTTGTTCTCTTGTTAGCTCTAGTTGAAAAGGCTCTAGGTAGACAAAGGGTCTAGTTAGTTATCTCTAGGATATCCTACATTCTAATTGCATTCAGTTCACTTTTAAGCTTAAGCTTTTAATTTTACTACATTCATTAAGCTTTTAAGCTTAATGAATGTAGTTATTTCATGTTCAAATTTGTTTCGTTTTGTTTATTTGATAAATTACAATGAAGTATACTTTTATTTCCCTTCCCTTGAGTCATCAATATAAATCTGAAGACTTTATCATGAAAATTTTCATGAAGTTTCTACTTTTCTATGGCTGTTGTTTCATTGCAGATGTAGTTATTGTCATAGTGTGCTTAAATTCCATCATATCATTCCATTTTTAAATGGATTTATTTTGCCTTAATGCTAACCATAGTTATTAGTCATATAGTTTAAAGTGCATTAATTAAGTTTTGGTATTAACATGGATTATGAATTGTTCTTAGCATTGCTTAAGTAAATGTTTGAATTAATATTTCAGAGTGAGTCATAATGTTGGATACTATTATGTAGAAAACTATCCAATTGGGCATGTGCAGCATCAGTTTGCTGATGGCAAAAATGCCGTGCATGGTGAAAGGCCTGGCTATGGTAAGTTGCTATTTGTAGTGATTGTAAGCATTTTAATAAATAGATATACTTAATGCTTTGATGACAATTGTGTAAGCGTGGAGTATATTTTCTCCAAGATCTTACTGTCTAATAATGGATGCTTTGATGTAATAGAGGGCATTAATCAAAATTGGATAATTAATAAATCTGATTTGTGCTGGAATTATAAACATTTCAATAATCATGCAGTACAGTTATGTAGGCATACCATTAACAGTTGAAATTAAAGAGCAATAGATTTCATATGAGATTAAATATGTAGTGGCTGCTTATCTGACTTCCTTAATTCCTTAAGCTGTGGGAAATTTACATACGAGGTCTGTTCGGAAAATAACCAAACATTTTCTTGAACATTTTTCCAAACATTTTTTTGAATTCCGTGCCAACGGAGATATATAGTGATATGCGGTTGACAGAATTGTCTTTAACATTGTCTCATTTGTAACAAGGTTCTTTGGATTGTTATGGAGTTTTTGGATTGTAGATATCTCATAACATGTTTAAGTGTTAGTGGCCATTTTTAAAATGTACAATCTTCTGGAACAATGGTGGAACATAAAATAATTTGGCAACAAACTGAGGAAAACTTCTACCAAAACATTTCAAATTTTGAAACAAGCTTACAGAGATGATGCTCTGGGTCGTACACAATGTTACAAATGGTTTTCATTATTAAAAAGTGGTTGTCTGTCAATTGGAGATGACAACCAGGAAGGCCTTCCACTTCAACTGATTACTCACAGGATCAGTGATGCTCACTGGTTTTTTTTTTTTACTTTTATGGAATTGTGCATTTTGAATTCTTGCCTGAAGGTGAAATAAAGAACCATGTGTACTCTCTAGGCATTTTGCAATGCTTGCATAAACAAATCTGTGAAAAGAGGTCAGAGTTGTGGAGAAACAACTCATGGTTCTTGTGCAATGACAATGCACCCGCACACTCACCTATTTCAATTTATCAGTTTTGTGCCAAAATCAGATGATTCTCCTCCCAAACCTCTTTATTCACCAGACCGGACTCCTTGTGATTTTTTTCTCCAATTAAAATCATTGCTGAAAAAATGCAATATTCAGAGTATTGATGAAATCCAAGCAAATTTGTTACAGACTTAATAGGTCATCTGAATTGAAGCTATCCAGGACTACTTTGCAAAATGGAAGCACACTGGGAGAAGTGTGTGAATAGGGGATGGGAGTATTTTGAAGGGGACAAGGATCAGTAATTTGTAAAAATCAGTGATAAAGTTTCAAAAAATAAAGTATTTATTTATTTTCTGAACAGCCCTCATATGTGAGGGCAAATGCAATAGAAGCATTCTTGTGCATTTAACTATCTCTCACTCTCAGGGCCTCTCCTTATCCTTATGGCTCAAACTCTTCCTTACTAGGAAAGGGTCAACTCCCTACTCCCTTGCTCATTAGGGATTTCATTTCACCATAATGAGGCACAACCACTCTTTTCAGCTTTTTGCAATATTTAACTAGTAAATCATATGTGGTTTTTATGTATACATATATGTATTAACCACGTGGGTCGTGGTGGTCCAGTGGGTAGAGTGTTTGACTACTGACCAGAGGGTCCCGGGTTCGATTCCCGGGCGAGGCACTCTGGGCACCTGCAGCTCCACCCAAGCTAGTTGATTTTTCGGGTACCAGATCGACCTGGGAAACTAAAACCGGCACAGGGAAAGGTAAAACTGGCCCCCCTACCCTGATGTGTGAATATTCATGCACTGTCGGGCTTAGTACATGGGTGAGCTCTACCATCACCTACTAAACTGATCTTCGGGTTGATTACTGTGTTTATGGGTTTTTTTATATTAACCACAAAACAGGAGAGGTGGGGAAGGCAGAATCGAGCAGATCACAAGCGCAAAAATTTTCCTTGACAGGGACTTGAACATCAGATCTTCCGACTTGCCGGTCCGATGCTCTAACCATTGCTTACCTACTGTCCTATCCTCTTGTGTCTCATCTATTTCTCCTTTGGTGGGTGAAACAGCCCTCTGACACCATATTTTGGCCAAAGAATTGTGACACTTGGCTGCATAAAGCCCCCGTAGATCTCAATGTGAATTACATTTCCGCAATAGCTTAAGTGGATATATCTATGTGTAGTTCTGTGTTTAAATTCTTCCATTTCCTCCTCTCTTCTATTCTCTCAATCATCGTCATCAGTAAATTTTGATTTCCTTGTCCTTTTCTTATTAAGTGTTCATATAGCTATGTTTGTAACTTTCAATGTCCCTTTCTTCATCGTCTGTACCAATCTTCCTTTCCTCATCCATGATTTTCTCTGCAGCCTACTGATACTCCTTTCCTGCCATTGTGGTTAATGCTTCTACATGCCATTTCTTCACCCATCTTCTGCTTTGTATTCTCGTAATTCTAATGTTTCACTTCATTAATGCTAATTTTTTTTCTATTTTGGCTTCTGCTCCTGGGTATTTGTGTAATTCATTTTTTTCCTAAATCTGTGCCTAACCTATATATAGTCTAGCAGATATCTGTCTGAATCCCTAGACATTTTTCTGGAGTATCTATGCCTGTTGTGTTGTCTAAGCCAAGTGTTTGTTATGATTAAACCCTGTTTCCTGCAGAACTCTAATACTTTCTCCCCACAGTCATTCCTTGTTCCTAAACTGAATTGCCGTACCTCACTCCCATCTTTCCCTTGGCCCACCACCAAATTACTATCCCCCATCACGCTCAAATGCTGCCCTCAGGGACACAATCAATTATTTTCTCTAATTGATCTGATACTTCCTCCCTATGGTTAATTGTTGGCATATATGCATATCGTATATCTGAATAATGATGTGTATTGGTCCAGCATTAACTTCTTCTAATACTATTCCACCACTCACCTGCTGTTATGTTTCGTAGGCTTTTTCCAACCTCTTTGTTCAGTTCTATTGCCACACCTCACTGGTTCTTTTCCCCTTCACTATATAATACTCTATGACTATCGGTCCCATAATCCCTGCTATCCTTCCATCACAATTTGCACCATCCTAAAATATCTCTATTTCCTCTCCCCATCTCCAAATTTATATTTTCTAATTACCCTGTCATCAGTATGATCCTAATATTCTAAGTTCCCATTCTATCTGCTTTTGTCCACTTCTGACTCTTCTTTGATGCTACTGTCAGTTCTGCTTTGCAATTATTTATCCCACGAACAAATAACTAACCTACTTATATTTAATTAGACTCTTTTTTACAAGTTGATTAATGCATTTTTTATGCATGGATTGTCTGATATTTAATTTTTGATAAAAGTGTTTTCAATGTGAAAATTTGATTTAGGGTACATTATGGTTCTTAGTTAAATTGTTGCGAAGATCCAGATTGTGAAAGCAATAATAGGAGAAGAATGGGACAGGTTATCATGTAGCATGGGAGAGTCAATATCAGAAAAGATTAGAAATTTTATTTAAGTAGTTTGTCAATGCGTTTATCTTTTTTCATTAGTGAAAATAATATTTATCGGGAAAGAATTGTCATAACTGCATGGAACACCCGTGACGACCACAACACGTTAATGTTGGTTGAAAAGTTATTATAATTTTATCAAATTTGATTTTGCACCACATTATCTTTTATGGTCTCCAGCAGTTGGATTAAACAAAGGCTCTCTTGTACATGGAATTCAGTTGCCAGTAAGGCTATGACAGTTGGCATAGCATCAAAGGGTAGACATTAGCGTCATGGTGATTTAAGAGTTTTTGGAGAGTTGCGATGGACAACACACTCCTTTGAGAAGTGAAGATTTTAAAAAAAATGTTTATGTGCTTCCTTCAAATTATCACATATTTATAATTGTCTGTTCCTAACACATGAAAATAAATTGCTTGAGAATAATGAGAGTTTTCCAGAATGCTTTACCATAACTTTCAATCAAAGGTACTATTATTTAAAAGTGCTGAGTGTTCTGAGACTGATAGAAATATCAGATGTTGGTTTCATTCATTTATTTGAAAACTCTTTATAGGCCCTGGAGGTTCACCACACTGGAACAGTCCTGAACCTGAGCAATATATGGGAAAGTTCCACAATAGTCAGAACTTCCATTCTTTGGGAAAATTAAAAGTTGAACCTGGTTTAAATGCCCGGCAAGCAAATTTAGGAAGCCGGTCTTTTAGGCGCCATCGTGATCGGTAAGTGTCTTTTACCACTTCCTGTTAATGAAAATCATATTAAACAAAGAACTGACAGCTCGCCACTGATGGAAATTGTCTTATTTTTCATCTGATCAATATGAAATGTTATATGATTTCAGTATTTCCAGTTTTGGGAGTCTTGACCGGCAAAAGCATGTGGCTTATAATAGTACATGTGTGGAGTCTCGCAGCGTTGATGACTTGGATGCTCTGCAAGGTGGTTTGGAGGGAAAGCCCACCCATGTTCCAAATAATTTCACGTCATCTAAAGAAAGTTCAAAGAATCACATAGGTCAAAAACCCAGCGGCAGAAAAGAAGAAATCGTAGAAATGGAGCATGGTGATTTCTCATCTGCAAAGGAAGAAATTCCAGAAAGGGTTCAGAAGGAGACTGTCAAGGAAGTGACACCTCATAATTCACATCAACCATCACCTAAAACCATTGTAGCAGCCAAAGGGCCAATTGAAGCTCTCCTTCCTGGGCAAACATATCCAGAACACAGTTTAGGGCAGTTGGGCTCAGTTGCCAATGAAAGAGTATTGCTTAGGACTCAGTCTTTAGGGAGTGTTGAAACAAGTAATTCCAATGCCAGGAGTGCAGGAGAGAAGTCTGAACTGTGTCAGATAAGCCAGCATAGTTTGCAAGATGCAACTTTAAAAAAGCTCAAGGAGAAGGAGTGGTATGAAACATCCTTAGACACGCCTGCTGGTCCTCAGTTTCCTCCCCCCGGACCCCAGGGTAGAGTCAATTGGAAGTCTTTGAATACTTTGAAATCTGAGGTCATCAACACTGTTAAAGATCAGACAGACATATCTCCACCTATTCCTAGTGCTCAGAGTGTTGATGTACCTGATGGCAGATGTCTTAGTGCTATTGATAAACAGAGCTGTATGTCTCCTGAAATAGTGTTTCAGCAAGCCAAGAGTGGTTCGGAAATTGAGGTTTTTGATACCGTAGTGCCATTTGAGTTGCCTAAAAATCACATGGTAATACAAGCAGGGAAGTGGCAGCCATATTGGGAGGTGACTAAACCATTTGAAATGTCTGACTTCTACAAGTATAGCACAAAGTTTCGAAAAAGTCATTCCATCAATACAAACAGTGATCCTAAAGCACCCAAAAGCCCACAGCCAGTGATTGGCAGTGCTCCAGTGGCTGGTGCATCTCATCACATTCCCATTAATCGATCAAACAGTGCTCACCCAGCTTCATCAGCTACCAGCTGGGAGGCCAAGTCACCTGGTCGAGAGCATGGCTCACAGCATCCATCCCCAACCAAACCACCACAGCAAAAGGGGATCTACATGCCTCTCCAGCCCCTCACCTGCCATCCACTTGAGCCTCCTCAGCCCACTGCTGTGAGTGTGCGCAGAGGTCTCTCTGCTTCCCCAGTGCACCCCTCTCAACAGTGGTAAGTTCACCCTGATTTTCATTTCGTTTAAGATTGCCTGTGGAAGAGTAGGCTACTTCCCACGGGAGCCCAGTGCTCGGGGGGAATGGGAGGATATGAATGTAATTCACAGAGCATTATTAGTGATGGAATTGAAATAGAAAGCCTTCATTAGACATGGCACTCAACTAGAAGTCAACTAACTGGAAATTTTTGAGTTCATGCCATCCAATAGGAAGGTAAACGTCAAATTCCGATATATTATTATTGTTAGCCTATCAGTTTAGGTAGGTTTTGGATGGACATAGACTGGGTAGTGATTTTGTCTAATACAAGGGTCATCAGTAATCAGTAAACTCCATTCTTCTCTTTACAAGGGATTAATTTTTGAGGTCTGAATTTACAAAAAATACTTAGAAAAGATAAAATATTTTAATGTTAACACTTGATACGAAGAAAATTGACTTGTTTTATTGAAAAGTAAGCATATTCTCATATATCAACATTTATTCATCATAGAATCCTAGAAATTCATCATAACTGGGCCAAAACACTGATGCCTTGTTTCTCGAGTTCTGAAATGTAATTCACAACTTCAAGTAATGCAATACTGCATGATAATCTTCTCTCTTAAGATCCCATGAAGTTATCATTTTAACTATTTATGTGATGCTTAGTTTCTGTTATTATTTTGTTATTATTGAAATTTGTATTAAAAGCAACCATCTTCTCTGCCTTTATGAATCTCTCATACTAATTAAGGTTGAATTCCTGTAGACTCGAGAGTTAATCAGGAGAGATACAATGCAGAGGGGTGACATCCTAGTTAGCCCAATTCGTATTAAGTTTTGCGGCTGCACCGCATGTGAGATAAAACTAAATGTGCTACAGTACATACATTCACGATTAATTTGGGAATTTTTTCTGTCAAAATTGAATGTTGAGTGTTATATGTTGCTAAGGAGCAGTAATTGTGGTTTTCCTGTAGTTAATGTGTTAAAATTTGTTGCTTCTTAAAAATTATTAGAGAAACTCTTGAATATTTTGTAATTTTAATGAATGTCATTGCCCTTTCCGAATCACCTGATCCATATTTATGTATGCAGGAACCGCCTTCATGCAGCAAACTCTCTGCCACTGGAAATTCAAGCCAAAGCTAGTGGATTGCACTCTAAAGATGGTCCTCTATCATCGGAGATGATATCTTGGCATCAGGATCAAAGTGTTCCACACTCAGCTACATTAGTGTAGATCATTTTTGAGTATTTTTATTAAAATATCCTTAAGAAGAGACTGCATTTATGTGCCTTTTTGTATATGTTCTCATCCCCCTCGAAAATGTGCATATTTAACCTTTGTAACCAAGCAACTCTATTGTCCCACCTACGAATTTTATTAATAATGTAGAAGTTTCTTAATTTTAAAATGTATTTGTACATATTTATTTTTTCACTGGACAAAGTAATCACAGGTTGTTGCATGCATAGAGTGGTAGGATGATCACTCATTGACATGTGGTATGATTTAGGCAGACATGCCAACTCTCCCGATTTAAGCGGGAGACTCCCGATTTCTTCTGTTAATCAGATATATTCAAACTGATGAACTGTTCAAATTGTGTACTTAGCTTAACATGTTAATAAAGTGTGACATTCATTAAAAATTGGCAAAGTGTCATAAAGGGATTAAGGTGCCATGCAAATATTGTGGTAATTAAAAGTGATTACTTCGTGATACACTTCTAAAAATCTCCCGATTTTTCATTTTTGAAAGTTGGCAATCTCCCGATTTTTCATTTTTGAAAGTTGGCATGTCTGTTTAGGATAAAGACATAATTGTTTCCAATGGCCTAATATTGTTTATATGGATTCATGACACCTATTTAGAGTTTGCTTGGTTGCACTGATTTGAGCCCATCCAAATTATTGATATTAATCACATTGGCACTATGTACTGCCGTTAACTCTTTACATTTTTTTGTGGGATGTGATAAGCCTACTTTTTGGTACATTATGTAATGAACATAGCTGATTGTTATAAAAATATCAATTATTTTATTTTTGAAGACATCATTTTATATGGTTGCCTTAAGAAGTTTTTATAACTGAACCTAGTTGTAATTGATATCAATTTTTATTGAAATATCATTAGAAGGAATGGCATATCTGTTTTATCTTATTCGATAATTTTAAGTTATCATCACCATTCATCATATTTTCCTCATTTAATGTGGATTATTTCATGCTAGGTGTTTTATAAAAATGTTGACGTGTGGGAATGTTTTTTTGTGTATTCATAAGTTAGAGGGACATGAGTCACTGCAATATGTGCCTTTCTGGTGAAAATGTTGTGAATAAATTATTATTTATATAAAAATTGTACTCATAATTTTGTAATAGTATAATTTCACTCCATTTAGTGGAAATATTTCTTGAAGAACTTTGGGAAATGATTATGTACTTAAATTGCATTTATATATTGCCGAATTACAAACATTTTTATTGATCAAAGTATGTTGAAAACTGTTTTTTGCATTGTTGTACCATCTGGGCCTGGTATCCTAACAGTATGTTTTATAAAGGCTAAGCAGTTAAAAAAACAAAGAAAATTTAATACTCTAGGTAATTGTGCATAATTCAAAACCTTATTTTTCCTAGGGCCTTCAAAGAAAATACCAAAAACCCGGGTTACAGCTCTCTCACAGCCTATGTTAGTTGTGGTTTTCCCTCAGTCTGGAGAAAGTTGTCACTTATGACATGCATTTGTAGGGACATATAAGAAACTCGACCTTTTTGTCAGGACGTTGTATTGTTGTTGCTCCATCTTTTAATCCATGTAGCTGTTACAAGAATTTGAGTTTATCTCTTGGTTATTATATAACTCAGTTGTAACATGTATGCATGGAATTCTTTTCCTTTCTCCTGCTTATCATCAACCAAGTACATCTTCAATTTGTAATGAGCAACAGAGTCACTATTTCCATCCATTTTGCTGTGCATCATATATTTTTAGGATTGAAATTCCTTCTTATATTTTTCCTATTGATATATGTAACATCTCCTTTGCCTGTATGTAAAATCATCCAACTCATTGGTCATCCTGGGTTTTCTCATGCCTGTTCATATATAAAATAATGACACCCCCAGCACTCGTAAATGAAGTATGTAATCCATGAAATACCTTATAATTTCCATAAATAATAAATTAAATAATTTATAAGCCAGCTACCAGAATATGGAAGGCTGTTTCATTGAAGAAAATGTCAGTTTATGATAAATTTTTCTTGAAAATCATGTGAACATATTCCAATATATTTAAAATGTATCCCATTTATAAAGATTTTGTCATAATCTTGGCCAGAGAAATAGATTGCAGTTTGAAAATAAAATTAAACCTAAATTTATTCATCTAAGGGCTAGTTTTAACCATATATTTTCTAATGGTAATGATGTATCAAATAAACTAACCTGATTTAAAATGATTACTTAAAATGTTTGCTAGGCATTCATTTTATTTTAATTGACCATCCACTGCAGTGGCTTGTAGGCTGAAATAGCACATGTGGAAGCTAAAAGTTACTCTATTAATTTTATCCATCATGAATTGTCTTTAAAAGTTAACATTCCTCCTCCAGTTTTTGAAGTTGTGTGTTCTCCATCCACAAAGTGCCTTAACTCTGAGACCCTTGTGATAATCATACTAACAGAAGCAGTAATAGACCATATGGTATCTGATGTCAGCCAAGGAAATATAGGATAAGGATGTAAAAAGGTTTACTTTGTCAATAGCTGAGATATGTGCAGTGTATGGTCACTGTGTCCATCAGTTTTTATATAATTAAGTGTTATCTATGAATTGCTTTTTGGTCCTTATTCATATTCTGTTTTTTTTAGTTAACTCATTAGGCATAAATCTTCATGTCAGGCTGTCTCATTTTACCAGAAATGTCTATCTTTATTTTTTTGTAGATGCAAGTTTTTTGACTCTGAAAGAGTCATTTTGTACTTACTTGGCAGCACATTAAGAATAGATAAATATAAAATCATCCATATTACAACTCATAGCATCATATACTCTTTACCATAATTTATTTTTGATCTCTCTTTGGTACGTAGCATAGTACTGTACTAGTATTTTACGTAGAATAGTTCAATGAAAATGACAGATGTCATTGTTAAAATGTTCCTTATTATGGTGGCAAGAAAAACTAATGAAGTGTAGCCATCTTCCACTCCTATTAGTTATATTTTTTAATTTCTATCATCACTCAGACTAACAATACTAAGGTCATGCTTCATGTTATTCTGCTTGAGAGAAGTCTACCATACACATCCATACTCCACGATGCTTTGAATACAATTTCAGTAAAATTTTACATGATTATACCAGGTCCCAGATGTGCTCTTGTTTGTTACAGTAACATTTATAATAAGAGTATATTTAATGCTAAATTTCATTTGTTAAACTATCTATATTTTCAGTGCCAAATTAAACCTATACTTAGTTAAAAGAAATTCTTCAATGGAAAGGAAAATATTGCAACCTTTTGGTTGTGATGACAAGCATTTATGACAAATAGTGTTTGAACTCTGTAAAGTGTTGTGGCAGTAATAAATATTTTCTCTTACCAGTAATTTGCTTTATTTTGTTTTATTGAATATTATTATTTCATAGGAGCATTTTTGTTTACAGAAGAATCTGTGTGGTATTATGTATTAATTCATTCATTATCCTGCTCTTATTGGCTGTTTCTTGGCAGTGAGGTGGAAATTTTTTCATTCCTTTTCCATGTAAATGTCACGACTTGACTTCAACATGGAAAAAGGTACTTCCACCTTAACGCCAAGAAGCAGCCAATGTAGGAGACACTGGCTGATCACCTCAATGGTTGGTTAGGTAATCTACCCGTTAAGATTAGTTTTGGACGGACGCAACTACCAAATATTTTGTTTCTCCTAATAAAACAACCCAACATCCCACTTAAGCCCCTCTTAATCTCTGTGTACTTCTTTCCTCCCTTCATCCCATCCAATCCTATTCCTGCCCCTTCCTCATTCACCCAACATTCTCCCCCCATCAGAGTATTCAACAACCCATTTTCAATCAAGGCCTTATTCAAACCAGGTGAAGTATCTCTTCTCAGTGAAATCTCTCAGGCCCTAATAAAAATAACATGAAGTGTGCAAACTTCCATGCATCAATCAGCTACAGTTATGTCCTTGTATGCTGGAAACCCATCCTGAGTTAGCACATCTATTCCCGAAGATGAGTATACATTCTAATGCCATTTGTTAAATATTTTTACAAATAATATTAATCAACAATTTGGTCAGAAAGTTTATGCTTACCACCATTCCTGATACCCAAAAAACATTTATGCATCATAATTAAAACTTGTAAACTTCTGAAATTAGCCTAGGGATGCAAGTCATCAGACTCCAGATGTCATAGCAGAGTGGAAATTGAAAGAAAGTTCATGCCTTTCTCAATTTTTTTGCGTTTAGATGCAATGGAAAGTAATTTAACCAATGCTACTTGTCAAGTTAACCAAACTATGCATTTTAGATAGGATGATTTGGAGATTAGCACAATGAAGATGTACTATCCTGTTTGTCTGGTAGACAATGTATTCAACTAGCAAGTAAGTGGGCGCAGTTGCCCTTGGGCTTGGATTCTGCATTAAAATCGGCTTTTAGGCCAAGGAAACAAACGACAAGAGAATGAAGATCATGTATTTACATACCAAGATGTGTGTTGGAAGTAGTTGAGCCAAAACTTTCTTATGTAATTTACTGTACAATTTGTTTTATTTTTGGGGACGCACTTTCCCGACTTTTGCCCCGCGGGCAAGGTGACTTTCGAATTAAAACGAGATGACGTCTCTCGGCGTACTGGTAGTCATATTCTCACTAAAAACAGTTAAGTAACACAGTTAACACTGGAATTCGCAAATTTCGTCGAAATCCACTTTCTTTCAGAGTAGTTCTAGCCCCTCTGAAGAAATGCGTGGCCAAGTAAATAGGATATGTCAAAAAAATTACGTGTTCTTAACACGCCCCATGAGAATCGTCAATAGATTCGGCTGAAATCTAAAATTTGCGCTCTTACTTTCGCCCAAATCGATCTTCACAATCAAGCCATTCCCAAATTTTGCCTCCTAGCATTCACAGTAGAAAAATGTTCTATTTCTGCACTCTTCTTTTCTTCATGTGTCTTGATATCTTTCATTTTAAATGACATACCTGCTCAAACTAAATGTTGTTTTGTGGTTCTATTGCCTGTTTCCGGGAATTTATTGAGCACTGCAATAGTTATTTGTTGGAAATTGGATAAATAGTTTTCTATGGAAAAGCTTAGCCCATAGAGCATGCATCGCAATGTCTATCGTTCATCAATGCAAATTTACCCAGTGAGCCTCCAATCGCACGCTGACAAAACGTGAGCAAATATAAATTACCAATTTCCGCAAATTCTAGATGACAAATATAACAACGCTGCTAATGCTTCTGCATTATTCTTCCATTTGAGTAGAGAGCGCAAAAAACTTGATATTTTATTTTTAGAGAGACATTCCAAGACACCTTTGCAAATATGTATCAATAAATTGGCGGATTGAAGTACACAAAAGAAAATTAAACACTTTTTTGAGTTAATATGACTTTTTGGAAAATTATTTCGTAATAGACCATAATCATAGTAATCAGCCAGATGGTCTGTTTTGGAAGGTGGTGGTTGAGATTAACTAGTACTAAGGGTGTCAAATTCTCACGTAAGGGTATGCGGCCAGTTCCTTTCTAAGCTGAGGGTGCAGATAGGTTTGGGCGGGAATGGAACCCGTGCCCTCCCGTCAGTAGTCAAACGCTCTACCCCTGGACTACTGCGACACCATTAATTTGCGATATTGGTGGAAATAAAAAAAATGGTTGAATTTCCTTAACTATGTTTTGAGTTCCATCTTTCGTAGTTATGGACTTGATAGTTCAGTGAATATAGCGTTGGACTTACAGACCTGAGGACCCGAGCTTTACCTTGGTTGTGTAATTTTTCAGGTACCAGATCCCCGTGTGAACTGGCCCCCCTACATTGATGTTTGAATTCAACGCGCCGTTGGGTCGAGTTTTGGCTTATTGGTGGAGCTTACACCATCAACGCTATCAACTATCAAACCAAACTTCGGGTTGATAAATGTGGTTGGTGTTTTATGGCGTAGTGATTATGAAATATAAAGAATATGAAGGACCCAAAACTCAGCTTCATCCTGTCTCACCATTCTAGATGGAATGCTGACTAACCCAATTTGGTCTCGTGTATTGACAGTGCAAGATTAAATTTCAGTAGTACTTAGTAACAACTCGAGACTATAATAATCTAATAAATTAACACTTCTCAAATAAGGGTGACCCATATTTCAAAAGTGTTCAATTATTTATGATTACTCCATCGGACGGAGGGCTCTGTCATTGTAATTCTATTATTTAAACGAAACGCTCCTGTTAATATGTGCGTAGTTCACTTCTTGATATGTATGGCGGTCTTTTGTTTGTGTAATACCGTGTTCACTGACCGCAGAACGAGCATCGCGATCAAAATTTTGGTAAGTGCGTTGAAATTAACCACTAAATCAAAATATGTTATACTGATCTGATGAAGAGCGGTGGTAAACCTCTGGCATGTAAACATCTGGGTGAAGACTAGTAGCACTCAATGTTTGTTTAATGATCCTACCATTAAGTTACAGAGGTTGTTTCGGATATATTTCGAATGTACTATGTATGCTCGTATAACATAACCTAGAAACCTAAACATTAGGTTCAGATTCTGTGCAAGTTAGGCGTGAAACGGCTTGCCATAGTTTTCTTAGACTAATGAATGATGAACATTACTTAATTCGAAAAGAGCGTCAGTAGTGTCAGATTCTGTTTCTACCTAAGAGGAACGTATATAAAACCACGTTTCATGTTTTTTCGAATACCCCATAGATACCCTTTTGTGGAATAAACATCCCGTTACCGTACCAGTCAACAGCTTGTACGCACCCCTCCCCCAAATCATGCGCCCTTAGTGACGCCGGTCCGTACTTGTTTGAGAATTAAGAGCGCTTAAAAATCAATAGGTAGATATCTATAGATTTTGCAGTCGTTATTATACCATAAAGTTAACTCACTATATGGAGACTTCTACTACTATTTTTGGTCTTCACCGTTTTCAGTCGGTGTCAGTTACCAAGGAAACATATCAGGCCATAGGTATTTCTTTGTTTCCAATTCTGATTGCTCTTAGCTCAAAATGGAGCATAGTGGCAGTTTTTTCTATTGTAAAGAATATCATAAGCTCTGGGAAGAGTCTCAAATTGAGCTAAAGTTTATTACTAAATATGAAACTGTATTGCAAAAGGAAAAAGCCCAAAAGGTAACTTTAACATCGATTGGTTTTCGTGCTTATGATTTCATTATTTTTTTATAACATTTATTATTCTATCACAGGACAGAGACGTAGCTTTTAAAATAATGGGCTGCATATATCTACAATACATACGTGCGGTAAATAAGCTGGATGAGTGCTATGATCAAATAGTTCAACCACAAAAAAGAATTTTAATTAGAAACGTGATGGATTCGTGTTTGTGCCGGATTTTGGAACTTAAGGTAAAGCATTTTACATTTAGTTTTGCCGGAAGTACTCGATATCTATTTCGTTTAGAAATGGTTTACTAAAACAATGAAAGGTTAATTAAATTTATAATATCTGTGACCAATGAAATTTGCTATTATTATAGGAATCACATTTTTTGGAGGCGCTAGTTATTAGAGTGAACCTCGGAGGACTTTTGCCTTCCTATTTATGAACGGCATGGTTATCTGCACATTTAAATATGACGCTGGTCACTAATTAACTCTTTTCCCAACTGCGAATCGAAACGCATGAAGTAAGGAAATTTAAATTTAAGAAGTTAACATCTTGAAAACTAAGGTTTATTTCGGTTTGCCTATATTAATATGAATCAGAACTTATGTTGCAAGTAATCCTGTGAACCTTGAGAAATCTTTCATATATGGTACCTCCCTTGGCCAGTGTCTTAACATTCCTAAGGTTGGAATATCGCATTGTGTGGGTAAACTTATTGATGCCTGTAAAAGCTCATAATATGGCAACTCAAGAATCATGGTATGGGTCTGTCCTTAAACATTCAAGTCTTTTGATTAGGAAGGGGGAGGGAGGTTTTACTCCTTTTTAGGCAAAATACATATATGTTTGTGTTGCCAATATGTGAACAAATTTTTAAGTAGCTTTATCATCATATATTTTTCAGTCAGCAGTAGTGGGGAAATGATCTCAAAACCCTCAGCATATGATTTCAGTAGCTATTTCTTTGTCTGCTAGCATTCAGCTGATTTTTAAAATACATGGAGATGACTCTGTCAAGTTTTGTTCTACATGGAGAACACAATCAAAGGTTTCATACTTTTATATTTATTCTCATGCCTATCATCATAAAAATACCTCAATATGCAAATAGTGGTAGTAGTTTAAGGGAAGGTGACCAAATGTTGAAGTCATTTGTAATATCAGAAATGAACATGTAAGGATGGAGGCTGAAGAGAAACCTGGCATCAGTATTAGCCTACTCTTAACAAATGGCACCAAGAGGTCCACAGTTTAATATCCCATCTGGCAGACAGCGTACTCACCCAAAATGCTCTCTGCAAAGCACTTCAAATAGAGATCGGGATACCATTGAAAAATATCTGCCGCGCCCGGGATTCAAATATTGGCCCTCTGGGTGGGAAGCAAGTACATTAGCCACTGCATCATCTTGATCCCCTAAATAGTATGTTACAATGTATAGTGAGCAAGTTAATGGGATCAACTATGCCTCATGAGAAACTAACAAATATAAACTAAACAGAAATTTTAATATTATATACAGGACTAGTATATTCATCACTAGCATATCTTTTAAATTTTTTTATTTGAAAAATGAGTATCCTTTATGGTAGGTATACAACCAAGTGGTTCTCAGAATTAAAAGTATTACTAATAGAGCCAAGTTTATATTCACTTCAAATTTATTAACTGCATCATTTCCATGCATCTTACTTTCCACTTGTGCATCTATTTTTTTTCTTTTAATTTAATCCTGAAGAACAATCATTGAGGAACTCCAGTGTTACAATCACTTTAGGTTTTTCCTCTTATCATCTACTTGTTAATCTTCCCTTTTATTTTCCCTCTCACATCTTATCTACACACATAAATTGAATCATATCCATGGAAACACTTGCCATGCTATTCTAATAATATAAATAATTGTTCCATGCAACATTATTTTCAATAGAAAAATATGTTTCCACCATTCAGTAATGGTATTTCTGGTTCAAATTAATGTTATTCATAGATTAGGGCATTTTGCATGACTAGAATGATTCATTATACAAATTAAGATGAAATTCACTATTTCAATTTAATACTAATGGTAAGTAAATACTCCAATCAATATTTAAATTTCATTTCAATATGATTTTCCTCCACTCATTTTCAGCATAACCTTGTTGAAATTGATATGTCTGACTTTAGCTTCATTGACTGTCTTGATGGTGATTACCAAATAATGCTTCATGATGGTGAACTGAACATACCAAAATATTTCATTCAGGACAACAAATATGAAATTGAAGAGAGAAAATCTAATTTAAAGAGAGTACTGAAAAAGTTGGGATGCTACATTGAGGTGGGTTTATTTTTTAGTCATTACTGCCAAAATAATGATGACTGTGATTACAATGCAACAATGTCAGAGTGTAAAAATCATTTTCCTTCACCGGGATATGAACCCGGACCCCTCGATGTCTGGCGAAGTGCTTTAGCCAGTTAGGCTATTGAAGCCTCCTCTTCCACTTTGAAAATTTGTTACTCTGAAACAAAATTCAGAGTGTAAGATGACCCCTCGATAGCTTAACTGGCGCAAGCACTCGGTCAAATTTATGGAATACACGAAAGTATTATATGCTGGATTAAACAATCCCTAAGTGATCGTGTCCTAACAATCGTCCTCGACGGTGTACCATCCGATACTGTCAAGGTCACGTTGGGTTTACCACAAGGAAGTGTCATAGGCCCCCTCCTATTCTTTATTTACATATATGACCTCAGTACCGTAGTTAATAGCAAGCTCCGTATTTTCGCCGATGATGCAGTAATTTATGGGGACATTCGAAGTCAAGAAGACAGAGTCGTGCTAGCCAACAACCTAGATTCAATTCAAAATTGGTGCGACACATGGCAATTGGAATTAAATTTTTTTTAATGCGTAGTAATATATTTGTGGGAAAAGAATAATTCCCCCCCTTATAGTTACAAAGTGAAACAAACCGAAATTGTGAGGGTAGATTCCGTTAAATACTTGGTTGCAACACTTACTCTTGATCTGTCCTGGGGAAAGCACATACGAGAAATATGCGGTCGTGCTAATAAAAAATTGGGATTTGTGAAAAGATGTTACGAAAATGCGACAAAAAAATGAATGAACGATGTTTTCTTGACCTAGTCAGGCCCCACCTAGAGTATGCTACAACAGTAAATGGGATCCGCAAAATATAAATTTGATTTCGGAATTAGATCGGGTTCAGCGGAGGTGGGCTAGATTTTTCCAACATTGTTATGGCCAACGCAGCAGCGAATCTGCTCTGCTAGAAAATTTAGGTTGGGATTCCCTTACACAGCGGCCTTTACAATATAGATTAAACTTATAAGAAATACATTTAGTAAGATGGTTCTTTTCGGATGGCATCAAGAGTATAATACGAACCCCAACGTATTACGGTCGGAGGGATCACGAATATAAGTTTAAAGAGATAGACTGCAAGACTGACAGGTTTAATATGTCATTTTTTCCTAGAACGATGAGAGACCAGAATGCTTATATATATATATATATATATATATATATATATATATATATATATATATATATATATATATATATATATATATATATATATATATATATATATATATATATATATATATATATATATATATATAAACCATAAACACAGTAATCAACCGGAAGGTCGGTTTAGTAGGTGATGGTAGTTTGCTCACCCATGTACCAAGCCCGATGGCGTGTGAATAGTCACACATCAGGGTAGGGGGGCCAGTACCTTTCCCTGTGCCGGTTATGGTTTCCCAGGAAGATCTGGTACCCGAAAAATCAACTAGCTTGGGTGGAGCTGCAGTGCCTTGCCCGGGAATCGAACCCGGGACCCTACGGTCAGTAGTCCAACGCTCTACCCACTGGACCACCGCGACCCATATATATATATATATATATATATATATATATATATATATATATATATATATATATATATATATATATTGTGCGCCGTATGGCGGGACTTCGTATTTGAATGTATACTATATATTGAATATTATATATATTAAAATATATATGTATGTATATGCATACATATAACCCTTCTTAAAGAACTTTATCCTATATTACACGACAATGACGCGACCTCATCCTTACTGCTCCAATGCCCCTCTGTTGCTTATAGACGACCAGCAATCTCAGAAACCTCCTTAGATCCTCCAACCCTTTTACACCCCGCCCTGACAAATTTCCTCACATTTCCCCAAATTGCAATCGCCCCTGATGTAAAATATGTCTGCTGATCAGATCTGTTCCCCTCTCCCCACATCCCCTCATTGTCCCTTCATCCCGTACCGACGCAAACTGCTTCTCGAAAAATATTATCTATCTTTTGTCGGGCAAACAATGCACTTCATTCTGCATAGGCGAATGCATTACCCCCTTATCCATTCGAATGAACAATCACCGCTACTCCTGTAATTCTGATTCACTCTCTTCTCTTCATATCCCTTTACACACAATTTCACACAACCTATCATTCGACGAATGCTTTTCCCTAATGATTCTAGAATCCATGCCCGATTCAACCACCAACATAGAGGTGAGAACTCGCGAATCCGCAAACATCCTATATTTCCAATCCTTTAAAATCCCCATCCTTAACCGCCATCTTTAATTCCGTTCCCAGCAGTCCCTAAAACTTCCGCCCCCCTTCTTCCCTCCCCAGACACTCACCCCTCAAGACCTCTCAGTCTGACCTGAAGAAGGCCTCGTGGTAGGCAGAAAGCTCAAATAATCTACAATGTGAGTGTTCTTTTACGTGTCATCTGTGTTATTCTGTGTTCTATTGTGGAGTCCAAAAGTTATATATATAACTGTTGGACAGTAGAACAAAAGAACAAAGAATAACATATATAACATGTAAATATTTCCTTAACCAGGATCCCGGATAAGGAAATATTTTTACATTTGTGATCTGCTCAAAACCGCCTTCCCCATGTTTCCTGTGTTGGTCTTTTACGTGTTTTCCTATCCCCTTTCCTTATATGTCTGTTTATTATTATTAGGTAATCTACCGGTTAAGGTAGGTGTTTGGATGGACACAACTATCAAATAAATATTTTGTAACTCCAAACAAAACCCAATCCAGTAACCTAAACTACATCAGGTCCCTCTTCATCTCCGTGTACTTCTCTCCTCCCTTCATCCCGTTCAACATCCCTATCCTGTTCCTACCCTTTCCTCGCTTGCCCAATATTCTCCCCTCTATTACCTTCTTCAACATTCCACTACCGCTCAATACGCCTTTCATCCATTTTTCCTGCCTCCATAGGATTTCTCTCAACAAACCCCTCTCCTCACCTACCATCTCCAGTACTTCCTCATTTGTTTTCCTTTCGGTCCATTTCACCTTCTCCATTCTTCTCCACACCCACATTTCAAAAGCCTCCAATCTACGTCTATCCTGTGTGAATATTCACACATCAGGTTAGGGGGGTCCTTTCCCTGTGCCGGTTATGGTTTCCCAGGAAGATCTGGTACCCGAAAAATCAGCTAGCTTGGGTGGAGCTGCAGGTGCCCAAAGTGCCTCGCCCGGGAATCGAACCCGGGACCCTCTGGTCAGCAGTCCAACGCTCTACCCGCTAGACCACCACGACCCGCCACACACACACACATATATATATATATATATATATATATATATATATATATATATATATATATATATATTATGCATAGACAGTAACACACAGTATGAGAACACATAAAAAGAACACTCACAATAATATCTTGATAATTTCGACGGACTCGAGCTCCGTCTTCTTCCGGAAGATAAGATATGACTGAGGAAAAGGGTACGCGGTGCAGAGAGAGTATGGGATGAGGGAGAGGGGAAAACAGGTAGTGGGGGAGGGTGAAGGAGGGGTATATGGAGGGGGAGAAAGCGGAGCGGAGAACAGGTGGTGGGAGAGGGGTGAAGGAGGAGGTTATGGAGGGGGAAAGGGAGGCCAGAGGGGAGTGGAGATGGAATAAGGAGGATGCGGAAATAGTAACAAGTGACACAGAAAACTAACAATTCATCCACAGATCCCACAACACCCATGACCAAGGCATCAACTCACAAAGTCATCATAAGTGCTCGACAAGTCAAAACCCGGGACAAGGATGACAAAATGTATGCGGATGAATAAATTGTCCCACCACATCGCAAGAAACAAATCCACTTCCATCCACCCCAGCCCCCCCCCACCCATTTAGTGAACGACATTGGGACCCGGATGTTTATAGGATTTACACAGTGATATAAATGCCAATTCCATTGTTTTTTAATTTTATAGGGTTATCAAATGGGGGAAGGGATGCTAGAATGGAAACATTGTAACCGTGTTTGAAGGGGGTGTTGTGGTGGGAGGCATGTTTTGGGATTGGTAGACCCTCAGATGGGGAAGAGGGATTACATGAGGCGCGATGATTGTTCACCCTGAGGTTCAGGGGTGTAGAGCACTGGACTATATAAAATGCCGGGCAGAGTTTGCAAGTCAGAAGATAGATTACATTCTGAGATGTGCATGAGGAGTGGGGGAAGGGCGGGAGAGAGTTAAAAGGTGGGATTGAGAGGGGTGGAGTGGTGAAAATAGGACAAGTTTTGTATCTAGCTCGCAAGCACGGAGTGGGTGTGATTCTGGGGGTGGGAGGGGATTTGGAAAGAGGCTTGGTGGATTTGAGGAGATCTGATAGGTTGGCGGGCCGTTTGAAAGTAACAGAAGGGCATTTAGGAAGAAGGTTGGACGAAACGTTGTGATTTTTGAGGATGGGGTACAGGTCTTTGAGGATGAATTTAAGGGACTGGATGCCAGGGAAGTAGATGGTGCATATTGAGAGAGGGTGGGAGTCTGTGGTGGAGGGAGCATTGGGGGTGTAGGATTGTTTTAGGATTTTTTTGTGAAGGAGAGAATCTGGGTATCCCCGTTGGAGGAGGGAATGGTGAAGGTTGTTGAGGTATTTGTTGAGGGATTTGGGATGGTTGCAAATGCGGTGCCCGCGGATAGAGAGGGAGTAAGGGAGGGAGCGTTTGGTGTGGTAGGGGTAGCAGCTGTTAAAATGAAGGTATTGTTGTTTGTTAGTAGGTTTAGTATGTACGGAGGTTAGAAATTTGTTGTTAGTTAAGGAAATATTTACATCAAGGAAAGTGATCTGTGATGATGAGGTGTTGGAAGTGAAAGAACTCTCCCAACTTAATGATTCCTCATCTCTTTCTTTCACTTACAACATCTATATATAGTGCCAGTGCACTGGCCTATATATAATATAGGCCAGTGTTCTACACCCCTGAACCTCAGGGTGAACAATCATCGCGCCTCATGTAATCCCTCTTCCCTGTCCGCGGGTCTTCCCATCCCAAAACATGCCTCCCACCACAACACCCCCTTCAACCACTGTTACAATGTTTCCGTGCTAGCATCCCTTCCCCCATCCGATAACCCTATAAAATTAAAAACAATGGAATTGGCATTTATATGGCTGTGTAAAGCCTATCAACATCCAGGTCTCAATGTCGTTCACTAAATGGGGGGGTGGGGCTGAGGTGGATGGAGGTGGATTTGTTTCTTGCGAGGTGGTGGGACAATTTATTCATCCGCATACATTTTGTCATCCTTGTCCTGGGTTTTGACTTGTCAAGCCCTTATGATGACTTGGTGAGTTGATGCCTTTGTCATGGGTGTTTTGGGATCTGTGGATGAATTGTTAGTTTCCTGTGCCGCTTGTTACTATTTCCGCATCCTCCTTATTCCATCTCCGCTCCCCTCTGGCCTCCCTTTCCCCCTCCATAACCTCCTCCTTCACCCCTCTCTCACCACCTGTTCTCCGCTCCGCTTTCTCCCCCTCCATATACCCCTCCTTCACCCTCCCCCACTACCTGTTTTCCCCTCTCCCTCATCTCATACTCTCTCTGCACCGCGTACCCTTTTCCTCAGCCATATCTTATCTTCCGAAGAAGACGGAGCTCGAGTCCGTCGAAATTATCAAGATATTATTGTGAGTGTTCTTTTTATGTGTTCTCGTGCTGTGTGTTACTGTCTAAGTTTTTTATTCAACACTTCTTTGTTACTTCGAAGAAATCATCTATATTTATACATATATATTATTATTATTAGGTAATCTACCGGTTAAGGTAGGTTTTTGGATGGACACAACTATCAAATAAACATTTTGTGCCTCCCCACCTAGCAAACTAATCTATATCAGGTCCCTCTTCATCTCGGTGTACTTCTTTCCTCCCTTCATCCCGTCCAACATCCCTATCCTGTTCCTACCCTTACCTCGTTTGCCCAACATTCTCCCCTCTATTACCCTCTTCAACATTCCACTACCGCTCAATACGCCTTTCATCCATTTTTCCTGCCTCCATAGGATTTCTCTCAACAAACACCTCTCCTCCCCCACCATTTCTAGTACTTCCTCATTTGTTTTCCTTTCGGTCCATTTCACCTTCTCCATTCTTCTCCACACCCACATTTCAAAAGCCTCCAATCTACGTCTATCCTCCTGCTTCAGCGACCACGTTTCCGCGCCGTACATAGCTACGCTCCATATCAGAGTTTGTACGAGTCTTGTCTTAACATCTCTACTCAACGTCCTCGTCATCACCTCCCTCCTCCTTGAGAAAGCCTCCTTGTCTAGCGCAATTCTTCTCCTTACGTCGCTGCCACTTTGACCGTATTGGTCCAAAACACTTCCGAGATATGTAAACTGTTCTATCTGCTCTATTTTTTCCCCGCCTATTTTAATATTTAGCTTAGCCTTTTTCTTTCTGGAAAATCGCATAACCTTTGTTTTATTAATATTGATTCTCATCCCATATTTATCGCACTGAACCTCCAATTCACTCAACAATGCTTGCAACCCCTTGGCTAACTGAGCAACTAATGCTTGGTCATCAGCAAACCTAACCGAATACATATATATATATATATATATATATATATATATATATATATATATATGGGTCGCAGTGGTCTAGTGGGTAGAGCGTTGGGCTACTGACCGGAGGGTCCCGGGTTCGATTCCCGGGCAAGGCACTTTGGGCACCTGCAGCTCCACCCAAGCTGGTTGATTTTTCGGGTACCAGGTCTTCTGGGAGACCATAACCGGCACAGGGAAGGAACTCCCCCCCTATCCTCCTCGAGAAGGAATCCTC
This sequence comes from Hetaerina titia, assembly GCA_037158775.1. Classification (NCBI taxonomy): domain Eukaryota; kingdom Metazoa; phylum Arthropoda; class Insecta; order Odonata; family Calopterygidae; genus Hetaerina; species Hetaerina titia. The sequence continues at coordinate 19,174,032 of CM073779.1, forward strand.
AAAGGAACTTGCCCCCCTACCCTGATGTGTGAATATTCACACGCCGTCGGGCTTGGTACATGGGTGAGCTCTACCATCACCTACTAAACCGACCTTCGGGTTGATTACTGTGTTTATGGTTTTATATATATATATATATATATATGTGTGTGTGTATATGTATGTGTATATATATATATATATGTGTGTGTGTGTGTGTGTGTGTGTGTGTGTATGTATGTATATATGTATATATATATATGTATAAACTTGGAAAAGACGCTCTCTGGCGACGCACAAACACACAAACACTAACACAAAAAACACCACACACATAGAAACATAAAAGAAGGACACTTACATTGGATATTTACGTTTCGACGGCACGGCCGTCGTCATCAGAATCAGAATATATATATATATATATATATATATAATATATATATATATATATATATATATATATATAGATATGCATATATATACATATATATCATCGCGAGTGTTCCTGCAGGGAAACATTTGATAGTGATGGGGATTGGAATGCGACGGTAGGTGAAGGAAGAGATGGTGGTGAGGTGGGGGACTATGGGTTAGGCACGAGGAATGAACGCTGGGAGAAAGCAATTGAATTCTGCAGGAGACAGGGGTTAGTCATCTCTAACACATGGTTTAGACACCACAAAAGGCGTAGGTATACATGGAAAATGCCAGGTGACTCAGAAAGGTATCAGTTAGATTATATTATGGTTAGGCACAGGTTTAGGAACAGTGTGATAAATTCGCACAGTTTCCCAGGAGCGGATGCGGACTCTGACCACAATTTAGTTGTTATGAAATGTAATGTTCGTTTCAAGAAGATAAGGCAAGGGCGGCGGGCTAAAAAATGGAATTTAGAAGCAGTAAATGAATTAACGAGGAAGGAGTATCAGGAGGCTGTAGAGAAAATGATGGATGACGGTAAAGAACTGAGTACTATCGAAGAAAAATGGGAATGTATCAAGAAAGGGATATTGGAAGCCGCTAAAGACACTATAGGAACCGTTAACGGGAAAAGGATAAGGAAACCATGGGTAACGGATTAGATGATTGCAAAGATGGATGAGAGAAGAAGATGGAAAAATGTAAACACAAAGTTAGGCAAAATGAAGTACAAAGAGTTAAACAATAAATTGAGAAGGGCCACAAATAAAGCAAAAGAAGAATGGTGGAAAACGCAATGCGAGGATATGGAAAGTTTACAGAAGAAGGGTGAAATTGGTGCTCTATACAGCAAGGTTAAGTTATTATCGGGAAGTAAGAAGGCAAGATGTGTGCTAACAGTTAAAGATAAATGGGGTAAGATAATAGTTGAACCAGGAAAAATCCAAGAGAGATGGAAGGAATATATAGAAACACTGTATGGTAAAGAACTTAGGCCGACAAGGTTAGACATAGAAAAGGAACATGACGTAGAAGAAGATAGCTTAGGTCCAGGCATACTCGACGATGAAATAGAAAGGGCATTAAAGGAGATGAAAGCAAATAAGGATGTGGGGGTGGACAATATTCCTGTAGAAATGTTGAAATGGTTAGGGAAAGGTGGGAAGAAGGCCATATATGGACTGATTCGTAGTATCTATGAGGAAGGAATCTGGCCGGAAGATTTTGTGAGATCGGTGTTAGTTCCTATTCCAAAAAAGGCAAAGGCTTCGTCATGTGAGGATTACAGAACAATAAGTTTGATATCCCACGCAGCTAAAGTTATTCTCAGGATCATCAACAAAAGGATAGAGAGTAAGGCAAATGATTACTTAGGGGATGATCAGTTTGGGTTCAGGAAAGGAAGAGGTACGCGTGATGCCATGCAGTAATGAGATCACTAGTCGAGAGGAATATAGAATACAATCAGGACGTTTTTGCCTGTTTTGTAGATTTCGAAAAAGCGTTTGATAGAGTGAATTGGGAAAAATTAATGCGTGTATTGCAGAAATAGGAATGGATTGGAGGGACAGGAGACTGATCCGCAACCTGTACATGTCTCAGACTGCTCAGGTGCGAGTGGGGAACGGAGAGTCCGGATGGGCAGTGTTAGGAAGAGGTGTAAGGCAGGGTTGCCCATTGTCACCGGTACTGTTCAACGTATATGTAGAGGAAATGATTAAAGAGGCATGGGAAGAACTGGAGGTAGGAATGAAAGTCGGAGGGGAATTCGTAAAATCGGTTAGGTTTGCTGATGACCAAGCATTAGTTGCTCAGTCAGCCAAGGGGTTGCAAGCATTGTTGAGTGAATTGGAGGTTCAGTGCGATAAATATGGGATGAGAATAAATATTAATAAAACAAAGGTTATGCGATTTTCCAGAAAGAAAAAGGCTAAGCTAAATATTAAAATAGGCGGGGAAAAATAGAGCAGGTAGAACAGTTTACATATCTCGGAAGTGTTTTGGACCAACACGGTCAAAGTGATAGGGACGTAAGGAGAAGAATTGCGCTAGGCAAGGAGGCTTTCTCAAGGAGGAGGGAGTTGATGACGGGGACGTTGAGTAGGGATGTTAAGACAAGACTCGTAAAAACTCTGATATGGAGCGTAGCTATGTACGGCGCGGAAACGTGGTCGCTGAAGCAGGAGGATAGACGTAGATTGGAGGCTTTTGAAATGTGGGTGTGGAGAAGAATGGAAAAGGTGAAATGGACCGAAAGGAAAACAAATGAGGAAGTACTAGAAATGGTGGGGGAGGAGAGGGGTTTGTTGAGAGAAATCCTATGGAGGCAGGAAAAATGGATGAAGGGCGTATTGAGCGGTAGTGGAATGTTGAAGAGGGTAATAGAGGGAAGAATGTTGGGCAAGCGAGGTAAGGGTAGGAACAGGATAGGGATGTTGGACGAGATGAAGGGAGGAAAGAAGTACACCGAGATGAAGAGGGACCTGATATAGATTAGTTTGCTAGGTGGGGAGTCACAAAATGTTTATTTGATAGTTGGGTCCATCCAAAAACCTACCTTAACCGGTAGATTACCTAAAAAAAAAATACATATATATATATATATATATATATATATATATATATATATATATATATACTTATATATATATATGTATATATTCATTCACATTGAAATAGAGATAAGGAAAATGGTAAAGGAACACATATAAGGGACGTACACAATAGAGGTGGGGATTGCGGATGTGAGCAGATCACGAATGTAAAAATATTTTCCTCGACCGGGACTTGAACACCGGATTTCTTCACTTGCCGGGCGGATGCTCTAACCACCTGAGCTATCGAGGAAGAGTAATTTAACACTGAAATCTGCGATCTTATAAAGCGCCAAAGTGCTCCGAATCATTACACAGAAGATGTTGTTAGGGAGCTGTTACACCCACCAAAGGAGAAATTGACAAACACAAGAGGAGAATGGACAGTAGGTTAGCAAGCATACAACATCATAAAGGATAGGAACGATGCATTTCATGGCACGCATAGCCAGAAGAAGAGATGAGCAACATTGGCCAAATACACATTCAAACACGAAATACCGCCATATGGCGAATAAATATTCATTCACATTGAAATAGAGATAAGGAAAATGGTAAAGGAACACATATAAAGGACGTAAGTCCCGGTCGAGGAAAATATTTTTACATTCGTGATCTGCCCACATCCGCCATCCCCACCTCTATTGTGTACGTCCTTTACATGAGTTCCTTTACCATTTTCCTTATCTCTATTTCAATGTGAATGAATATTTATTCGCCATATGGCGGTATTTCGTGTTTGAATGTATATATATATGTGGGTCGAAGTGGTCCAGTAAGTAGGTGGTTGGACCGACCGGAGGGTCCCGGGTTCGATTCCCGGGCGAGACACCCTGAGCACCTGCAGCTCCACCCAAGCTAGTTAATTTTTTGGTTGCATGATTTTCCTGGGAAACCATAACCGGCACAGGTAAAGGGAATGGCCCCCCTACCCTGATGTGTGAATATTCACACCCCATCGGGCTTGGTACATGGGTGACCTCTACCACTCTACAGAACCATAAGTATATTTATATAACCATATATATATTTTTATATAACCATTTATAATATATGTATAATATTTTTTTTCTGAGAGTCCGGATAGGCAGTGTTAGGAAGAGGTGTAAGGCAGGGTTGCCCACTGGCATGTGGAGGAAATGATTAAGAACATGGGAAGAATTGGAGGTAGGAATGAAAGTCGGAGGGGAATTCGTAAAGTCGGTTAGGTTTGCTGATGACCAAGCATTAGTTGCTCAGTCAGTTAAGGGGTTGCAAGCATTGCTGAGTGAAATGGAGGTTCAGTGCGATAAATATGGGATGAGAATCAATATTAATAAAACAAAGGTCATGCGATTTTCCAGAAAGAAAAAGGCTAAGCTAAATATTAAAATAGGCGGGGAAAAAATAGAGCAGGTAGAACAGTTTACATATCTCGGAATTGTTTTGGACCAACACAGTCAAAGTAGAAGGGACATAAGGAGAAGAATTGCGCTAGGCAAGGAGGCTTTCTCAAAGATGAGGGAGTTGCTGACGGAGGCATTGAGTAGGGAGGTTAAGAAAAGACACATAAAAATTCTGATATGGAGCGTAGCTATGTACGGCACAGAAACGTGGTCACTGGAGCAGGAGGATAGACATACCTGTAGATTGGAGGCTTTCGAAATGTGGGTGTGGAGAAGAATGGAGAAGGGAGAAATGGACCGAAAGGAAAACAAATGAGGGAGTACTGGAGATGGTTGGTGAAGAGAGGGGTTTGTTCAGAGAAATCCTATGGAGGCAGGAAAAATGGATGAAAGGAGTATTGAGAGGTAGTTGAATATTGAAGAAAATAATACAGGGGAAAATGTTGGGCAAACGAGGGAAGGGCAGGAACAGGATGGGAATGTTGGATTGGATGAAAAGAGGAAAGAAGTACACAGAGATGACGAGGGACCTGATGTAGATTAGGTTACTGGATTGGGTTTTGTTTGGAGTTATGAAATATTTATTTGATAGTTTTGTCCATCCAAAAACCTACCTTAACTGGTAGATTACCTATTTACAATATATTTTTTGTTACAGGTTCCCTCCACCTATTTCAACCCCCAATGCCTCAACCCTTAACCTTTCCTCCTCGTGATACACCGCCTTACATACACCTTTTTTGGTGGCTCGCAGGGTATTTTTGTAGATGTCAGACATTGAGGAATCTGGGTTCAAATCCCAGTGTAAGGGGATGGTTTTTACCCTCTGAAATTGTTTCATTGCAATGCACACCAAGTGGCTGACTCTGTTAAAACTTACTGTTGTGGTATCTCATGCGTTTTCTTGAAATGACTGTGATGTTAATTTAAGTAATAAATCATTAAAGGAGAAAATCCAGAAGCCAATGACTCATATCCAAGCTGTTTTGATCATTCAAACGCATGAAAGAGCTCGACAAGGAAGACTGAGATATGAATTTATGAATGAAATTCGAAAAATGAGAGAAAGAGGAAAGCAAGCAACGGTAGTGACTGATGATCAAGGAATATTGACCAATGCTGCAATTACCATACAAAAAATTTGGAGAGGTTACAAGTGCCGTAAATTATTCAACAAAAGAAAATTAACTGAAATGATGCTAATAGGAATGGTATGCTATTAATCTTACTACATATATATATTTATAACTTTTACATATTTCATTAGCTATATATATTGTAAATTATTGGTATTCGTTTAACAATGAAAAACAGATGGGTAGTTTGACAGACTTTATATTAACTCGTCTATGGTATTGCCAATACATTTTTCATGAAAATTAAAGTAATTAATTAAAAAAATTACAACCAGGAAGTCGGGGAAGGACTTATCTGGATCACTTTTCCCCCCTATAGCCTACATCCTTGAAATGGCATAAGGACTTGTTTATTTTAATGATCCTAGTGGTGGTTCATGCCCATAATTTGTTGCTGATTCAGTGGTTGCCGTTGCACTTTGGTTACTTGAATTTAACCAATGCCTTAAGCAGTCTCACCAAGATCACGAAGCCGAGTGGTTTTACCTCACTTGTCCACGATGTGCCACACCTTCCATCAACCCTTACTGCTCAACAGCACATATTTCTAATTGAGTACTTAATAATACCACTTTGGTTACTTGAATTTAACCAATGCCTTAAGCAGTCACACCAAGAACATGAAGCCGAGCGGTTTTACCTCCCTTGTGCACGACGTGCCACACCTTTCACCAAAGCTTACTGATGAACAGCACATATTTCTAATTGAATACTTAATGCCACTTTGTTTACTTGAATTTAACTAATGGCTTTTAAATCCCCCTAATTATACTTTTGCACAAAGCGTCACAAATTGGTGACAGTGGGGAGGATGGGAGGAGGCCGTGTTGTGGACGTCCGCTCCGGTGGCCATGGCAGCTGGGGATGGCCTCACAGGACCCGATAGCCTTGTTGATTTAATTGGCATCGGCAACGAACAGGCAGCTCACGATTCCCATCTCTACGGCAAAGTCTCTGAATTTTTCGATACTGGGGAATGTGCATCAGCTGATCAACTACCATTCCCTCAAGTTCACGGCAATGGGAGTGCCACTTACCAGCCCAGAAATGTTCCGATGATGGATGCATTGAGTGCAACCTCTACGATGCAATGATGGTACCCGACAACTAATGCTACAAGAATTCATGGATGGATGCCCCGTGCGAAGGCTGAAGCTAAACCAAAGGATCGGATGTGCGCCTTTGCATTTTTTGTGCACACATGCCACGAAACATGTAAGAAAAGGTACCATGATGAAAACGTCGTATTTGCTTAATTTTGCCATAATTGTGCTGAAAAGTGGAAGGGAATGGTCGACAAAGAGAAGAAGAGATTCCATGAAATGGCTGATAACGACAAGAAGCGTTATAAGGCCGAGGTGAAAGATTACAAACCACCGAAGGGAAAGAAGAACAGGAAAAAAAGTAAGCAGGAAGGATCCTAATGCTCCAAAGAGGACTTTGTCCACATTTTTCTGGTTCTGCAATGATAAAAGGGACACAGTAAAGGCATCCAATCCAGAATATGGTGTTGGTGATATAGCCAAGGAACTTGGGAGAAACAGGACTAATGCTGATCCTCATACTAAATCAAAGTATAAAGCCATGGCAGGGAAAGATAAAGCTCGATATGACTACCTACAAGAAGGCTAAGGTTCTTCCCACTTCACCTGTAAAAGGTAGGGCCGGGGCAAAAAATGCTGACATTGACGTTGTAGATGACGAGTAGGGTGTGCACAGTAGCCTCTGAGACTAAGTAAGGGTTAATGAAAGTTGTGGCACGTCGTGCACAAGTGAGATAAAACCGCTTGGTTTCGTGTTCTAGGTGAGACTGCTTCACCTCCCTCTGGGTGCCTAGGATAGCATCTTGTGGCACACCCCTGAATCACAAAACAAATTATGGGCATTAACCGCTACACCTGAATCCACAGCAAATTACAGGTATGACCCATCACAACCCTCTAGAGTCATGCTATTGCAAGAAATAATAATTACCTTTGGTAGGTCACCCATGTCACAGCCAGACTGGGAAAGGGTAGGAACAAAAGGAAAGGTAGTTTTTGTGGTATCTGTTCCTCAGTAAGGCAGCTGACTTCAGTAGAGTGGCAAGTACTATTCAACACTCGCTCCCAGGGAAATGATTTTATGGGTGGTAAATGTGTTTATTAAACAATATTTAGACTGGAATGACCATTACTTTAGCTGAAAAAAGAGTAATATACCATAAATAACAATACTATAATTAATATTAATAATTATAATATTGCTGTAGAAATAGTTATTCTTTCAATTACATATTGCAGAGCCATATTGGAGAATATTTTTCTTTTCTGGGAAGGTGATTTTTTCTTTGAATATTTTCTAGATTCCCCAAGCAACTTACAGAGACCCAGCTCAAAAAAGAGCTGAAGAAATCAGTAAACGTCGTCATCAGATACAAACCTTCCATGATGCTAGATATAAGCAAGTAGTGCCTGGAGAAAAGGTCCGGCTCCATTTGAGGAAAGGCAAAATATTGAAGAAGAAATATATTACTCAAATACGGGAATGGTATATGAAGGAAAGGTAAAATATTTTCCATTGAAATCCATCGATGGACAATTATCTCCAGGGTTACCACAAGAGAACACTGTAAAGAGAGATTAAGTTATTACACTCGTATACAGGGGTTGTCCAGAAACTATCCAGCCATTCAATATTTTGAGAAAAATAGTCTAACTATAACAATCATACTTTACTCCACTTCGAAGTACTCCCTTTGGGGCTTCACCAACTTATCCCAGCATATCTTCCTTTTCAAAACAATCAGCAGATTCCTTTTTCAGAATGATCATCAGCTGCCTCATCGTATTCTCCTCGTGAAACAACTGTTAAGAAGACTGGGGTTTTGTTTCAGGATCGTAACCATAGACCCATCTCCAGTGAAAACCATTTTTCGAAAATCTGGGTCATTGTTTGCAGCTTGGAGCAAGTCCCCTGCAACTGTGGCATGAAATTCTTGATGGTGTTGAGATAAATGAGAATGCCACAAAATGGCTGATAATCATTCTCAAAAAGGGCTTTGCCAATTGTTTTTTAAAGTAAAAGAGATGCAGGGATTAGTTTGTGAGGTTCCAAGGGGAGTTCTTTAAAGGAAACTAAGGCCTCATTGTTCTAGGCATAATATTTTTCGCCAAATATTGCATGGTTGAGTCCTTCCTACAGGCATTCTATAGCACAGGCTAGGGAGTCTAGAGACTAAGAGGTCAGACTACAGATCCATTGGGTATATTGTTGAACTACTACCTGGAGGACCTAGGTTTGATTTCTGGGGATGCCTCCAGGCACCTTCAGCTTCACCCAACATGTGTGACATTTTGGGTTGCAGAACATCCTTGGAAATCACAGGGAAAGGAACTAGCCTCCCTAACCTGATGTGTGAATGTCATGAGTCATTGGGTTTAGCATTTGGTGAACTCTACCCTGACCTATCGAACCAACCTTTAGATCGATAATGTGGTTGGTTTTAGTCATAGAACAGGCTAATTAAGGCATTATTTCAGCAATTTCTTGCTAAAGGTCAACTGTGGAACATTAAAAAACCAAAAATTAAGCAAATAAAAATTGAGAATAGTGCTTAAATCAACAAGTAAAAATGAATTTTGAATTCACTTTAAAGGAGGCAAAGTCCTCCATTGAAATTGAATCTAATTGAAAATAGCTTTAAGTTCAGACATGTGTACTTTAATTGGACCTGTTCAATTAAAAATTCAATCTCAAATCAAGTAAATAAATATGCAAAAAACAAAGTAATTAATATATATTTATTCAAATTATTTTTTAATAGGAAAGAGAAAAAAAAATTTCCTGATATACCATCAAAAGAAAAAGGGGGTTCTGCAGCCATATTTAGTGTGAAACAAAGCAAGAGGTCCTCATCAAAATCCCCAAAACCATCAAAGGGGAAAAAAGAAAAGGGAAAGAAAGCAAAAGCCCCAGAAAAAGGAAAAGAACCAAGCCTGGGTGGAGTCAAACTTCGTCCCAGCAGATTTCGAAGTGAAATCATAGCTGGCATCAATGAATTTCAAAGTGAGAAATCTTTCTCTCCTTAAAAAAAATGTACATCAGATGAAATTTGCTGACAGCATGAGATGAGTTTATATTGATGCTATTTACTCTCATCTGACATTTTCAATTCTATTTTAAGAGGAATGTGCTGAAAATTAAAAAGAGTTTGTTTTGAGGAGTTTGAGTCACTCTTGTGGTACTTTTATATGGCCAAAAATATTAACACAGAAATGTTATTTACTTTCTTTGTGGGTTGGACTTATAAATTTGTTTGTTCTGAGGCCAATTGAATCACTCATGTAACATCACTCGTATTTCCAAACTATATTCATTTCTCAATAAATTTTGAAAAAATTTACATTTTATTATATAATGTATATAAATTATATATATATACAGGGAAAGGAACTGGCCCCCCTACCCTGATTTGTGGATATTCACACGCCGTCGGGCTTGGTACATGGGTGAGCTCTACCATCACCTACTAAACCGACCTTCGGGTTGATTACTGTGTTTATATATATATATATATATATATATATATATATATATATAATAAAAATTATATACATATAAAATATATATTATATTTATATTATGGGTCGGAGGGGAATTGGTAAAATTGGTTAGGTTTGCTGATGACCAATCATTAGTTCCTCAGTCAGCCAAGGGGTTGCAAGTATTGTTGAGTGATTTGGAGGTTCAGTGCGATAAATATGGGATGAGAATCAATTTTGATAAAACAAAGGTAATGCGATTTTCCAGGAAGAAAAAGGCTAAGCTAAATATTAAAATAGGCGGGGAAAAAATATAGCAGGTAGAACAGTTTACATATCTCGGAATATTTTGGACCAACACAGTCAAAGTTGTACGGGCGTAACGAGAAGAATTGCGCTAGGCAAGGAGGCTTTCTCAAGGAGGAGGGAGTTGATGATGGGGATGTTGAGTAGGGATGTTAAGACAAGACTCGTTAAAACTCTGATATGGAGTGTAGCTCTGTACGGCACGGAAACGTGGTCACTAAAGCAGGAGGATAGACGTAGATCGGAGGCTTTGGAAATGTGGGTGTGGAGAAGAAGGGAGAAAGTGAAATGGACCGAAAGGAAAACAAATGAGGAAGTACTGGAGATGTTGGGTGAGTAGAGGGGTTCGTTGAGAGAAATCCTATGGAGAAACGAAAAATGGACAAAGGCGTATTGAGCGGTAGTGGAATGTTGAATAAGGTAATAGAGGGGAGAATGTTGGGAAGCGAGGAAAAGACAGGAACAGAATAGGGATGTTGGAGGGGATGAAAAGAGGAAAGAAGTACACAGAGATGAAGAGGGAGCTGATGTAGATTAGGTTACTGGATTGGGTTTTGTTTAGAGTTACAAAATGTTTATTTGATAATTGTGTCCATCCAAAAATCTACCTTAACCGGTAGATTACCTAAATAATTATATTATGGATTACGGTAGTCCAGGGGGTAGAGTGTTGGGCTACTGACCAGAGGACCTGGGTTCAATTCCCAGGCAAGCTGCTCATTCTGGGAAATGATAACCGGCACGGGAAAAGGAACTGGTCCCCCTACCCTCATGTGTGAATTTCTAATGCCGTCGGGCTAAGTACTGGGTGAACTCTACCATCACATGCCAAACCGGCCTTTGACTTGATTAATGTGTTTATGGTTTTGGTTTTATAAATATACATATATTTTATGAAGTAAAAATTTATATGAAGCGTTCATTTGTGACTTGTGATGGCACCATGTTTAACTCTTTTCAATATTTAGCTTTTAAACTTATATTTTTCATGCCTATTTATTTTTCCACATTATTTTTATTCCATATGTGAAGAATGACACAGAGAGATTAACGATAGGGAAGCATTTCTAAATTGTTTAGAAAAAAATACATCTCTCACTCTGACATTCAAGTTTCCTCTGATTTTCTGACTATTCATCTGAAGTGAAGCAGACACTGTGCATTTATACTTTGGGCCTAGATGGGACACATTCTATTGAGATATGAACAAACTGGAGATAGATACATAAAAAATCAGCTATTTTTACTTTGCTATTACTTTTACAGACGTTGCATGTTGATAATTAATTTTTGATATGCAATCATTACCGCTCCTAAGCACTTAATCAGACCACAGGAATCTTAATAATTCCCATACTGTGGACCATGTGAACTATTTTGCTGACAAGATGATACATAAAATCACTGAATTGGCATAATCTAAATAATGTGCAGTTGTAAATCCATGTACTTCAGCCATATAATAATATTTTATTCATTTTGAAAAATGATACTACTATATTAAATGCCATCAATATAACTATAACTTAACATGTAAACATAAGTTCTTATATGTGATGAAGATTTTCACAAAAACATTCATCAAGTGAGTAAAATGAGTGAGCAAGTAAATAGGTATATACCTAACTCTTTAAACTCTGGATACAGTTCAATTTCAACTTAGTAGTCAGATAGTTAAATAGTTGTGTGCCCATATTATGAAATACGTTGTAAGTTGATAACAATCTTCAATAAGTAGCATTTAGATTTGCTTTATTTCTTGTGCTGTCGTTATTGATGTTAAATCTAAATTGGTAAGTTTCTAGATTAACTTTCTGTTTTAAAAATAAACACAATAGAAAGGCTTAAACTGGGATTCCTCCATGTTTAAACTCGGATACTGGGGCTAGTGCTACTACCGCCATGTGACACTCGCCAACTAGGGCTAGTGCTGGTGACAAATCGACGACGGTACACGCTCTCTGCCTTACTGAGTAAGTAAGGGAACCATCAAAGTAGTGGTATTTCACCCACGACTGTTGTCCCCGAGGGAAATACAGGTCCCACTTTAGCTATGCCTCTTATATCTCCTTACACTGCCAGACTAGAGTGAAGTTCAACAGGGTCTTCTCTCCCCCGCTTATTCTTCCAAGCCCATTCCCTTGGCTGTGGTTTTGCTAGATAGTATATAGGGACAGTGGGAATCTCATTGATCCATTCACGCATGTCACTAATTGGATGATGAGGCATTTGGCTTGCTTGAGAGAGTCATAGTCAATACCACTGACAAGGCCTCAGGCCCCATCTGGGGTGGCAACAATACGGCGATCCTTATCCTGCCATTCCCTTGAGATACCTGCCATATGGCTTACAAGAAGGGAACTCAGGATGAACAAATCCCCAGTATTTCCCCAGAGTCAAAGCGTAACGGAATCACACTCTTCAGTTAGGGTGCTATGGAGTTCGTCCCATGCTCATGCTCCTTTTTTCACTTTCGGCCAAGTGAGCAGGCACACGAAGCATACAAGAGTGGTCGAGTCTCATACTAGGAAGCCACCATGTGATACTTGCCAATGAGGGCTAGTGCTGGCGACTGACCAGACACCTCAAGCATCAGCCTCCGGCTCATGATATGAGGCCAAACTCCCTACCCCCATGAGGGTGACCTCCCAAACTAAAAGGACTCATGCTTCAGATGAGCAGCTATGAGATCCCCTAGAACCTACCTATTTGAAGGACTACAACCACCACTTGGCCATGCCTGGTGAGATGGGAGCGGCTCAAAATAAAAGGCATTTTAATGATAGAGTACATAGACTGCTAAACTAGATGTTTTCTCAACATTAGTTAGGCTGGATTGGCATTTCAAAAATTAGTATTCTAGTGATATTGAATTGATCTATAAGATTTTTGTATAAAAATAAAACTGAATGATAATAATAACAATATATTCTAAACTGTAGGAGTCTGGCTGAATAAAAATGAGTCATCTAACTTCTATCAAACTCATGACATGGAAATGATAACAAAAAATAAGCTGTCAAACGTCAAGAAGGAAATAAGAGCAACTGTAGACAGTTTAATGCGCTTGGAATTAAGCAGAATGAAAGCAGTAAGTAAATCCTAAATAATTATCTCAGGTATGCATGTTCAAATGTAAATATTGCCTCTCTAAAATTGAATTTCTATATTAATAATGGTGCAGTTATGTTATTGCCATAATTTAATTTTTTTGATTAGGCTCATTTTTATGAATTTAAAAAAAGATTCTCATGACTTCTCTGACTCATGACAATGAGAACTTATTACTTCAATCACCTAATACTATTCACAACTAAAGTTTACAGTTTTGATGAAATTTGTTCTGATATACCAAAGAATCAACCTCTTAAAAGAAACATCATACCTTGATATTCATGAACATTTTATTGAGATGACTAGACAGTCTTCAATTTTCTCCTTGCCCTCTGTGTGATGTCCTCAAACTTGGCTCTATGATTTTTTTATCTAACTGTAATCATTTTGGAGTGTGATAAGTATAAGATGATTCATTGTAAACTTTTAGTCACTGATAACACTATAAAATTCTTATTTTCCCATAAATTTCTACTGCTGGATGAAGCTGCGTGGAATTTCACTGTTCAAGGCCTCTCCTCTAGCATATGCAATCACACTGTATATACTAATTTTTATTCACAACACTCACCATCAACATATAAGATTTAACATCCAATGTGTAGAGGTGAATTGTTGAAATTGCTCAGCCAAAGATTTCAAATACACTGACAAAAATATCTTTCAAAACTACAAAGTACAATTGACATAGGTCTCCCTTTCATTGATCAATTTCAATCATTGAGTAGGCTTCCATGTTCCATAATAAAAGGTTTTGGGACACATCTTTTCCGAGGTCTTGCCCCAATCAAGTTTGTGTTTAGGAACTTCTCTTCGAAATCTTCCTTCTTCCATCTATTCTACATGGGCCTAAAATTTTATCCTAATATCTACTAGTTTCTTGTCAATATGTTGTATTATAAGTTTAATGTCCACAGTCTCCCTTATACAGTAACTGAACCTTTAACTGATCTAAGAACTTGTATTTCTGCTGTATGGGCCCTACTGTCACCATTTATTGTTTGCATTGAGCATTCAGTAGCATATAGGAGGGTCAAAACTGCATTAGTGTCCTTTTTCTTGTTTTTATATTATTTTTATTGTTCTGGAAATCCTTTGATAGTGAAGCAAATGATGATATAGATATTTTTCTCTGTCATAATTTCATAATTAATGAAATTTTCTAAATACTGAGCTTATAGTACTTTCTCTATACTGCAGAAGTTAATTACTTTGTTTCTTACTTATTCAAATTGAAAATATGCCATCACTTGAACTTTTTTAGCAATATGGTATGATTTATATAAAGCTAGTGCTAGACTGCATCCTTGTCTCATACCTTGGTTTGTTTGTATTTTTTCAACTATTTTTGCTTCTGTTTTTATACCAACGCTTGTAGTGTGAAAACAATTTTTGATCCATAATTGTAACATATAGGGTATTAACTGTTTTCCAATAAATTCCATACGTTTTTCCAGTTGATTTGATTAAAGCATTGCTAAAAACAATGAAAAACCAGGTACATTTCCACCTTGAAATCTTTTATTTCTCTAAAACTTTTTTCAGCATTAATTCTTTGTCAGTACTGATTTTTCATTTTTTTAAGTCATGTTTAATCTTTAAGCAATAAATTTTCTGAGATTTGAAACATTATTGTATTAAAGATTACAGGATATTTATAACCGCTATTCAATAATTTAATACCTCTACAACTATTTCATTTATATCTGTCCCACATTTGAAATTCATGTACCACTTGAGCCTTTTTTCCATCCATTGGGTATGGTTCAGTTATTGATTTGTGAACTGATTCCTTTGACAGGCAATAGAACGTGACCGTGCACGGAGGAAGAAGAAGGGAAAAAAGGGAGGGAAGGGAAAAAGGGGAGGGGGATCCTCAAAAGGCCACAGGGGACGTAAAGGTGGGAAGAAGGCAAGACGGAAAAGAGAGAAAGATCTTACACCTGACAGAACCTTGGACTCACTTTTTGAGGAACTGGTATCCAATGGTATCATAAAAAATTATCCTGAGGTACCATTGTCATCTTTCTTAGGTGATGCTTCATTTGTGGCCAGGCAGTGGCAAGACATGGGGAAGAAAGCTGAGCCTACAATTGGTGATGTCCGAAGATTGATCAAGGAGTACTGCATTATTCCCCTTGGTGAGCCAGAATTTGAGTAATTATCACTAATATCATTGGTATTCTATCCTTTAAGGTAGGCTTTGGATGGATACAAACTATACACTGCTATCTTTGCCTCTCCTCACAAAACACGTCCTGAAATTTAACTCCCCAATCAACCCATCTTCAATTCCACATGATTCTTTCATCACTTCATTCCATCCATCATGCCTATCCTATTCCTTCCTCATCCTCATTTGTCGAACGTCTTCCTCATTATTGTAGTCTCCAACATCCCATTGCCAGTCAAAATGCCTTGAATCCATTTTTTCTACCTCCTAATGATTTCTCCATCTCTGAGTACTTCACCTCTGCAGTACATCTTCCTCTCTGAGTATTTCATGCCTCCCTTTATCCCGTCCAACATCCCTATCTTGTTCCTGGCCTTTCCTCATTTGCCTAATATTATCCCCTCTATTACAGTCTTTAACATCCCACTGCCGATCAATCCGTCCTTCATCCATTCTTCCTGCCTCCTTAGGATTTCTCCCTGCAATCCCCTCTCCCCACCAACCATAACTGGCACTTTCTCATTTGATTTCTTTTCAATCCATTTCACCTTTTCCATCCTTCTCCACACCCACATATCATAACCCTCCAATATGCACCTATCACCCTGCTTCAATGATCATGTTCAGACCATATAAAACCACGCTCCAAAACAAAGTTTTACAATATTTTCCTAACATTCCCTCTCAACATTGCTGTCATCAATTTCCTCCTGCTTGTGAAAACTTCTTCATTAAACAAAGCCCTTCTTTTTAACATCAATATTACCTTGAACATTTTGGTCCAAAGCACTTCCGAGTGTCTTAGACCAAAATGTTCCTCCTGCTCTTGTTTAGAACATATTTAAATATTTACCTTAGCTTTCCTCCTAAAAAACTGTCTAACCCTTTTTTTAGATTGATTCTCATCTCATACTTATCACACTGACTTTCCAATGTACTCCAAAATGCTGGAAATTCCTTGTTTATTGCGATAACTCAAGCTTCATTATCCAAACCACAAACTGATTTTATAAATACCTCACCGACTTTCATTCCTAACTCCAGTTCTTCCCATAATTCTTTTATGATTTCTTCCACATACACATTGAAAAGCATGAGTCATAATGGGCTCCCCTGTCTTATCATCTTCCTAACACTGCACATTCAAACTTTCCAACCGCTACCTGAATAGTCTTAAGACTTGTACAGGTCACCTAACCCTACAACCTACTCATATTTCCTGTATTATATTCAATAAATCTACCCAATACATACCCACTTATCTTGATTACATTCTATGTTCTTCTCTATTCATCATCAGTAGTTCAATCCTAGGATAACTTTACTGGAGCCATCCATTCAACTGTATTTTAATGCAAGGCTGCATATTCTAGGGAGAATAATGCTGTGGTTTCCCATTGACTTCCCCATCGCAGTACTGCATCCAATATCTTGAACCTGCCTGCAATTAATGATCTCATTACAGCAATGGCATCATGAGTAACATAACACTGTCAATCATATGGCCACTCCATTGAGGTCAGAAGCCTTTAAAACAACATCGCTGAGGAAAAGATGCTTTGCAGACTACATTTTTTTCTTGCTTTTACCCTTCTACCTATCTGGCACTGTGGACCATCCAATTGGCAATCTTCATTTCTCCCACCAGCATAGCTCTGAGGGATTATCAGAAGCCACAATATTATCCACCAAATCAAGGTTGTAGTCCATTGGGAGGGAGAGCTAGCATTAACGTATTATATTTTTTGTGATTATTTATCTTCTCTTGAAGCATTAGATATAAGGGAGGCAACTGACAACAAAGGTATAGATGTGGGTATTTATACCATTGGCAGGATATTTAGGGACTGGACAATGGGTTAAGAGTAACCCACCATCAGCAATACCCTAATCACAATGATGGGTGCCAAGTAATCCACAGTTCAAGGTTCTTTCCAATGGAAGGCATATTCTACTTAAAGAGCTCTCTACATTGCACCCCAGGTAGGGATTGGGACATCACTGAAAAATCCTGTCACCTATGGTATTTTAACCCATCCCCACAGGGGGGGGATTTAGCACATTAGCCAATGAACCATCCATTGATTTTCTCAACCTGGCCTCTTCTTCATCAAACCTTTGTTCTTGAAGTTGAAATATCAAGGGGCAATTCTCAAAGAATTCCTCAAAGAGTTGAGTCATCATAGATTTTGTCTAAAAGAAACTCCTCAACTCTTATACAGGTTCAGAATACATCCACAACAACGCACCATTTGTACGGTCCCTTTTAATAGCAGGACCACAAGGAAGTGGAAAGCATATGATTCTTCATGGCATATGCACTGAATTAGGTGCTTATTTGTTCGACATATCCAACGATACCATTGCTGATAAATATCCAGGAAAGACAGGATTAACAATGCTCATTCATCTTGTGAACAAGGTAAGTTTTTAAACTTTTAGTCAAATCCTCCCAACTCATTGCCAATGTAGCATTTTAAATCTGCATGACACTCTAGACCTGGTTTCTCATAACCAATCGCATACCTACGTAGTTGGGTGTAGAATCACTCAGCAACTAAAATCAGCAATGTAAATTTAGCTCCTGCCTTTAGGACCTCTACACCAAAATAAACATTACTGATTACGACCAAGTAAAATTTTTATAAAGTGTCTCTGAGTTACATAGTCAACTTCATTTCTATAGCCTTTGTGGCCCCTCTAATAGAATAAATTTCTTACATACATCAGGATATTTTGTAAGAAGAATTCTAAAAATTGATTTATACAGGTTTCAAGATTACTCCAGCCTTCAATTATTTACATGGAAAATGCAGAAAAAACATTCTTGAAGAGAGTCCCCAAGACTGACACATCAGATCCAAAGAGACTAAAAAAAGAACTTCCAAAATTGGTAAAAGGCATAGGACCAGAAGATCGCATCATGGTCATAGGAATATCAAGCTGCCCTTGGGAAAGTGATCAAAAGGTAACAAATGCTCATTATATATTTTAATTAATCATCCACCATTGGAATACACCAATGTGGATATTAGTAGATGTTCATACTTTATTTTCACTTGCATTTATTTTTTTCCAGAGTTTAGCTTCAGCCTATAACAAGTTCATCAATATACCCCGTCCAGATTATGCAACAATGTCAATGGTATGGAATGATACACTTTACGCTTATAATGCCTTAAATCGACAGTTTGACTGCATGACAATGGCTAGGATGTGTGATGGATACACAGTGGGAGTTGTTTTGAAAATAATTCGCGAGGTAGGTATAATATGTATTCTATGTATGATTGGCCATGTCTTCTACACACACAAACCATAAACCACAGTTATTAACTTGAATGTCTGTTTGATAGCTAAGAATAGAGTCCAACCAATACTAAGCCCAATGGCATGTGAAATTCAGATATTGGGGCAGGGGAGTCAATTCCTTCCCCTGTGTGATGTGAACATCAGAATTGGCACAAATTCAGTTTCAACATATGTGTGTATATATATATATATATATATATATATATATATATATATATATATATATATATATATATATATATATATATATATATATATATATATGTATGTGTGTGTGTGTGTGTGTGTGTGTGTGTGTGTGTGTGTGTATGTATGTATGTATATATATGTATATATATATATATATATATATATATATATAAAACCATAAACACAGTAATCAACCCGAAGGTCGGTTTAGTAGGTGATGGTAGAGCTCACCCATGTACCAAGCCCGACGGCGTGTGAATATTCACACATCAGGGTGGGGGGGCCAGTTCCTTTCCCTGTGCCGGATATGGTTTCCCAGGAAGACCTGGTACCCGAAAAATCAACTAGCTTGGGTGGAGCTGCAGGTGCCCAGAGTGCCTTGCCCAGGAATCGAACCCGGGACCCTCCGGTCAGTAGTCCAACGCTCTACCCACGAGACCAGCGCGACCCACATATATATATATAGATGATTTCTTACGATAAGTAACACGGAAGTGTTGAATAAAAAACTTAGACAGTAACACACAGAACGAGAACACAAAAAGAATACTCACAATAATATCTTGATAATTTCGACGGATTCGAACTCCGTCTTCTTCGGAAGATAAGATATGACTGAGGAAAAGGGACGTGGTGCAGAGAGAGAAGGGGTCAAGGGAGAGGGGAAAAAACAGGTAGTGGGGTAGGGATGAAGGAGGGGTATGTGGAGGGGGAGAAAGTGGAGCAGAGAACAGGTTGTGAGGGAGGGGTAAAGGAGGAGGTTATGGAGGGGGAAAGGGAGGCCAGAGGGGAGCGGAGATGGAATAAGGAGGATGCGGAATTAGTAACAAGCGACACAGAAAACTAACAATTCATCCATTGATAGCACAACACCAATGACCAAGGCATCAACTCGCAAAGTCATCATAAGGGCTCGACAAGTCAAAACCCAGGACAAGGATGACAAAATGTATGCGGACGAATAAATTGTCTCACCACCTCGCAAGAAATAAAATCACTTCCATCCATCCCAGCCCCCTCAGTCAGAATGTAATCTATCTTCTGACTCGCAAACTTTGCCCGGCATTTTATACAGGCCAGTGCTCTACACCCCTGAACCTCAGGGTGAACAATCATCGCACCTCATGTAATCCCTCTTCCCCATCTGAGGGTCTACCAATCCCAAAACATGCCTCCCACCACAACACCCCCTTCAAACACGGTTACAATGTTTCCATTCTAGCATCCCTTCCCCCATTTGATAACCCTATAAAATTAAAAAACAATGGAATTGGCATTTATATCACTGTGTAAATCCTATAAACATCCGGGTCCCAATGTCGTTCACTAAATGGGTGGGGGGGGGCTGGGGTGGATGGAAGTGGATTTGTTTCTTGCGATGTGGTGGGACAATTTATTCATCCGCATACATTTTGTCATCCTTGTCCCGGGTTTTGACTTGTCGAGCCCTTATGATGACTTTGTGAGTTGATGCCTTGGTCATGGGTGTTGTGGGATCTGTGGATGAATTGTTAGTTTTCTGTGTCACTTGTTACTATTTCCGCATCCTCCTTATTCCATCTCCACTCCCCTCTGGCCTAGCTTTCCCCCTCCATAACCACCTCCTTCACCCCTCTCCCCCCAACCTGTTCTCCGCTCCGCTTTCTCCCCCTCCACATACCCCTCCTTCACCCCTCCCCTACTACCTGTTTTTTCCCCTCTCCCTCGACCCCTACTCTCTCTGCACCATGCACCCTTTTCCTCAGTCATATCTTATCTTCCAAAGAAGACGGAGTTCAAGTCCGTCGAAATTATCAAGATATTGTTGTGAGTGTTCTTTTTATGTGTTCTCATGCTGTGTGTTACTGTCTATATGTATATATATATAAATTCACTGATAGTCATAACAAACACAGAAACCAAAACACAAAAGAGGGAAAACTCACTGGTTCTCGAATTTTCGGTGGTCCAACCACCTTTCTCAAGAGGAATTAGGAACAGAACTCATGAGACTCTCAATTCCTCTTGAGAAAGGTGGTTGGACCACCGAAAATTCGAGAACCAGTGAGTTTTCCCTCTTTTGTGTTTTGGTTTCTGTGTTTGTTATGACTATCAGTGAATTTACATTACACGTTTGTGGGTTTTCCAAAAAAGTGTATATATATATATATATATATATATATATATATATATATATATATATATATATATATATATATATATATGTATGTATGTATATGAATATATAATTAGATGAGTGTTGCGGGAATACATAATAATTAATTTTCATCCCCATTCCTACCACCTATGCCATTTTGTACCCCAACAAAATAATTATGGAGAGAGATATGACTTCCACTTTTTGTAAAGCATTTATAAAATCTATAAAAACTCAATAGAGTGAAATTCCTCTCTTCTTAATACCTCATATTTATTTCTACCTTTTGTAAAATTACAAAATTTTCTTGCAAAAATGGTTTAACATCTGAATTATAATGTTAAAACACACCAAAATACTTGTATATATGAATGATTTTTCTATTTTTCATTGTTATTATATAATATATATTCATTAATCCATTACCCTGAAATTATAAATTTCTGTCACACTTCAATGCACAATTAAGGAAATAACTGGTACTTCATTTTATTCACTAAAATGAATTCATTGATGAATATGATTCCAAATAAATTGATGAATATAATGTATTTTAGAGGTAACTAATATCCTCTAGATACATTAGATCACAGAACTTAAAAGAGTTCACCAATACTTTCTCTATGGTGGACAAGATAAAGCATACCATTCACAGAGCTTCTGTGCCCTTCCTCTCTTCATTCTCCTAAATAGTGGAACCATCTCTTTCCACTCATATAAACCCTCTATAACATAAACCATTTAAAATAAATATAATGGGAATTGAGATGGTGAGGTGACTAACAAACTGGCTTCTCACCAAGAGGGTCAAGGTTCAAATCCTGGAGGTGGCAAGTCTTTTCCAGTGATATTCCAATACCTTCTTCTACTATGTGCAGAGTATTTTGAGCTGGTACACCATTCGTAAGATGGGACATTTACATCTACAGGGTTCGTCCGGAAAATAAGTTTATGATGTTCATTGTCTTTTTCCACAAAAGGGGAGTCGTCCACTACGAACTTGTGCCTAAACGACAAACTATATATGCTGCATTTTACGTCCAAAGGCTCGACAGGCTTTGAAAACGAGTCGCCCGCGTCCGGCCAGCCATCAAAAACATTTGGCGGCTGCTTCACGACAATGCGCCGTCTCACACCGCGCTTGTCGTGTTGGACTTCTTGGCCAAGCACGGCGTGGCAACGCTACCGCACCCGCCCTACAGCCCGGACTTGGCACCACCGGACTTTCTGTTCCTGACGATAAAGAGGAGTTTGAAAGGAAAGCGATTCGAGACTTTGCACGCCGTCAAATAGGCCGTGACGACGTGTCTTAGAGAGGTTCCTGATGATGCCTTCGCGGGAGCGTTCCAGGAATGGGAACGCCGCTGGAACAAGTGTATCGACCCACAAGGGTCCCATTTTGAGGAATATTAGCTTAAGATATGTAAAAGTGTAATAAATTTTTTATCCTGAGCTCAGTACACTTATTTTCCGGAACGACCCTGTATGCAATAAAAAATGTTACGTTCTCATCGTTAATCTTCAGGTTGATCAATTAATTGGCCACGCGGATCACCCACACCAATTGCATTCACGTGACGTTTACGAAGAGTTCGATGAGCCTTTGGATATAATTATTTATGTGTAACTTCCCAAATATTTGCGGCATATTCCAAATTTATTATTATGATTGAATGATGATTCTTTTAGTGTCATCGCTAAACTCCCTGGTTCTGAAACTTTCTAAAAGTCTAAGTCTCGCTTGTTCCCTTCGTATTTCAAGGAGCTCCTAGCCTAAATCCCCTAAAAGACCTGTTACACTTGTGTTCTTATTATTAATATTTTTACCAAATCTGGCGGATTATCTCTGGATTTTATCTAATTATTTTTGCCAGAGTTTCTCCCAAGGATCCCAAATATTTGCGGCATATTCCAAATTTGGTCTAACTAGAGCAAAATCACACTACCCATTAACTTCATCATTAAATTTTCCCACCACCCATTTAATGAAGCCCAGTTTCTTTAAAGCGGATCTGCATATTGTCCTGATATGTGCTCCCCATGAAAGGCATGGTGTTAGAACTACCCCAAAATACTTTACTTGTTTGGCGGTAGTTAGTACTGAACCCTCTATTTCGTAGTTTACCTCCTGTTTGCCACTTCCTTTGATCCAAAATTTAAAAACTGCGCATTTGTCTAGGTTAAGCACTTATCCCCATTTCTTGCACCATTCCGATATTGTGTCTAAGTCTCTAGAGAGTAGCTTGCAATCTAGCTGGCTCCTTATTTCCCTGTATACCACTTTTAAATGTGGATGCTGGGTTTCTCTCCACCCTTCCTCCTTTCCCATCCATCCCTAATGACACAAATGAACTCAGATGTTCATTGCCTCCCCTAAAGCTACTACTAGCGAGATTTTACATTAACATTACATATTATGCCTCAATATTTGAAATATTTTATGTGCATATTAAAACTAGTAATTAACCTTCAGGTGCTGTCCTGCAAGCGTTTACTGACTCTAAAAGTGAGACCATTGAAACACATTGAATTCTTCAAGCTTCTCAGTGGACATGATCCAGTTTATGCGTAAGTTTGTCATTCATTAAGGTCATCAATGTGAAGCAATAAGTGATATTCATGATCATCTTTCTTTTTCCAGGGAAGAGGAAGATGCTTTCACCCAGTGGTTTGCAAAATGCCCATTAGCAAGGAAAAAGCAGAAATTCTTTGAAATGCTGGAGGCAATTTCAAATAAAGAGAAGAAGAAGTCAAACAAGAACGATGATGATTAAAAAGTCAGTTCATAGCGGGCTGATGGGATGTTACAACCAACCATTTTGAAGAGAATTTCATGATATATAAAAGTAATGTTTTATTGTAATGGGTCAAAATAAATCATTTAGGTACTATCAGGCTGCCTTTATTTCACACCCAAAGTGTAAGGGAAGGATTCAGAAAATACTGACAATGTAGCCTTTATGTCAGTGTCTTGGTTGAGGGTAGCATTAAATGTGGAGCAAACAATCATATAACATACAAAATATATGACTAATAACAAAAAGTGCTTACATTTAATATTTATCACGTATAAATACCAAATATGTAGTTAAGAAATATTTCACAAAATAAGTATGGTAAAAGATAGAAAAGGAAAATGTGTGATCTAATACTAGGGAGAGAAATGATTTCTAGAATGGAGAACTTATCAATACATGAAAATAAATTTTTCAAAAATGAATGAATTTGAAGGTAAAACAATGAAAAATAGAAACAGGAACATAAAAAATAGCATGTATCAAAAATACTGTAGAACAGTCAAAAAACACAAATAGACTATAAATTGGTTGTAATAAAAAAGTAAGTTATCCATTTATAAAATCAACTACAACTTGTGACACGTTAAATTTATGACATTTTATGAATATTTCAAAAGGCTTACAAAAGTGGTAATATTTTTTCCCATCATTCTAGCTAATGTTTGACAACAGTTAATCTCAAATGGCTCCTAAATTTAATATTATTTTAATGATAGAATTAATATACTACACAGTTGGTTCTAAAGTAGGAGTGTGGTAGCCCAGTGGGTAGAATATTGGGCTACTAACTGGTCGGACCAGCTGGGGTCTTGGGTTCAATTCCAGGTAATACTCTCAAGCACTCTCAGCTTCATCCAGGCTGTGTGATTGTTAATGTTGTCAGATCTTCCTGGAAAACTAGAGGCAACACACTATTAGGGAGTGACCCCCCTACCCTGATGTGACATCTATCAAATCAATCATTATGTTAATTACTGTGGTTTTTTACATCTACAGTCAACTATCAAGGTACTAATATAACTGTTCCAGAGGCACAATAGGAACATGAGATCATACTGTTATTTGATTATCCAGGGATCATTAGGGCATCAGCCTCACTTATTATCTATCATATATGATAATTATAAAAAAATTTATAATAGTACATATTGGTCTGACGAGGACATATGACAGGTCTTCCAAAAATGTTTATTTCTAATACCTCTAGTACTAGTAGCAAAGTGTGACGCAGGATGTGGGCATCATGCAAACCAAATTATGATTTTTTCCTCCTATTCTACTGTTGTATAATCTAAAGGTAGTCAGTAAAGGTGTTATCTCTTTAGCCAATCAGACACATTAGGGAGAACAATGGAAGGTGAGAAATGCCAGAAATTCTATGACAGCTATTTTAGACATCATGCTCTGTGCTTGACAATATTTACAGATCAGGACTTTAGAATTTCACAATATATGCACTTTAAGGTTTAATATTAACATGAACCTCTCAAAACAATAATGAAAATAAAAATTCTAACAAAATGACATCTGTGGCAAAAAATTTTTTCATGGAAAATAAATGCAACTGCGTTCATCTAATTAGTTTTTAAATTCACCCATCAAGCAAAAGCAGCGCAAAAAAAATATCAAGAAAATAGAAAATGTGGAGAAATTTATTCTAGAGTAGCCATTATGTGTTTGGTGAGGAGACGAAAACTAAACTACCCAAAAAATGTATTTCACTTACATTGAGCTCATGAAATTCGGCTGTAGAATACCTATAGGGCTGCAGCTGTAAGCCACAAGTGACTAGTGACTTTGTGTGTGATAAGATGAACAAGTGTTAAGAGAAAAAATGCCATCCTTTTTAGGTAGTATAGGTGTTCTCATTCAAGGAAATGAAAACGTAGCTATCACCACTCAATTGTAGTGCTGCAATTGGTATCCATTTGTAGTGTTACTTATATTCGGCGTATTTATACTTTTTCGGCGTTACTTATATTGTGTGTTTATATATATATATATATATATATATATATATATATATATATATATATATATATATATATATATATATATATAAAATATATGTTAAATTTATATAATGGGTTGCGGTAGTCCAGGGGCTAGAGCATTTGGCTACTGACCAGAGGACCCAGGTACAATTCCCAGGCAAGCTACTCATTCTGGGAAATGATAACCGGCACGGGAAAAGGAACTGGTCCACCTACCCTCATGTGTAAATTTCTAATGCCGTCGGGCTTAGTACTGGGTGAACTCTACCATCACATTCCAAACTGACGTTCAAATTGATTACTGGGTGAATGGTTTTGGTTTTATAAATATACATATATTTTATTAAGTGAAAATTTATTGCTAGCATTCATTTGTGACTCGTGATGGCCCCATGTTTAACTCTTTTTAATATTTATCTTTTAAACTTATATTTTTGGTACCTATTTATTTTTCCATGTTTATGTATGTATTATTCCATAGGTGAAGTATGACACAGAGAGATTAACGATAGGGAAGCATTTCTAAATTGTTAAGAAACCTCTACATCTATCACTCTGACATTCCAGTTGCCTCTGATTTTCTGACTATTCATCTGAAGTGAAGAAGTACTCTACATTTATACATTTGGCCTAGTAGGGACACATTGTATTGAGATATGAACAAACTGGAGATAAATACATAAAAAATCAACTATTTTTACCTTGCTATTACTTTTACAGACATTGCATGTTGATAATTAATGCTTGATATGCAATCATTACCGCTCCTAAGCACTTAATCAGACCACAGGAATCTTAATAATTCCGATACTGTGGACCATGTGAACTATTTTGCTGACAATATAATGATACATAAAATCACTGAGTTGGCATAATCTAAATAATGTGCAGCTATAAATCCATGTACTTCAGCCCAATAATAATTCTTTATTCATTTTGAAAAATGATACTACTATATTAAATGCCATCAATATAACTATAACTTAACATGTAAACATAAGTTCTTATATGTGATGAAGTTTGTCACAAAAAAATTCATCAAGTGAGTAAAATGCGTGAGCAAGTAAACAGGTATACTATATTCACATTTGAGATTAAAAAAATGAACACTTCATGACATGGTGGTAATTATCTTTAAAAACAAAATCTATTTTTAAATTCATAAACATAGCTTAATGGAAAAAATTTAATTATGGCAATAATATAACTGCACCTTTATTTATATAGCATATTGAAGTTTAGAGAGGCAATATACATTTGAACATGCATAACTGAGGTAATTATTTAGGATTTACTTACTGCTTTCATTCTGCTTAATTCCATGTGCATTAAACTGACTGCAAATGCCCTTATTTCCTGCTTGACGTTTGACAGCTATTTTTTCTTTATCATTTCCATATCATGAGTTTGATAGAAGTTAGATGGCTCATTATTATTCAGCCAGACACTTAAAGTTTAGAATATTTTGAATATTATCATTCAGTTTTATTTTTATAGAAAAATCTTATGGGTCAAATTAATATCACTAGGATACTAATTTTTGAAATGCCAATCCAGCCTAACTAATTTTCAGAAAACATCTAATTTAGCAGTCAATGTACTCAATCATAAAAGAGCCTTTTATTTGGAGCCACTCCCATCTCATCGGGCATGGCCATGTAGTGGTTGTAGTCCTTCCAATAGGTAGGTTCTAGGGGATCTCATAGCTGCTCATGTGAAGCATGAGTCCTTGTAGCTTGGGGGGACATCCTCTTGGGGGAAAGGAGTATTGCCCTACATCATGAGCTGGAGGCCGATTTTTGAGGTGTCTGGTCAGTCACCAATAAACTCCCGAGCATCCCAACTGGGGAGTGTGATTCTGTTACTCTTTGATTCTGGGGAAATACTGAGGATTTGTTCATTCTGAGATCACTTCTTGTAAGCCATATGGCAGGTTTCCCAATGGAATGGCAGGATAAGGATCGCCGTATTGTTGCAACCCCAGATGGGGCCTGAGGCCCTCTCAGTGCTATTGACTATGACTTTCTCTAGCTAGCCAAATGCCTCATCATCCAATTAGTGACATGCATGAATGGATCAATGAGACTCTCACTGTCCCTATCTACTATCTAGTGAAACCACAGCCAAGGGAATGGGCTTGGAAGAATAAGCGGGGGGAAAGGACCCTGTTGATCTTCACTCTAGTGTGGCACTGTAAGGAGATATAAGAAGCATAGCTAAAGTGGGACCTGTATTTTCCTCGGTGACAACAGTCGCGGGTGAAATACCACTACTTTGATGGTTTCCTTACTTACTCAGTAAGGCAAAGAGCGTGTACGGTCGTCAATTTGTCACCAGCACTAGCCCTAGTTGGCGAGTGTCACATGGCGGTAGTAGCACTAGCCACGGTATCCGAGTTTAAACATGGAGGCATCCAGTATAAGCCTATCTATTGTGTTCGTTTTTAAGACAGAAAAGAAATAGCCTCTCTCTTATCCATTTAAAATGATCCAGATATTAAGCAATCATTGAATGATCTTTCAGAAAGCGTCCTGACTATTCAGAGTCAAATGGTTCTTTCTGTGTTGAAGTTCTTATGAAGCAACCATTCTCAGAAGACTGCCAAAACCTTTGGGGAATGTTCCCTTAACTGAATGTATACTGAATGAAATCTGGCCATTATTATGACATGCCACCCCCAAATTGCACTGTACTAGCTATCGGACTGGCTGCCGAGTATCATGATTTCTGCAAACCTTGCTTTATTAGGTATGGAATCATGACTGTATTTAGTGTTGTATATGTCTTTAAGACTCTGATTCACGTGAAAGTCAATCTAGAAACTGACCAATTAAGATTTAACATCAATAACTACAGCATAAGAAGTAAAGCAAATCTAAATGCTACTTAATGAAGATTATTATCAACTTACAATGTTTTTCATAATATGAGCACACAACGATTTAACTATCTGACAACTAAGTTGAAATTGAACTGTATCCAAAGTATCAAGAATAAGGTATATGCCTGTTTACTTGCTCACTCAATTTACTCACTTGATGAATTTTTTTGTGACAATCTTCATCACATATAAGAAGTTATGTTTACATGTTAAGTTATAGTTATATTGAAGGCATTTAATATAGTACTATCATTTTTCAAAATGAAAAAAGTATTATTATTGGGCTGAAGTACATGGATTTACAACTGCACATTATTTAGGTTATGCCAACTCAGTGATTTTATGTATCATTATCTTGTCAGCAAAGTAGTTCACATGATCCACAGTATGGGAATTATTAAGATTCCTGTGGTCTGAATAAGTGCCTAGGAGAAATGAATATATTTTGGAAATACGGGTGATGTTATGTGAGTGATTGAATTGGCCTCAGAACAGACGAATTCATAAGTCCCACCAACAAAGAAAGTAAATAACATTTTTGTGTTAATATTTTTGGCCATATAAAAGTACCACAGGAGTGACTCAAACTCCTCAAAACAAACCCTTATTAATTTTCAGAGCATTCCTCTTTAAATTGAATTGAAAATCTCAGATGAGAGTAAATAGTATCAATATAAACTCATTTCACACTACCAGCAAAATTCATCTGATGTGCATTTTTATTGTTTAAGGAGAGGAAGATTTCTTACGCTGAAATTCATTCGTGTCAGCCATGATTTCACTTCGAAATTTTGATCAAGGTAGTGTCTATTTTAAATTTATTATACAACCTAGATGTGTTCTTGTTGAACTCTTGGGCAAAGTCTGTTTAATACAAACTGAGACAGCTTTTCTGGTAATTTGGTCAACAAGTAGTAGATTATGATCCTGAGTTCCATACTATGGAAATATTCTTAGGTTGAACTAATGACGTAAAACACCTAATACAATTCACAAATAAATATTACAGTTATGATGAAATTTGTTCTGATATACCAAAGAATCAACCTCTTAAAAGAAACATCATACCTTGACATTAATGAACATTTTATTGAGATGACTACACAGTCTTCAATTGTCTCCTTGCCCTCCGTGTGATATCCTAAAAATTGGCTCTATGATTTTGCCCAGAATTCTTATTGACTACCAGATATTTCAGCTTTTGACATTTCGTTTCCATGGTGATATAAAAATTTGGACTTCCAACTCATCCAAAAATAGAAGTCTACAAAATTTATTGCTTAAATATGTTTTTATCTAACTGAAAACATTTTGGAGTGTGATAAGTATAAGATGATTCATTCTAAACCTTGAGTCACTGATAACACTATAAAATTTTTAAATTCTCATAAATTTCTACTGCTGGATGAAGCTGTGTGGAATTTCACTGTTCATGGCCTCCCCTCTAACATATGTAATAACAGTGTATATGCTAATTTTTATTCAAGACACTCCTTCAACACATCAGATTTAACATCCAATGTCTAGAGGTGAATTGTTGAATTTGCTCAGCCAAAGATTTCAATAACACTGAGATTTTTACCTGAAAGAAATATCGTTCAACGCTAGAAAGTACAATTGAAATGGGTCTCCCTTTCATTGATCAATTTCAATCATTGAGTTGACTTTCATGTTCCATAATGAAAGGTTTTGGGACATATCTTTTCCGAGGACTTGCCCCACTCAAGATTGTGTTAAGGAACTTCCCTTCAAAATCTTTCTTCTTTCATCTATTCTACATGGGCCTAAAATCTTATCCTAATATCAAATATTTTCTTGGCAATATGTTGTATTATAAGTTTAATATCCACAGTCCCCCTTATATAGTAACTGACCCTTTAACTGATCTAAGAACTAGTATTTCTGCTGTTCGGGCCTTACTGTCATTATTTATTGTTTGTATTGAGCATTTAGAAGCATATAGAAGGGTCAAAACTGCATTAGTGTCCTTTTTCTTGTTTTTATATTATTTTTATTGTTCTGGAAATCCTTTGATAGTGAAGCAAATGATGATATAGATATTTTTCTCTGTCATAATTCCATAATTAATTAAATTTTCTAAATACTGAGCTTATAGTACTTTCTCTATACTGTAGAAGTTATTTATTTTGTTCCTCACTTATTCATATTAAAAATATGCCATCACTTGAACTTTTTTTAGCAATATTGTATGATTCAAATAAAGCTACTGCTGGACTACATCCTTACCTCACACCTTGGTTTGTCTGTATTTTTTCAAATATTTTTGCTCCTGTTTTATACAACACTTGTTATGTGAAAATAATTTTTGATCCATAATTGTAAACATATAGGGTATTATCTGTTATCAATATATTCCATACGTTTTTTTAGTGTATTTGATTGAAGTATTGCAGTAAACAATAAAAACCAGGTACATTTCCACCTTGAAATCTTTTATTTCTCCCAAATTTTTTCAGTATTAATTCCTTGACAGTATTGATTTTTGATTTTCTTAAGTCATATTTATTCTTTAAGCAATAAATTTTCTGAGATGTGAAACATTATTGTATTAAAGATTACAGCATATTTATAACTGCTATTCAATAATTTAATACCTCTATAAATATTTCAATTATTTCTGTCCCACATTTGAAATTCATGTACCACTTGAGCCTTTCTCCCATCCATTATGATTGGTTCAGTTATTGATTTGTGAACTGATTCCTTTGACAGGCAATAGAACGTGACCGTGCACGGAGGAAGAAGAAGGGTAAAAAGGGAGGGAAGAGAAAAAGGGAATGAGGATCCTTGAAAGGTCACAGGAGACGTAAAGGTGGGAAGAGGGCTCGACCGAAAAGAGAGAAAGACCTTACACCTGACAGAACCTTGGACTAACAATTTGAGGAATTGGTATCCAATGGTATCATAAAAAATTATCCTGAGATACCATTGTCATCTTTCATATATCAATATCATTGGTATTCTATCCCTTAAGGTAGGCTTTGGATGGATACAAACTATACACCGCTATTTTTGCCTCTCCTCACAAAACACATCCTGAAATTTAAGCCCCAAATCAACCCTTCTTCAATTCCACATACTTCTTTCTTCCCTTCATTCCATTCATCATGCCTATCCTATTCCTTCCTCATCCTCACTTGCCCAAGGTCTTCCCCACTATTGTAGTCTCCAATATCCCATTGCCAGTCAAAATGCCTTGAATCCATTTTTCCTACCTCCTAATGATTTCTCCATCACTGAGTACTTCACCTTTGCAGTACAACTCCCTCTCTGAGTATTTCATGCCTCCATTTTATCCCGTCCAACATCCCTATCCTGTTCCTGGCCTTTCCTCATTTGCCTAACATTATCCCCTCTAATACAGTCTTAAACATTTCACTGCCGATCAATCCGTCCTTTATCCATTTTTCCTGCTACCTTAGGATTTCTCCGTACAATCTTCTCTCCCCACCAACCATAACTGGCACTTTCTCCTTTGATTTCTTTTTGATCCATTTCACCTTTTCACCTTTCTCCAATCCCACACTTCAAAAGCCTCCAATATACACCTATCACCCTGCTTCCATGATCATGTTTGGACCATATAAAACCACTCTCCAAAACCAAGTTTTACAATATTTTCTTAATATTCTCACTCAACATTGCTGTCATCGATTTCCTCCTGCTTGTGAAAACTTCTTCATTAAACAAAGCCCTTCTTTTTAACATCAATATTACCTTGAAAATTTTGGTCCAAAGCACTTCCGAGTCTCTTGGACCAAAATGTTCCACCTGCTCCTGTTTAGAAAATATTTAAATACTTACCTTAGCTTTTCTCCTAAAAAACTGTCTAACCCTTAATTTTAGATTGAATCTTATACCATACTTATCACACTGACTTTTGGTTTTAACTTTGGTTAAACTATGGTGTTTGGTTTAAAATCTGAATGATTATGTTAAAGCACACCTAAATATTTATATACATGAATAATTTTTCCATTTTTCATTGTTGTTATATATTTTATATTCATCAATCCATTAACCTGAAATTATAAATTACTGTCACACTTCAATACACAATCAAGGAAATAGATGATACATCATTTTATTCACTAAAATGAATTCATTGATGAATACGATTCCATATAAATTGATGAATATAATGTATTTCATAGGAAACTATTATTCTCTAGAAACATTACATCACAGAACTTAAAAGAGTTCACCAATACTTTTTCTATGATGGACAAGATAAAGCATAGCATTCACAGAGCTTCCGTGCCCTTCTTCTCTTCTCTCTCGTAAATATTGGAACCATCTCTTTCCACTCTTATACAGCCTCTATAACATAAACTGTTAAAATAAATATTATGGGAATTGGGATAGTGAGGTGACTAACAAACAGCCTTCTCACCAAGAGGGTCCTGGTTCAAATCCTGGAGGTAGCAAGTCTTTTCCAGTTATATTGCAATGCCTTCTTCTACTATGTGCAGAGAACTTTGATTGGGTACATCATTCGTCAGATGGTACATTTACATCTACATCTACTCAATACCCCACAAGCCTCTGAAAGGGCGTGTGACGTGTTAGGGCACCACCCATAATTTACAAAGAAAAAACACCGCATGCAAAAGCCACAAATTTATAGCCCACAAACCGAAAATGGTAAACATTCATGCTGGAACCCTTTCGTTCCACACACAAGCAAACCCACAAACTACCTAAAAATAAACACATGCACCTACATTTAAACCTAATATCTTTGATTTTTTTATTTTGTTCCGACTTGCAAATTAAATGATTTTAATATTTCTGGAGGGACTCCGATTTCTTACTATTATAATTTCTGTTTGTTCTGGGATAGGATGTGTGATTGAATCTATCTGTATTGGAATCTATCTCCCTTATTTTATCTTTGTTATCTAATCTACCAAAATAGTATGGGGCCAATATGATTCCTTTAGTGTCATTGCTAAATTCCCTGGTTCTGAAACTTTCTAAAAGTCTAAGCCTTGCTTGTTCCCTTCGTATTTCAAGGAACTCCTAGCCTAAATCCCCTAAGAGACCTGTTACACTTGTGTTCTTATTATTAATATTTTTACCAAATCTGGTGGATTATATCTTGACTTTATCTAATTATTTTTGCCAGAGTTTCTCCCAAGGATCTCAAATATTTTCGGCATTTTCTAAATGTGGTCTAACTACAGCAAAATAACACTACCCTTTAATTTTCTCATTACATTTGCCCGCCACCCATTTAATGAAGTCCAGTTTCTTTAAAGCGGATCTGCATTGTGTCCTGATATGTACTCCCCATGAAAGGCATGGTGTTAGAACTACCCCCAAATACTTTACTTGTTTTGAAGTCAAACAAGGACGGTGATGATTAAAAAGTCAATTCATAGCGATCAGATGGGATGTTAAAACCAAACATTTTGAAGAGCATTCTAGATATATAAAAGTAATGCTTTTTTGTAATGGGTCAAAATAAATCATTAAGGTACTACTGAGGCTTTCTTTATTTCACACCCAAAGTGTAAGGGAAGGATTGAGAAACTACTGACAAGTTAGCCTTTATCTCAGTGTCTTGGTTGAGGGGTGCATTAAATGTGGAGCAAACAATCATATAACACATAAAACATATGACTAATAAAAAAAAGTGTTTAGATTTAATATTTATCATGCATAAATACAAAATGGGTAGTTAAAAAATATTTCACAAAATAAGTATGGTAAAAGATAGAAAAGGAAAATGTGTGATCTAATATTAGGGATAGAAATGATTTTTAGAATAGAGAACTTATCGATACATGAAATTAAATTTTTCAAAAATGAATGAATTTAAAGATAAACTATAGGCAACACAGTATTACGGAGTGACCCCCCTACCCTGATGTGACATCTATCAAATCAATCATTATGTTAATTACTGTGGTTTTTTTCATCTACAGTCAACTATCAAGGTACTAATATAACTGTTCCAGAGGCACAATAGGAACATGAGATCATACTGTTATTTGATTATCCAGGGATCATTAGGGCATCAGCCTCACTTATTACCTATTATATATGATTACTATAAAAAATTTATAATAGTACATATTGGTCTGATGAGGACATATGACAGGTCTTCCCAAAATGTTTATTTCTAATACCTCTAGTACTAGAAGCAAAGTATGATGTGAGGATGTGGGCATCATGCAAACCAAATTATGATTTTTTCCTCCTATTCTATTGGTGCATTATCTAAAGTTATTCAGTAAAGGTGTTATCTCTTTAGCCAATCAGACACATTAGGATGAACAATGGAAGGTGGGAAATGCATGAAATTCTATGACAGCTATTTTAGACAACATGCTCTCTGCTTGACAATATTTACTGAGCATGACTTTAGAATTTCTCAAAATATGCACTTTAAGTTTTATATTAACATGAACCTCTCTAAACAATAATGAAAATAAAAATTAAAAAAAATGACATCTGTGACAAAAAATGTTTTAATGGAAAATAAATGCAACTTCGTACATCTTATTAGTTTTGAAATTAACCCATCAAGCAAAAGCAGCACAAAAAAATATCAAGAAAATAGAAAATATGGAGAAATTCATTCTTGAGTAGCCAATTTGTGTTTGGTGAGGAGACGAAAACTAAATTATACAAAAAATTAATTCACTTACATTGAGCTCACGATATTTTGCTGTAGAGTACCTATAGGGCTGTAGCTGTAAGCCACAAGTGACTAGTGAATTTGTGTGTGATAAGATGAACAAGTATTAAGAGAAAAACGCCATTCTTTCTATGAAGTATTGGTGTTCTCATTCAAGGAAGTGAAACGTAGCTATCACCACTCAGTTCTAGTGCTGCAACAGGTATCCATTTGTAGCTTAACACCCAGTTATACTAATAAATGACAAAGGAAAACTTTGTTTCAATCCAATCTTTATTTCAGGTAGGACTAATTTCGACGCTACGGCTTCATCCTCAGGTACAAAGTTTAGAGACACAAATCATAGTATATATACCCTCGTCAAGGAGGATGGGGGAGTTAGGGCAGAGGGGCGGGGAGGGGAGTACGGAGGTAGGTACGAAGGAATGTGGGAGAGGGTAGGAAAAACCAGGAAAAGCGTTAGTGAGCGGGGGGGGGATTGAATGGTGGGTTAGGAAAGTGGGGGGATTTTTCTTTGGTCAGTATGGGTTGAGTCAATGGATAATGGGGGTAAAGGTAAGGGTTAGGCGTCAATGGGAGATAGGGGGACGGGATTAGAGGTTCTGTTTTTCTGTTATTGCTAGGGAGGCTTCCAGGACAGGGGATACGTTGTCAAACAGAATGTCATTGAGTAAAGGATGTTTCTATCAGTTTTATCAAATACAGTGACGGACACAAACGTCGTCAGTGACCTGGTGACCCTTGCCAAAGTGTGTGTGGAGCAAAACTCTTTTAAACTTAATGGTGATTATTTTAGACAAACAGAAGGTTTAGCCATGGGGTCACCTTTGTCACCGCTCCTAGCCGACCTTTTCATGGACGAGTTGGAACAAAAATTGTTTATGAATAGTTCAGTTGACACAAAAAACATTTACTTCGTGGTCCGCTACGTGGATGACATCTTGGCAATGTAGACTGGAACTGAAAGAAAACTGCACAATTTCTTGTCAGTTTTAAATTCTCGTTGTAAATATATCATGTTTACGTGTGAAAAAGAAAAAGAAGGAAAACTATGTTTTCTGGACGTTACAGTGACTAAAAGTGAAAAAGGATTTGAGTTTCAATTATATCGCCCTGCTGACTCCCGCCATCATAAATCCCAAAAGTTATCCACATTCCACTTCCTACTGAATAGACTACTTAATATTCCCCTCTCGATAAAAAAATTTAACTTTATATTTCATTTTAAAATTTAAAAGAATTGAGGACAATCAAATATTTAGCAACTAAAAATGGCTACAGTGAAAAAATGGTGGACCAAATGCTAGAGAAGAAACGCTCCATAAGACCCCAACGGCTACTTTACAATTCAGGGAATACTATTAAGGAAAAACTTAAGTGGGTAAAATCGCCTTATTATGGTGTCCCGTCCGAGAAAATTAGCAAATTGTTCCCGAAAGACAAATTCAGAATTGCTTTCTATAACAAACAATATTTAAAAACGTTCTTAAATAAAACTAAGTATATAGTAAAGTGGGGCCACTGGAAAACAGTGGGATATATGAAATGGTTTGCGGGGATTGGAGTGCGAGGTACATCAGGCAGAGTGGTCGAGCTGTGCGCATAAGAGTAGAGGAACACAAGAGGTGCTATAAGAAGTGTAACCTCGTCCAATCCCACTTGGCCAAACATCTGTGGGAGGAAAATCACACCAGTGATTTCATCCCCAAAATTCTACATCGTGAAGAAAAAGGGAGGAGGATGGACAAGAAGGAAGAGTTGGAGATCCGGAGAACAATTTAGAAACATCCTTTACTCAATGACATTCAGTTAGAGAACGTATCCCCTGTCCTGGAAGCCCTACCTAGCAATAACAGAAAAACAGAACCTCTAATCCCTTCCACCTACCTCCCATTGACGCCTAACCCTTACCTTTACCCCCATTAGCCATTGACTCAACCCATACCGACCAACGAAAAATTCCCCCCCCGTTTCTTAACCCACCTTCCAATCCCCCCCCGCTCACTAACGCTTTTCCTGGTTTTTCCTAGCCTCTCCCACATTCCCTCGAAACCTACTACCGTACTCCCCTCCCCGGCCCCTCTTTCCTCAACTCCCCCATCCTCCTTGAAGAGGGTATATATACAATGATTTGTGTCTCTAAACATTGTACCTGAGGATGACGCCGTAGCGTCGAAACTAGTGGTACCTGAAATAAAGTGGTGGATTGAAAAAAAGTTTTTCTTTGGCATTTATTAAAATTATCTTGCACAAAGTTGAGGCTGAAACTATGGACCCAGGCATACTGATTAACTGCACAGATGCTCAATGCAACAGGTGTCAAATAATTCTTTACCTACTTGCAGAATATATGACATACTCAATGTCACAATTTAATAAAATTGCAATATTAGTGATTCAGGTTAACTTCAGATAGAGAACATAAATCAGTCATTTATCCATCGACTATCCACTATTTTCTCATAAAGTGATATTCATTCTCCAAAATTTCCTGAGCCTTTTGAGGTTTTTTCATATTTGTTCCCATTTCCAATTTTTTTAGGATAACTGGCCACGCTGCAATAGGAATAGTGAGAGTAAGGATTGAAAAAGATTGATAAAAAAATTGTTAATGAATGGATAAAAAAATCTAGTTACACAAACATCCATTCAAATCTTCCCACCTTAACTTCTGATTGCTAAAGATTTGTATTTCAACGATTGAAAAGACACCTCAAATCGATTATAATGTTACAAGGGAGGTATCCCTCTTAAATTAGGTAATCTACCGCTTAAAGTAGGTTGTTGGATGAACTCAACTTCCAAATAAATATTTTTTAACTCCAAAAAAAACCCAATCCAGGAACCTACTCTACATCAGGTCCCTCTTCATCCCGGCGTACCTCATCCCTCCCTCCATCCCGTCCAACATCCCCATCCTGTTCTTGCCCTTTCCTCGTTTGCCTAATATTCTCCCTCGTATTACAGCCTTTAACATCCCACTTCCGATCAATACGCCATCCTACTATTTTTCCTGACTTCATAGGATTTCTCTCGACAAACCCCCTCTCCTCACCCACCATCTCCAGTACTTCCTCATTTGTTTTCCTTTCGGTCCATTTCATCTTCTCTATTCTTCTCCACAACCATATTTCAAAAGCCTCCAATCTAAGTCTATCCTTCTTCAGCGACCACGTTTCCGTGTCGAACATAACAACGCTCCATATCAGAGTTTCTACGTGTCGTTTCTCAACCTCCCAATACAACGTGTCCGTCATCAACTCCCTCTTCATTGAGAAAGCCTCCTTGCCTAGGGCAATTCTTCTCATTACGCCCGTACTACTTTGACTGTGTTGATCCAAAATATTCCGAGATACGTAATCTGTTCTACCTGCTCTATTTTTTCTCCTCATATTTTAATGTTTAGCTTAGCATTTTTCTTTCTGGAAAATCGCATAGCCTTTGTTTAATTATTATTGATTCTCATCCCTTATCTATCGCACTGAACCTCCAATTCACTCAGCAATGCTTGCAAACCCTTGGCTGACTGAGCAACTAATGCTTGGTATCAGCCAACCTAACCGATCCTCCGACTTTCATTCCTACCTCCAGTTCTTCTCATGCCTCTTTAATGATTTCATCCATACATACGTTGAACAGCACCGGTGACAATGGGCAACCCTACCTTACACCTCTTCCTAACGCTGCCAATCAGGACTTTCCGTTCCCCACTATCACCTTTGAGTCTGAGACATGCACAGGTTGCGGATCAGTCTCCTGTCCCTCCAATCCATTCCTATTTCCTGCAATACACGCATTAATTTTCCCAATTCACTCTATCAAACGCTTTTTCGAAATCTACAAAAAAGGCAAATACGTCCTGATTGTATTCTATATTCCTCTCAATTAGTGATCTTATTACTGCAATGACATCACACATACCTCTTCCTTTCCTAAACCCAAACTGATCATCCCCTAAGTAATCATTTGCCTTACTCCCTATCATTTTGTAGATGATCCTTGGAATAACTTTAGCTGCGTGGGATATCAAACTTATTGTTCTTTAATCCTCACATGATGTAGCCTTTACCTATTTTGTAATGGGAACTAGCAATGATCTCACCTCATAGATACTATGAACCAGTCCATACAGGGCCTTCTTGCCACATTTTCCTAAACATTTCAGCAGTGTCCACCCCCACGTCCTTATTTACTTTCATCACCTTTAATGCCCTAACCATTTCATCGTTGATTATGCCTGGAACTAAGCTATCTTCTTCTACGTCATGTTCCTTTTCTATGAGGAATCTGGGTTAATATCCCGGTGTAAGGGGATAGTTTCTACCCTCTGAAACTGTTTCATTGCAATGCACACTTAGTGGCTGACTGTTAAAAGTTACTGTTGTGGCATCTCGTGCATTTTCTTGAAATGACTGCGATGCTTCTTTAGGTAATAAATTATTAAAGGAGAAAATCCAAAAGCCAATGACTCATATCCAAGCCATTTTGATCATTCAAACGCATGAAAGTGCTCGACAAGGAAGATTGAGATATGACTTTATGAATGAAATACGAAAAATGGGAGAGAGGAAAGCAAGCAACGGTAGAGACTGATGATCAAGGAATATTGACCAATGCTGTATTTACCATTCAAAAAATTTGGAGAGGTTACAAATGCCTTAAATTATTCATGAAAAAAAAAATTAACTGAAATGATGCTAATAGGAATGGTATGCTTTTTATCTTACTTTATAAGCATATATATTTATATCTTTTACATATTTCATTAGCAATAAACATTGTAAATCATTGGTATTGGTTTAACAATGAAAAACCAATGGGCAGTTGGACAGAATTTAGATTAACTCGTCTATGGCATTGCCAATACATTTTTCATGAAAAATTGAAGTAATTAATTAAAAAATCACAACCACGAAGTGGAAGAAGGACTTATGTGGGTCACTTTACCCCCCTAAGGCCTACAACCTTGAAATGGCATTAGGACTTGTTCATTTCAATGAACCTCGTGTTGGTTCATGCCCATAATTTGCTGCTGACTCATTGGTTGCGGTTGAAAGTCGTCATTTGTTTTTGGATTCAGCGTTTTGCCACGAGATGCCACCCCAGGCACCCGTAGAGACGCGTAGCAGTCTCACCAAGAACAAGATGCCGAGCGGTTATACCTCACTTGGACACGAAGTGCCACACTTTCCATGAAGCCTTACTGCTAAACAGAGAAGATTTCTAATTGAATACTTATTAATGCCACTTTGGTTACTTGAATTTCACCGATGTCTTAAGCAGTCTCACCAGAACACGAAGCCGAGCGGTTTTACCTCACTTGTGCACGACGTGCCACACCTATCTGCTCGCGATTCCCTTCTTTATGGTAAAGTCTCTGAATTTTTCGATACTTGAATATGTGCATCAGCCGATCAACTACCGTTCCCTTAAGTTCACGGCGACGGGAGTTCCGGAAATGTTTCGTTTATGAATGCTTTGAGTGCAACCTCTACAACACAATGGTGATACCCGACAACTAATCCTCCAATGATTCGTGGATGGATTCTCCGTGCAAAGGCTAAAGCTAAACCAAAGGATCGTATGACCGCCTATGCATTTTTTGTGCAAATTTGCCACGAAGCACGTATGAAAAGGTATCCCGAAGAAAACGTCGAATTTGCTTAATTTTGCCGTAATTGTGCTGATAAGTGGAAGGGAATGGTCGACAAAGAGAAGAAGAGATTTCATGAAATGGCTGATGACGACAAGAAGCGTTATGAGGCCGAGGTGAAAGATTACAAACCGCCGAAGGGAGAGAGGCGCGGGAAAAAGAGGAAGCAGGAAAGATTCTAATGCTCCAAAGCGGACTTTGCCCACATTTTTCTTGTTCTGCAATGAAAAAAGGCCCACAGTTAAGGCAGCCAATCCAGAATATGGTGTTGGTGATATAGCTAAGGAACTTGGGGGAAACAGGACTAAAGCTGATTCTCATAATGAATCAAAGTATATAGCCATGGCAGGGAAAGATAAAGCTCGATGTGACTACTTACAAGAAGGCTAAGGTTCTTCCCACTCCGGTTGATGCTCATATTCATGTATCGAAAAATTCAGAGACATTATCATAGAGAAGGGAATCGCGAGCTGAAAGGTGTGGCACGTCGTGCACAAGTGAGGTAAAACCGGTCGGCCTCGTGTTCATGGTGAGACTTTCCCGCGCTCCGCTTTGGAGCATTAGGATCCTTCCTGCTTACTCTTTTTCCCGCGCTTCTCTCCCTTCGGAGGTTTGTAATCTTTCATCTCCGCCTCATAACGCTTCTTGTCGTCATCAGCCATTTCATGGAATCTCTTCTTCTCTTTGTCGACCATTCCCTTCCACTTTTCAGCACAATTACGGCAAAATTAGGCAAATACGACGTTTTCATCGGGATACCTTTTCTTACGTGTTTCGTGGTAGGTTTGCACAAAAAATGCATAGGCGGTCATACGATCCATTGGTTTAGCCTCAGCCTTTGCACGGGGCACCCATCCTCGAATCATTGCAGGATAAGTTGTCGGGTACCACCATAGCGTTGTAGCGGTTGCACTCAATGCATCCATCATCGAAATATTTCCGGGCTGGTAAGTGGCACTCCCGTTTCCATGAACTTGAGGGAACGGTAGTTGATCAGCTGATGCACACTCCCAAGTATCGAAAAATTCTGATACTTTGACTTAGAGAAGGGAATCGCGAGCTGCCTGTTCGTTGCCGATGCCAGTTAAGTCAACAACTCTCTCGGTCCTGTGGAGCCATCCCCAGCTACCAGGGCCACCGGAGCGAACGTCCAAAACACGACCTCCTCCCTTCCTCCCCACTGTCACCAATTTGTGACGCGGCGTGCAAAAGAATAATTAGGGGGATTTAAAAAACACAAGTTAAATGCCAGTAAACAAAGTGGCATTAAGTATTCAATTGGAAATATGTGCTGTTCATCAGTAAGGGTTGATGAAAAGTGTGGCTCGTCGTGCACAAGTGAGGTAAAACCGCTCGGCATCGTGTTCTTGGTGAGACTGCTCAAGACACTGGTTAAATTCAAGTAACCAAAGTGGTATTATTAAGTATTCAATTAGAAACATGTGCTGTTAATCAGTAAGGGTTGATGGAAGGTGTGTCACGTAGTGCACAAGTGAGGTAAAACTGCTCGGCTACGTCTTCTTGGTGAGATGGCTTCACGTACCTCCGGGTGCCTGGGGTACCATCTTGTGGCACACCCCTAAATCCCAAAACAAATTATGGGCATGAACTGCTACCCCTGAATCCACATCATATTACAGGTATGAACCACCACAACCCTCTAGAGTAATGGTATTGCTAGAAATAATAATTACCCTCGGAAGGTCACCCAAGCCCCAGCCAAACTGGGCAAAGGGTAGGAACAAGAG
Source organism: Hetaerina titia (assembly GCA_037158775.1). NCBI lineage: Eukaryota > Metazoa > Arthropoda > Insecta > Odonata > Calopterygidae > Hetaerina > Hetaerina titia. The sequence goes on from CM073779.1 coordinate 19,217,044, forward strand.
GAAAAGTAGTTGAATCCATTATGTTCAAAAAACAGGCTAATTAAGGCATTATTTTAAATTTATTTAAGAATGGTCAAATATGAAACATTAAAAACCAAACATTAAGAAAATAAAATTTGAGAAAGTGCTTAAATCAACAAGTTAAAATTAATTTTGAATTTACTTTAAAGGAGGAAAAACCCTGTACTAAAAATGAATCTAATTGAAAATATTTTCAAGTTCAGACATGTATACTTTAATCTGACCTGTTCAATTAAAATTTCAATCTCAAATTAAGTAAATAAATATGGAAAAAAAAGTAGTTAACCTACATTCATTCATATTGTTGTTTAATAGGAAACAGAAAATTACCTGATGTACCATCAAAAGAAAAAGGGGTTCTGCCACCATATTAATGTGAAACAAAGCAAGAGGTCATCATCAAAATCCCCAAAACCATCAAAAAGGAAAAAAGAAAAGGGAAAAAAAGGAAAGGCCCCAGAAAAAGGAAAAGGACCAAGCCTGGGTGGAGTCAAACTTCGTCCCAGTAGATTTCGAAGTGAAATCATAGCTGGCACCAATGAAAATCAAAGTGAGAAATCTTCCTCTCCTTAAACAAGAGAAATGCACATCAAATGAATTTTGCTGGTAGCATGAAATTAGTTTATGTTGATGCAATTTACTCTCATCTCACATTTTCAATTATATTTAAAGAGGAATGTCCTGAATATTAATAAGGCTTTGTTTTGACGAGTTTTAGTCACTCTTTTGGTACTTTCATATGGCCAAAAATATAAACACAAAAATGTTATTTACTTTCTTTGTGGGTGGGACTAATGAATTTGTCTGTTCTATAGCCAATGGAATCATTCATGTAACATCACTCGTAATTCCAAAATATATTCATTTCTCCGTAAAGTTTGAAAAACTTTACAATTTATTATATATATATATATATATATATATATATATATATATATATATATATATATATTATACATGCATATAAAAAAATACATATTATATTTATATATAGGGTTGCAGTACTCGAGGGAATAGAGTGTTGGGGTACTAACCAGAGGACCCGGGTTCAATTCCCAGGCAACCTACTCATTCTGGGAAATGATAACCGGCACGGGGAAAGGAACTGGTCCCTCCTCCCTCATGTGTGATTTTCTAATGCCGTCGGGCTTACTACTGTGTGAACTCCACAATCACATACCAAACCCCCTTTCAAATTGATTACTGGGTGAGTGGTTTTGGTTTTATAAATATTAATATATTTTATGGAGAAAAATTTATTGATAGCATTCAATTATGACTCATGATAGCACCATGTTTAACTCTTTTAATATTTATCTTTTAAACTTATATTTGTGGTACCTATTTATTTTTCCATATTTATGTATGTTTATCCATATGTAAAGTATGACACAGAGAGGTTAACGTTAGGGAAGCATTTCTAAATTGTTAAGGAACCTACATCTATCACTCTGACATTTATGTGTCCTCTGATTATCTAAATATTCATTTCAAGTGGAGCAGACACTCTGCATTTATACATTTGGCCTAGATGGGATCCATTCTATTGAGATATGAACAAATTGGAGATAGATACATAAAAAATTACTATTTTTACCTTGCTATTACATTTGCAGACATTGCATGTTGATAATTAATGCTTGATATGTAATCATTACAGCTCCTAAGCATGGAAATAACAACAAAAAACATGCTCTCAAACGTCAAGAAGGAAATAAGGGCAATTGTAGACAGTTTAATGCACTTGGAATTAAGCAGAATGAAAGCAGTAAGTAAATCCTAAATAATTACCTCAGTTATGCATGTTCAAATGTATATTGCCTCTCTAAACTTCAATATGCTATATAAATAACAGTGCAGTTATATTATTGCCATAATTAAATTTTTTCGATTAGGCTCATTTTTATGAATTTAAAAATGGATTTTGTTTTAAAAGATAATTACCACCATATCATGAAGTGTTTTTTTTAATCTCAAATGTGAATATCTATTTTAAATTTATTATACAACCTAGATGTGTTCTTGTTGAACTCTTGGGCCAAGCCGTTTTAATACAACCTGAGAACCCTTTTCTGGCAATTTGGTCAACAGGTAGTAGATTATTATCCTGAGTTCCATACTATGGAAATATTCTTAAGTTGAACTCATTACCTCAATTACCTAATACAATTCAAAAATAAATATTACAGTTTTGATGAAATTTATTCTGATATACCAAAGAATCAACCTCTTAAAAGAAACGTCATACCTTGATATTCATGGACATTTTATTGAGATGACTAAACAGTGTTCAATTTTCTCCTTGCCCTCTGTGTGATATCCTAAAAAAAGGCTCTATGATTTTGCCCAGAATTCTTATTGACTTCCAATTATTTCAGCTTTTGACATTTCATTTCTATGGTGATATAACAATTTGGACTTCATACTCATCCAAAACAAGAAGTCTAAAAAATGTATCGCTTAAATATGTTTTTATCCAACTGAAGCCATTTTGGAGTGTGATAAGTATAAGATGATTCATTCTAAACTATTAGTCACTGATAACACTATAAAATTCTTATTTTCCCAAAATTTCTACTGCTGGATGAAGCTGTGTGCAATTTCACTCTTCAAGGCCTCTCCTCTAACATATACAATCACACTGTATATCCTAATTGTTTTTCATGACACTCTCCTTCAACGTATCAGATTTAACATCTAATGTCTAGAGAAGAAATGTTGAAATTGCTCCACCAAAGATTTCAATAACACTGAGACCCTTACATGACAAAAACACCTTTCAAAACTACAAAGCACAATTGACATAGGTCTCCCTTTCATTGATCAATTTCAATCATTGAGTAGGCTTCCAAGTTCCATAATAAAAAGTTTTGGGACACATCTTTTCCGAGGTCTTGCCCCACTGAAGTATGTGTATAGGAACTTCGCTTCGAAATCTTCCTTCTTTCATCTATTCTACATGGGCCTAAAATTTTATCCTAATATTTACTAGTTTCTTGTCAATATGTTGTATTATAAGTTTAATGTCCCCAGTCTCCCTTATAAAGTAACTGAACCTTTAACTGATCTAAGAACTTGTATTTCTGCTGTTTGGGCCCTACTGTCACCATTTATTTTTGTATTGAGCATTCAGAAGCATATAAGAGAGTCAAAACTACCTTAGTGTCCCTTTTCTTGTTTTTATATTTTTTTTATTTTTCTTGAAATCCTTTCATAGTGAAGTAAATTATGATATAGGTATTTTTCTTGGTCATATTTTCATTATTAATGACATTTTCCAAATATTGAGCTTTTAGTTCTTTCTCTATACTGCAGAACATTAATATTTTTTTGTTAATTCACATTAAAAATATGCCATCAGTTGAGCTCTTTTAGCAATATAGTATGATTTAAATAAAGCTAGTGCTACACTACATCCTTGTCTCACACCTTGGTTTGTTTGCATTTTTTCAAATATTTTTGCTCCTGTTTTTATACCAACGCTTGTAGTGTGAAAATACTTTTTGATCCATAATTGTAAGATATAGGGTATTAACTGTTTTCCAATATGTTCCATACATTTTTCCAGTTGATTTGATTAAAACATTGCTAAAAACAATGAAAACCAGGTACATTTCCACCTTGAAATCATTTATTCCTCTCAAATTTTTTTCAGTATTAATTTCTTGTCAGTACTGATTTTTTATTTCCTTAAATAATATTTATTCTTTAAGCAATAAATTTTCTGAGTTTTGAAACATTATTGTATTCAAGAATACTGCATATTTATAACTGCCATTCAATAAATTAATATCTCTATAAATATTTCAATTTTTTCTGTCCCACATTTGAAATTCATGTATCACTTGAGCCTTTTTTCCATCCATTGGGTTTGGTTCAGTTATTGATTTGTGAACTGATTCCTTTGACAGGCAATAGAACGTGACTGTGCACTGAGGAAGAAGAAGGGTAAAAAATGAGGGAAGAGAAAAAGGGGAGGAGGATCCTCGAAAGGCCAAAGGAGACGTAAAGTTGGGAAGAAGGCTTGATGGAAAAGAGAGAGGGACCTTACTCCTGACAACCTAGAACACACTTTAAGAGGAATTGGTATCCAATGGTATCATAAAAAATTATCCTGAGATACCATTGTCATCTTGCTTAGGAGATGCCTCATTCGTGGACAGGCAGTGACAAGACATGGGGAAGAAAACTGAGCCTACAATAGGTGATGTTCGAAGATTGATCAAGAGGTACTCTCACATTATTCTCCTTGGTGAGCCTGATTTTCAATTATTATCACTAATATCATTGATATTCTATCCTTTAAGGTAGCCTTTCGATGGATACAAACTATACACTGCTATATTTGTCCCTCCTCACAAAACACATCCTGAAATTTAACCCCCCAATCAACCCTTCTTCAATTCCACACGCTTCTTTCTTCCCTTCATTACATCCATCATGCCTATCCTATTCCTTCCTCATCCTCATTGGCCCAATGTCTTCCCAATGTCTGCCCAATGTCTTATTGTTTAGAAAATATTTAAATACTTACCCTAGGGTTTCTTCTAAAAAAACTGTCTAACATTTATTTTTAGATTGATTCTCTACCCATTCTTATCACACTGACTTTTGGTTTAACTTCGGTTTAACTATGGTATTTGGTTAAACATCTGAATGATTATGTTGAAACACACCTAAATACTAATATACATGAATGATTCTTCTATTTTTAATTGTTATTGTATATTTTATATTCATCAATCCATTACCCTGAAAATATAAATTACTGTCACACTTCAATACACAATTAGAGAAATAACTGATACTACATTTTATTCACTAAAATAAATTCATTGATTAATACCATTCCAAATAAATTGACGAATATAATATATTTTAGAGGTAACTAATATTCTCTAGATACATTACATCACAGAACTTAAAGAGTTCACCAATAATTTCTCTATGGTGGACAAGATAAATCATAGTTTTTACAGAGCTTCTGTGCCTCCCTCTCTTCACTCTCCTAAATAGTGGAACCATCTCTTTCCACTCTTATACAGCCTCTATAACATAAATCTTTTAAAATAAATACTATGGGAATTGGGATGGTGAGGTGACTAAAAAACTGCCTTCTCACCAAGAGCGTCCTGGTTCAAATCATGAAGGTTGCAAGTCTTTTCCAGTGATATTCCAATGCCTTCTTCTAATATGTGCAGAGTACTTTGATTGGGTACACCATTCGTCAGATGAAACCATTACATCTACATCTACTCAATTCCCCACAAGCCTCCGCAAGGGCATGTTGTGGGGGTTGTTAGGGCACCACCCGTAATTTACAAAGAAAGAACACCGCATGCAGAAGCCACAAATTTATAGTCCACAAACCGATCATGGTAAACATTCATGCAGGAACCCTTTCGTTCCACACACAAGCAAACCCACAAAATACCTACAAACAAACACATGCTACTACTTTTAAGCCTAATATCTTTGATTTTTTTATTTTGTTCCGACTTGCAAATTAAATGTTTTTAATATTAGATTTTAAAATTATTTAAAATTTGATTCCTTTAGTGTCATCGCTAAACTCCCTGCTTCTGAAACTTTCTAAAAGTCTAAGTCTCGCTTGTTCTCTTCGTATTTCAAGGAGCTCCTAGCCTAAATCCCCTAAGAGACCTGTTACACTTGTGTTCCTATTATTAATATTTTTACCAAATCTGGGGGATTATCTCTGGAATTTATCTACTTATTTATGCCAGAGTTTCTCCCAAGGATCGCAAATATTTTCGGCATATTCCATATGTGGTCTAACTAGAGCAAAATAACACTACCCTTTAACTTACTTATTACATTTTCCCACCACCCATTTAATGAAGCCCAGTTTCTTTAAAGCGGATCTGCATATTGTCCTGATATGTGCTCCCCATGAAAGGCATGGTGTTAGAACTACCCCAAAATATTTTACTTGTTTGGCAGTAGTTAGTACTGAACCATCTATCTCGTTGCTTAAGTCCTGTTTGCCACTTCCTTTACTCAAAAATTTAAAAACTGCGCATTTGTCTAGGTTAAGCACTTATCCCCATTTCTTGCACCATTCCGATATTGTGTCTAAGTCTCTGGAGAGAAGCTTGCGATCTAGTTGGCTTCTTATTTCCCTGTATACCACATTTAACTGTGGATGCTGGGTTTCTCTCCACCCTTCCTCCTTTACCATCCATCCCTAAAGACACCTCAGATGTTCTTGGCCTCCCCTAAAGCTACTACTAGTGAGATTTAACATTAACATTACATATTATGCGTCAACGTTTGAAAATCTTTTATGTGCATATTAAAATTAGTAATTAACCTTCAGGTGCTGTCCTGCAAGCATTTACTTACTCTAAAAATGAGACCAATGAAACACATTGAATTCTTCAAGCTTCTTAGTAGACATGATCCAGTTTATGTTAAAGTATGTCATTCATTAAGGACATCAATGTGAAGCAACAAGTGATATTCATGATCATCTTTCTTTTTCCAGGGAAGAGAAAGATGCTTTCCCCAAGTGGTTTCTAAAATGCCCATTAGCAAGGAAAAAGCCGAAATTCATTGAAATGCTGGAGGCAATTTCAAGTAAAGAGAAGAAGAAGTAAACAAGAACGATGATAATTAAAAAGTAAATTTATAGCGAGTCGCTGGGATGTTACAACCAGCCATTTTCACACAAAGTAGGGTGATCACTCCCTATTACTGTGTTGCCAATAGTTCTCCAGGAAGATCTGACAACATTAACAATCACACAGCCTTGATGAAGCTGAGAATGCTTGAAAGTATCACCTGGAATTCAACCCAAAACCCCTGCTGGTCCGACCAGTTAGTAGCCCAGGATTCTACCCATTGGGCTACCACACTCCTACTTTAGAACCAACTGTATAATATACTAATTCTATAATTACAATAATGTTAAATTTAGGAGCCATTTGAGATTAACTGTTATGAAACATTAGCTAGGATGATGGGAAAAAATATTACCGCTTCTGTAAGCCTTTTAAAATCTTCATAAAATGTCATAAATTGAACGTGTCACAAGTTTTACTTCAATCTATGAATGGATAACTTACTTTTTTATTACAACCAATTTATAGTCTATTTGTGGATTTTTTACTGTTCTATTGTAATGTTTATACATGTTATTTTGTATGTTCCTGTTTGTATTTGTCATAGGTCTACCTTCAAATTCATTCATTGTTGAAAAATTTAATTTCATGTATCAATAAGTTCTCTATACTAGAAATCATTTCTCCTCTTAATATTAGATCACCAATTTTCCTTTTCCATCTCTTCCCATATTTATTTTGTGAAATATTTTTCAACTACATATTTGGTATTTAATGGATGATAAATATAAAATGTAAACACTTTTTGTTATTAGTCATATGTTTTGTGTGATACATAATTGTTTGCTCCACATTTAATGAACCCCTAAACTAAGACACTGACATAGTGCCTACATTGTCAGCATTTTCTGAATCCTTCCCTTACACTTTGGGTGTGAAATAAAGACAGGCATATAATACCTTAATGATTTATTTTGACCTACTACAATAAAAATTACTTTTTTATATCATGAATTTAAAGTACTTATTGAAAAAATCACAACCAGGAAGTCTGGGAAGCACTTAATTGGGTCACTTTTCCCCCCTATGGCCTACAACCTTGAAATGGGATAAGGACTTCTTCATTTCAACGATCCTAGTGTTGGTTCATGCCGGTAATTTGAAGCTGACTCACTGGTTGCAGTTTATGGTCGTAATTTGTTTTTTGATTCAGGGTTTTACCACAACATGCCACCCCAGGCACCCCGCGTAGCAGTCTCGCCAAGAACAAGATGCAGACTGGTTATACCTCACTTGGGCACGACGTGCCAAACTTTCCATGAAGCCCTACTGCTAAACAGCACAGATTTCTAATTGAATACTTAATAATACCACTTTGGTTACTTGAATTTAACCAATGTCTTAGGCAGTCTCACCAAGAACACGAAGCCGAGCGGTTTTACCTCACTTGTGCACGACGTGCCACACCTTTCAGCTCGCGATTCCATTCTTTATGGTAAAGTCTCTGAATTTTTCCATATTTGAATATGTGCATCAGCCGATCAACTACCATTCCCTCAAGTTCACGACAACGGGAGTTCCGTAAATGTTTCAATGATGGATGCATTGAGTGCAACCGCTACAACACAATGGTGGTAACCGACAACTAATCCTGCAATGATTTGTGGAATGATGCCCCAAGTACTATGGATGAGTACTATCCAACACTCACTCCTAGAGAAATGAGTTTATGGGTGGTAAATGTGTTTATTAAACAATTTTTAGACTCGTATGGCCATTACTTCAACTGAAAAAGATTAATATAACAGAAATAACAATTCTAAAATTATTATTAATAATTATAATATTGCTGTAGAAATAGTTATTCTTTCTGTTACATATAGCAGAGCCATATATAAGAATATTTTTCCTTTCTGGAAAAGTGATGTACTTCTAATATTTTCTAGATATCCCAAACAACATAAAGACACCCAGCTCAAAAAATAGCTGAAGAAATCAGTGAACGTCGTCATCTGATAGTAACCTTCCATGATGCCAGATATAGGACAGTAGTGCCTGGAGAAAATGTCCGGCTCCATAAGAGGAAAGGAAAAATACTGAAGAGGAAATATATTACTCAAACACGGAAATTGTATATGAAGGAAATGTAAAACATTTTCCATAGAAATCCATCAATGGGCAATGATCTCCAGGGCTACCACAAGAGAATACTGTAAAGAGAGATTAATTTATTACACCCGTATACAGGGGTTGTCCAGAAACTATCCAGCCATTTAATATTTTGAGAAAAATAGCCTAACTATAACAATCATACTTTACTCCACTTCGAAGTACTCCCTTTGGGGTTTCACCCACTTATCCCTGCATCCCTTTCTTTTCAAAACCATCAGCAGACTCCTTCTTCAGAATGGTCATCAGCTGCCTCATCATATTATCCTTTATCTCGTGAAACAACTGTTAAGAAGACTGGGCTTTTGTTTAGGGATCTTAACCATAGACCCATCTCCAGTAAAAACCCTTTTTCAAAAATCTGGGTCATTGTTTGCAGCTTGGAGAGTGTCCCCTGCAACTGCTGCATGAAATTCCTAATTGCGTTGAGATAATTGAGAATGCCACAAAATGACTGATAATCATTCTCAAAAAGGGCTTTGCCAATTGTTTTTTAAAGTAAAAGAGATGCAGGGACTAATGTCTGAGGCTCCAAGGGGAGTTCTTTGAAGGAGACTAAGTCCTCATTGTTCTAGGCATAATGTTTTTCTCCAAATATTGCACGGCTGAGTTCTTCCTACAGGCATTCTATAGCACAGACTGGGGGGTCTAGGGACTAAGAGGTAACACTACGGATCCATTAAGTAAATTGTTGAACTACTACCTGGAGGACGTACGTTTGCTTCCTGGGGATGCCTCCTGGCACATTCAGCTTTATCCAACATGTGTGACATTTTGGGTTACAGAACATCCTGGGAAATCACAGGGAACGAAATCACCTCCCTACCCTGATGTGAGAATGTTATGAGTCATTGGGTTTAGCATTTGGTAAACTCTACCCTGACCTATCGAACCAACCTTTACATTGTTAATGTGGTTGGTTTTAGTCGTAGAACAGGCTAATTCAGGCATTATTTTAGCAATTACTTAACAATGGTCAATTATGAAACATTAAAAAACTAAACATTAAGCAAATAAAAATTGAGAAAAGTGCTTAAATCAACAAGTTAAAATTAATTTTGAATTCACTTTAAAGAGGCATAGCCCTGCACTGAAAATGAATCTAATTGAAAATATCTTCAAGTTCAGACATGAATACTTTAATTTGACCAGTTCAATTAAAAATTCAATCTCAAATCAAGTAAATAAATATGCAAATAAAAAGTAGTTAATGTACATTCATTCAAATTGTGTTTTAATAGGAAACAGAAAATTTCCTGATATACCATCAAAAGAAAAAGGGGTTCCGCAGCCATATTTAGTGTGAAACAAAGCAAGAGGTCCTCATCAACATTACCAAAACCATCAAAGGGGAAAAAAGAAAAGGGAAAGAAAGCAAAAGCCCCAGAAAAAGGAAAAGAACCAAGCCTGGGTGGAGTCAAACTCCGTCCCAGTAGATTTCGAAGGGAAATTATGGCAAACACGAATGAATTCCAAAGTGAAAAATCTTCCTCTCATTAAACAATAGAAATGCACATCAGATGAATTTTGCTGGTAATGTGAAATGAGTTTTTATTGATACTATTTACTCTCATCTGAGATTTTCAATTCAATTTAAAGAGGAATGTGCTGAAAATTAATAAGAGTTTCTTTTGAGGAGTTAGAGTCACTCCTGTGGCACTTTTATTTGGCCAAAAATATTAACAAAAAATGTTATTTACTTTCTTTGTGGGTGGGACTTATGAATTTTTCTGTTCTGAGGCCAATTCAATCACTCATATACATCACCCGTATTTCCAAAATATATTCATTTCTCAGTAAAGTTAGAAAAAATTTACATTTCTTATATATATATATTATAGATATACATATATATAAAATATATATTAAATTTATATAATGGGTTGCGGTAGTCCAGGGGCTAGAGCATTTGGCTACTGACCAGAGGACCCAGGTTCAATTCCCAGGCAAGCTACTAATTCTGGGAAATATTAACCGGCATGGGAAGAGGAACTGGTCCACCTACCCTCATGTGTAAATTTCTAATGCCGTCGGGCTTAGTACTGGGTGAACTCTACCATCACATTCCAACCTGACCTTCAAATTGATTACTGGGTGAATGATTTTGGTTTTATAAATATAAATATATATTATCAAGTCAAAATTTATTCCTAGCATTCATTTGTGACTTGTGATGGCACCATGTTTAACTCTTTTCAATATTTATCTTTTAAACTTATATTTTTGGTTACTATTTATTTTTCCATATTTATGTATGTTTATTCATATGTGAAGTATGACACAGAGAGATTAACCTTAGGGAAGCATTTCTAAATTGTTTAGGAATATACATCTATCACTCTGATATTTATGTGTCCTCTGATTTTCTGAATATTCATTTCAAGTGGAGCAGACACTCTGCATTTATACATTTGGCCTAGATGGGACCCATTCTATTGAGATATGAATAAACTGGAGATAGATACATAAAAAATCAACTATTTTTAACTTGCTATTACTTTTACAGACGTTGCATGTTGCTAATTAATGCTTGATATGCAATCATTACCGCTCCTAAGCACTTAATCAGACCACAGGAATCTTAATAATTCCCATACTGTGGACCACGTGAATTATTTTGCTGACAAGATAATGATACATAAAATCACTGAGTTGGCAATATCTAATTAATGTGCAGTTGTAAATCCATGTACTTCAGCCCAACAATAATACTTTATTCATTTTGAAAAATGATACTACTATATTAAATGCCACCAATATAACTATAACTTAACATGTAAACATAACTTCTTATATGTGATGAAGATTGTCACAAAAAAATTCATCAAGTGAGTGAAATGAGTGTGCAAGTTAACAGGTATATACCTTATTCTTGAAACTCTGGATACAGTTCAATTTCAACTTAGTAGTCAGATAGTTAAATAGTTGTGTGCTCATATTATGAAATATGTTGTAAGTTGATAACAATCTTCAATAAGTAGCACTTAGATTTGCTTTACTTCTTGTGCTGTAGTTATTGATGTTAAATCTTCATTGGTAAGTTTCTAAATTAACTTTCACGTGAATCAGAGTCTTAAAGATATATACAACACTAAATACTGTCATGATTCCATACCTAATAAAGAAAGGTTTGCAGAAATCATGATACCCCGGCACCCAGTCCGATGGCTAGTACAGTGCAATTTGGGGGTGGCATGTCATAATAATGGCCAGATTTCATTCAGTATACATTCAGTTAAGGGAACATTCACCAAAGGTTTTGACAGTCTTCTGAGAATGTTTCCTTTCTAAGAACTTCAACACCCAAAGAACCATTTGACTCTGAATAGTCAGGATGCTCTCTGAAAGATCATTCAATGATTGCTTATTATCTGGATCATTTTAAATGGATAAGAGAGAGAGACTATTTCATTTCTGTTTTAAAAAGGAACACAATAGATAGGCTTAACCTGGGACACCTCCATGTTTAAACTCGGATACTGGGGCTAGTGCTACTACCGCCATTTGAGACTCGCCAACTAGGGCTAGTGCTGGTGACAAATCGACGACCGTACACGCTCTCTGCCTTACTGAGTAAGTAAGGAAACCACCAAAGTAGTGGTATTTCACCTGCGACTGTCGTCCCAAAGGGAAATAGAGATCCCACTTTAGCTAGGCCTCTTATATCTCCGTGCAGTTCCAGACTAGAGTGAAGTTCAACAGGGTCTTCTTTCCCCTGCTTATTCTTCGAAGCCCATTCCCTTGGCTGTGGTTTCACTAGATAGTAGATAGGGACAGTGGGTGTCTCATTGACCAATTCATGCATGTCATTAATTGGATGATGAGGCATTTGGCTAGCTTGAGAGAGTCATAGTCAATAACACTGAGAGGGCCTCAGGCCACATCTGGGGTGGCAACAATACGGCGATCCTTATCCTGACATTCCCTTGGGAAAGCTGCCATATGGCGTAAAAGAAATAATCTCAGAATGAACAAATCCCCAGTATTTCCCCAGAGTGAGAGTGTAACAGAATCACACTCCCCAGTTGGGATGCTCGGGAGTTCATCCCACTGGATATGCGCTTATTTTCACTGTCGGCCAAGTGAGCAGGCACACGAGGCTTACAAGGGTGCTGGAGTCTCATACTAGGAAGCCACCATGTGACACCCGCCAACGAGGGCTGGTGCTGGCGACTGACCAGACACCTAAAACATCGGCCTCCAGCTCATGATGTAGGGCCAGACTCCCTTCCCCCAAGAGGATGTCCCCCCAAACTACAAGGATTCATGCTTCACATGAGCAGCTATGAGATCCCCTAGAAGCTACCTATTGGAAGGACTACAACCACTACATGGCCATGCCCGATGAGATGGGAGTGGCTCCAAATAAAAGGCTCTTTTATGATTAGGTACATTGACTGCTAAATTAGATGTTTTCTCAACATTAGTTAGGCTGGATTGCATTTCAAAAATTAGTCTCCTAGTGATATTTAATTGACCCATAAGATTTTTCTATAAAAATAAAACTGAATGATAATATTCAAAATATTCTAAACTTTAAGTGTCTAGCTGAATAAAAATGAGCCATCTAACTTCTATCAAACTCATGGCATGGAAATGATAACAAAAAGCAAGCAGTCAAACGTCAACCAGGAAATAAGGGCAATTGCAGATATTTTAATGCACTTGGAAATAAGTAGAATGAAAGCAGTAAGTAAATCCTAAATAATTACCTCAGTTATGCATGTTCAAATGTATATTGCCTCTCTAAACTTCAATATGCTATATAAATAAAGGTGCAGTTATATTATTGCCATAATTAAATTTTTTCGATTAGGCTCATTTTTATGAATTTAAAAATAGATTTTGTTTTTAAAGATAATTACCACCATGTCATGAAGTGCTCATTTTTTAAAACTCAAATATGAAATTCTAATTTAAATGAATTATACAACTTAGATGTATTCTTGTTGAACTCTCGGGCAAAGACTGTTTAATATAACCTGAGACAACTTTTCTGGTAATTTGGTCAACAGGTAGTAGATTATGATCCTGAGTTCCATACTATGGAAATATTCTTAAGTTGAACTCATGACTTCAAACACCTAATACAATTCACAGATAAATATTACAGTTTTGATGAAATTTGTTCTGATATACCAAAGAATCAACCTCTTAAAAGAAACATTATACCTTGATATTCATGAACATTTTATTGAGATGACTACACAATATTAAAGTGTCTCTATGCCCTCTGTGTGATATCCTAAAAAATGGCTCTATGATTTTGCCCAGAGTTCTTATTGACTACCAGATATTTCAGCTTTTGACATTTCGTTTCCATGGTGATATAACAATTTGGACTTCCAACTCATCCAAAAATAGAAGTCTACAAAATTTATTGCTTAAATATGTTTTTATCTAACTGAAAACATTTTAGAGTGTGATAAGTATAAGATGATTCATTCTAAACCTTGAGTCACTGATAACACTATAAAATTTTTAAATTCCCATAAATTTCTACTACTGGATGAAGCTGTGTGGAATTTCACTGTTCATGGCCTCCCCTCTAACATATGCAATAACAGTGAATATGCTAATTTTTATTCACGACAATCTCCTTCAACATATCATATTAAACATCCAATGTATAGAGGTGAATTGTTGAAACTGCTCAGCCAAAGATTTCAATAACACTGAGACCCTTACCTGACAAATATATCTATCAAAACTAGAAAGTACATTTGAAATGGGTCTCCCTTTCATTGATCAATTTCAATCATTGAGTTCACTTTCATGTTCCATAATGAAAGGTTTTGGGACATATCTTTTCCGAGGTCTTGCCCCACTCAAGATTGTGTTAAGGAACTTCCCTTCGAAATCTTCCTTCTTCCATCTATTCTACATGGGCCTAAAATTTTATCCTAATATCAAATATTTTCTTGGCAATATATTGTATTAGAAGTTTAATATCCACAGTCCCCCTTATACAGTAACTGAACCTGTAACTGATCTAAGAACTTGTATTTCTGCTGTTTGGGCCCTACTGTCATCATTTATTGTTTGTATTGAGCATTCAGAAGCATATACGAGGGTCAAAACTGCATTAGTGTCCTTTTTCTTGTTTTTATATTATTTTTATTGTTCTGGAAATCCTTTGATAGTGAAGCAAATGATGATATAGATATTTTTCTCTGTCATAATTTCATAATTAATGAAATTTTCTAAATACTGAGCTTATATTACATTCTCTATACTGCAGAAGTTAATTATTTTGTTCCTCACTTATTCACATTAGAAATATGCCTTCACTTGAACTTTTTTAGCAATATAGTATGATTTAAATAAAGCTAGGGCTAGACTACATCCTTATCTCACACCTTGGTTTGTTTGTATTTTTTCAACTATTTTTGCTCCTGTTTTTATACCAACGCTTGTAGTGTGAAAATAATTTTTGATCCATAATAGTAACATATGGGGTATTAACTGTTTTCAAATATGTTCCATACGTTTTTCCAGTTGATATGATTAAAGCATTGCAAAAAACAATGAAAACCAGGTACATTTCCACCTTGAAATCTTTTATTTCTCTCAAATTATTTTCAGTATTAATTCCTTGTCAGTACTGATTTTTCATTTTCTTAAGTCATATTTATTCTTTAAGCAATAAATTTTCTGAGATTTGAAACATTATTGTATTAAAGATTACAGCATATTTATAACTGCTATTCAATAAATTAATACCTCTATAAATATTTCAATTATTTCTGTCCCACATTTGAAATTCATGTACCACTTGAGCCTTTTTTCCATCCATTTGGTTTGGTTCAGTTATTGATTTGTGAACTGATTCCTTTGACAGGCAATAGAACGTGACCGTGCATGGAGGAAGAAGAAGGGTAAAAAGGGAGGGAAGAGAAAAAGGGAATGAGGATCCTTGAAAGGTCACAGGAGACGTAAAGGTGGGAAGAGGGCTCGACCGAAAAGAGAGAAAGACCTTACACCTGACAGAACCTTGGACTAACAATTTGAGGAATTGGTATCCAATGGTATCATAAAAAATTATCCTGAGATACCATTGTCATCTTTCATATATCAATATCATTGGTATTCTATCCCTTAAGGTAGGCTTTGGATGGATACAAACTATACACCGCTATCTTTGTCTCTCCTCACAAAACACATCCTGAAATTTAAGCCCCAAATCAACCCTTCTTCAATTCCACATACTTCTTTCTTCCCTTCATTCCATCCATCATGCCTATCCTATTCCTTCCTCATCCTCATTTGCCCAAAGTCTTCCCCCCTATTGTAGTCTCCAATATCCCATTGCCAGTCAAAATGCCTTGAATGCATTTTTCCTACCTCCTAATTATTTCTCCATCTCCGAGTACTTCACCTCTGCAGTACACCTTCCTCTCTGAGTATTTCATGCCTCCCTTTATCCCATCCAACATCCCTATCCTGTTCCTGGCCTTTCTTCATTTGCCTAATATTATCCCCTCTATTACAGTCTTAAACATTTCACTGCCGATCAATCCGTCCTTCATCCATTTTTCCTGCCTCCTTAGGATTTCTCCCTACAATCCTCTCTCCCCACCAACCATAACTGGCACTTTCTCCTTTAATTTCCATTCATATTGATCTCCTTTGATTCAGATTGATCCATATCTTCCCACCTTAACTTCTGATTGCTAAAGGTTTGTATTTCAAGGATTGAAAAGACACCTCAAATCGATTAGCAGTTGGACAGAATTTAGATTAACTCGTCTATGGCATTGCCAATACATTTTTCATGAAAAATTGAAGTAATTAATTAAAAAATCACAACCAGGAAGTCGGAGAAGGACTTATGTGGGTCACTTTACCCCCCTAAGGCCTACAACCTTGAAATGGCATTAGGACTTGTTCATTTCAATGATCCTCGTGTTGGTTCATGCCCATAATTTGCTGCTGACTCATTGGTTGCGGTTGAAAGTCGTCATTTGTTTTTGGATTCAGCGTTTTGCCACGAGATGCCACCCCAGGCACCCGTAGAGACGCGTAGCAGCCTCACCAAGAACAAGATGCCGAGCGGTTATACCTCACTTGGACACGACGTGCCACACTTTCCATGAAGCCTTACTGCTAAAAAGAGAAGATTTCTAATTGAATACTTATTAATGCCACTTTGGTTACTTGAATTTCACCGATGTCTTAAGCAGTCTCACCAGAACACGAAGCCGAGCGGTTTTACCTCACTTGTGCACGACGTGCCACACCTATCTGCTCGCGATTCCCTTCTTTATGGTAAAGTCTCTGAATTTTTCGATACTTGAATATGTGCATCAGCCGATCAACTACCGTTCCCTTAAGTTCACGGCAACGGGAGTTCCGGAAATGTTTCGTTTATGAATGCTTTGAGTGCAACCTCTACGACACAATGGTGATACCCGACAACTAATCCTCCAATGATTCGTGGATGGATTCTCCGTGCAAAGGCTAAAGCTAAACCAAAGGATCGTATGACCGCCTATGCATTTTTTGTGCAAATTTGCCACGAAGCACGTATGAAAAGGTATCCCGAAGAAAACGTCGAATTTGCTTAATTTTGCCGTAATTGTGCTGATAAGTGGAAGGGAATGGTCGACAAAGAGAAGAAGAGATTTCATGAAATGGCTGATGACGACAAGAAGCGTTATGAGGCCGAGGTGAAAGATTACAAACCGCCGAAGGGAGAGAGGCGCGGGAAAAAGAGGAAGCAGGAAAGATTCTAATGCTCCAAAGCGGACTTTGCCCACATTTTTCTTGTTCTGCAATGAAAAAAGGCCCACAGTTAAGGCAGCCAATCCAGAATATGGTGTTGGTGATATAGCTAAGGAACTTGGGGGAAACAGGACTAAAGCTGATTCTCATAATGAATCAAAGTATATAGCCATGGCAGGGAAAGATAAAGCTCGATGTGACTACTTACAAGAAGGCTAAGGTTCTTCCCACTCCGGTTGATGCTCATATTCATGTATCGAAAAATTCAGAGACATTATCATAGAGAAGGGAATCGCGAGCTGAAAGGTGTGGCACGTCGTGCACAAGTGAGGTAAAACCGGTCGGCCTCGTGTTCATGGTGAGACTTTCCCGCGCTCCGCTTTGGAGCATTAGGATCCTTCCTGCTTACTCTTTTTCCCGCGCTTCTCTCCCTTCGGAGGTTTGTAATCTTTCATCTCCGCCTCATAACGCTTCTTGTCGTCATCAGCCATTTCATGGAATCTCTTCTTCTCTTTGTCGACCATTCCCTTCCACTTTTCAGCACAATTACGGCAAAATTAGGCAAATACGACGTTTTCATCGGGATACCTTTTCTTACGTGTTTCGTGGTAGGTTTGCACAAAAAATGCATAGGCGGTCATACGATCCATTGGTTTAGCCTCAGCCTTTGCACGGGGCACCCATCCTCGAATCATTGCAGGATAAGTTGTCGGGTACCACCATAGCGTTGTAGCGGTTGCACTCAATGCATCCATCATCGAAATATTTCCGGGCTGGTAAGTGGCACTCCCGTTTCCATGAACTTGAGGGAACGGTAGTTGATCAGCTGATGCACACTCCCAAGTATCGAAAAATTCTGATACTTTGACTTAGAGAAGGGAATCGCGAGCTGCCTGTTCGTTGCCGATGCCAGTTAAGTCAACAACTCTCTCGGTCCTGTGGAGCCATCCCCAGCTACCAGGGCCACCGGAGCGAACGTCCAAAACACGACCTCCTCCCTTCCTCCCCACTGTCACCAATTTGTGACGCGGCGTGCAAAAGAATAATTAGGGGGATTTAAAAAACACAAGTTAAATGCCAGTAAACAAAGTGGCATTAAGTATTCAATTGGAAATATGTGCTGTTCATCAGTAAGGGTTGATGAAAAGTGTGGCTCGTCGTGCACAAGTGAGGTAAAACCGCTCGGCATCGTGTTCTTGGTGAGACTGCTCAAGACACTGGTTAAATTCAAGTAACCAAAGTGGTATTATTAAGTATTCAATTAGAAACATGTGCTGTTAATCAGTAAGGGTTGATGGAAGGTGTGTCACGTAGTGCACAAGTGAGGTAAAACTGCTCGGCTACGTCTTCTTGGTGAGATGGCTTCACGTACCTCCGGGTGCCTGGGGTACCATCTTGTGGCACACCCCTAAATCCCAAAACAAATTATGGGCATGAACTGCTACCCCTGAATCCACATCATATTACAGGTATGAACCACCACAACCCTCTAGAGTAATGGTATTGCTAGAAATAATAATTACCCTCGGTAGGTCACCCATGCCCCAGCCAAACTGGGCTCATTTCTCCGTAAAGTTTGAAAAACTTTACAATTTATTATATATATAAATTATATATATATATATATATATATATATATATATATATATATATATATATATATTATACATGCATATAAAAAAATACATATTATATTTATATATAGGGTTGCAGTACTCGAGGGAATAGAGTGTTGGGGTACTAACCAGAGGACCCGGGTTCAATTCCCAGGCAACCTACTCATTCTGGGAAATGATAACCGGCACGGGGAAAGGAACTGGTCCCTCCTCCCTCATGTGTGATTTTCTAATGCCGTCGGGCTTACTACTGTGTGAACTCCACAATCACATACCAAACCCCCTTTCAAATTGATTACTGGGTGAGTGGTTTTGGTTTTATAAATATTAATATATTTTATGGAGAAAAATTTATTGATAGCATTCAATTATGACTCATGATAGCACCATGTTTAACTCTTTTAATATTTATCTTTTAAACTTATATTTGTGGTACCTATTTATTTTTCCATATTTATGTATGTTTATCCATATGTAAAGTATGACACAGAGAGGTTAACGTTAGGGAAGCATTTCTAAATTGTTAAGGAACCTACATCTATCACTCTGACATTTATGTGTCCTCTGATTATCTAAATATTCATTTCAAGTGGAGCAGACACTCTGCATTTATACATTTGGCCTAGATGGGATCCATTCTATTGAGATATGAACAAATTGGAGATAGATACATAAAAAATTACTATTTTTACCTTGCTATTACATTTGCAGACATTGCATGTTGATAATTAATGCTTGATATGTAATCATTACAGCTCCTAAGCATGGAAATAACAACAAAAAACATGCTCTCAAACGTCAAGAAGGAAATAAGGGCAATTGTAGACAGTTTAATGCACTTGGAATTAAGCAGAATGAAAGCAGTAAGTAAATCCTAAATAATTACCTCAGTTATGCATGTTCAAATGTATATTGCCTCTCTAAACTTCAATATGCTATATAAATAACAGTGCAGTTATATTATTGCCATAATTAAATTTTTTCGATTAGGCTCATTTTTATGAATTTAAAAATGGATTTTGTTTTAAAAGATAATTACCACCATATCATGAAGTGTTTTTTTTAATCTCAAATGTGAATATCTATTTTAAATTTATTATACAACCTAGATGTGTTCTTGTTGAACTCTTGGGCCAAGCCGTTTTAATACAACCTGAGAACCCTTTTCTGGCAATTTGGTCAACAGGTAGTAGATTATTATCCTGAGTTCCATACTATGGAAATATTCTTAAGTTGAACTCATTACCTCAATTACCTAATACAATTCAAAAATAAATATTACAGTTTTGATGAAATTTATTCTGATATACCAAAGAATCAACCTCTTAAAAGAAACGTCATACCTTGATATTCATGGACATTTTATTGAGATGACTAAACAGTGTTCAATTTTCTCCTTGCCCTCTGTGTGATATCCTAAAAAAAGGCTCTATGATTTTGCCCAGAATTCTTATTGACTTCCAATTATTTCAGCTTTTGACATTTCATTTCTATGGTGATATAACAATTTGGACTTCATACTCATCCAAAACAAGAAGTCTAAAAAATGTATCGCTTAAATATGTTTTTATCCAACTGAAGCCATTTTGGAGTGTGATAAGTATAAGATGATTCATTCTAAACTATTAGTCACTGATAACACTATAAAATTCTTATTTTCCCAAAATTTCTACTGCTGGATGAAGCTGTGTGCAATTTCACTCTTCAAGGCCTCTCCTCTAACATATACAATCACACTGTATATCCTAATTGTTTTTCATGACACTCTCCTTCAACGTATCAGATTTAACATCTAATGTCTAGAGAAGAAATGTTGAAATTGCTCCACCAAAGATTTCAATAACACTGAGACCCTTACATGACAAAAACACCTTTCAAAACTACAAAGCACAATTGACATAGGTCTCCCTTTCATTGATCAATTTCAATCATTGAGTAGGCTTCCAAGTTCCATAATAAAAAGTTTTGGGACACATCTTTTCCGAGGTCTTGCCCCACTGAAGTATGTGTATAGGAACTTCGCTTCGAAATCTTCCTTCTTTCATCTATTCTACATGGGCCTAAAATTTTATCCTAATATTTACTAGTTTCTTGTCAATATGTTGTATTATAAGTTTAATGTCCCCAGTCTCCCTTATAAAGTAACTGAACCTTTAACTGATCTAAGAACTTGTATTTCTGCTGTTTGGGCCCTACTGTCACCATTTATTTTTGTATTGAGCATTCAGAAGCATATAAGAGAGTCAAAACTACCTTAGTGTCCCTTTTCTTGTTTTTATATTTTTTTTATTTTTCTTGAAATCCTTTCATAGTGAAGTAAATTATGATATAGGTATTTTTCTTGGTCATATTTTCATTATTAATGACATTTTCCAAATATTGAGCTTTTAGTTCTTTCTCTATACTGCAGAACATTAATATTTTTTTGTTAATTCACATTAAAAATATGCCATCAGTTGAGCTCTTTTAGCAATATAGTATGATTTAAATAAAGCTAGTGCTACACTACATCCTTGTCTCACACCTTGGTTTGTTTGCATTTTTTCAAATATTTTTGCTCCTGTTTTTATACCAACGCTTGTAGTGTGAAAATACTTTTTGATCCATAATTGTAAGATATAGGGTATTAACTGTTTTCCAATATGTTCCATACATTTTTCCAGTTGATTTGATTAAAACATTGCTAAAAACAATGAAAACCAGGTACATTTCCACCTTGAAATCATTTATTCCTCTCAAATTTTTTTCAGTATTAATTTCTTGTCAGTACTGATTTTTTATTTCCTTAAATAATATTTATTCTTTAAGCAATAAATTTTCTGAGTTTTGAAACATTATTGTATTCAAGAATACTGCATATTTATAACTGCCATTCAATAAATTAATATCTCTATAAATATTTCAATTTTTTCTGTCCCACATTTGAAATTCATGTATCACTTGAGCCTTTTTTCCATCCATTGGGTTTGGTTCAGTTATTGATTTGTGAACTGATTCCTTTGACAGGCAATAGAACGTGACTGTGCACTGAGGAAGAAGAAGGGTAAAAAATGAGGGAAGAGAAAAAGGGGAGGAGGATCCTCGAAAGGCCAAAGGAGACGTAAAGTTGGGAAGAAGGCTTGATGGAAAAGAGAGAGGGACCTTACTCCTGACAACCTAGAACACACTTTAAGAGGAATTGGTATCCAATGGTATCATAAAAAATTATCCTGAGATACCATTGTCATCTTGCTTAGGAGATGCCTCATTCGTGGACAGGCAGTGACAAGACATGGGGAAGAAAACTGAGCCTACAATAGGTGATGTTCGAAGATTGATCAAGAGGTACTCTCACATTATTCTCCTTGGTGAGCCTGATTTTCAATTATTATCACTAATATCATTGATATTCTATCCTTTAAGGTAGCCTTTCGATGGATACAAACTATACACTGCTATATTTGTCCCTCCTCACAAAACACATCCTGAAATTTAACCCCCCAATCAACCCTTCTTCAATTCCACACGCTTCTTTCTTCCCTTCATTACATCCATCATGCCTATCCTATTCCTTCCTCATCCTCATTGGCCCAATGTCTTCCCAATGTCTGCCCAATGTCTTATTGTTTAGAAAATATTTAAATACTTACCCTAGGGTTTCTTCTAAAAAAACTGTCTAACATTTATTTTTAGATTGATTCTCTACCCATTCTTATCACACTGACTTTTGGTTTAACTTCGGTTTAACTATGGTATTTGGTTAAACATCTGAATGATTATGTTGAAACACACCTAAATACTAATATACATGAATGATTCTTCTATTTTTAATTGTTATTGTATATTTTATATTCATCAATCCATTACCCTGAAAATATAAATTACTGTCACACTTCAATACACAATTAGAGAAATAACTGATACTACATTTTATTCACTAAAATAAATTCATTGATTAATACCATTCCAAATAAATTGACGAATATAATATATTTTAGAGGTAACTAATATTCTCTAGATACATTACATCACAGAACTTAAAGAGTTCACCAATAATTTCTCTATGGTGGACAAGATAAATCATAGTTTTTACAGAGCTTCTGTGCCTCCCTCTCTTCACTCTCCTAAATAGTGGAACCATCTCTTTCCACTCTTATACAGCCTCTATAACATAAATCTTTTAAAATAAATACTATGGGAATTGGGATGGTGAGGTGACTAAAAAACTGCCTTCTCACCAAGAGCGTCCTGGTTCAAATCATGAAGGTTGCAAGTCTTTTCCAGTGATATTCCAATGCCTTCTTCTAATATGTGCAGAGTACTTTGATTGGGTACACCATTCGTCAGATGAAACCATTACATCTACATCTACTCAATTCCCCACAAGCCTCCGCAAGGGCATGTTGTGGGGGTTGTTAGGGCACCACCCGTAATTTACAAAGAAAGAACACCGCATGCAGAAGCCACAAATTTATAGTCCACAAACCGATCATGGTAAACATTCATGCAGGAACCCTTTCGTTCCACACACAAGCAAACCCACAAAATACCTACAAACAAACACATGCTACTACTTTTAAGCCTAATATCTTTGATTTTTTTATTTTGTTCCGACTTGCAAATTAAATGTTTTTAATATTAGATTTTAAAATTATTTAAAATTTGATTCCTTTAGTGTCATCGCTAAACTCCCTGCTTCTGAAACTTTCTAAAAGTCTAAGTCTCGCTTGTTCTCTTCGTATTTCAAGGAGCTCCTAGCCTAAATCCCCTAAGAGACCTGTTACACTTGTGTTCCTATTATTAATATTTTTACCAAATCTGGGGGATTATCTCTGGAATTTATCTACTTATTTATGCCAGAGTTTCTCCCAAGGATCGCAAATATTTTCGGCATATTCCATATGTGGTCTAACTAGAGCAAAATAACACTACCCTTTAACTTACTTATTACATTTTCCCACCACCCATTTAATGAAGCCCAGTTTCTTTAAAGCGGATCTGCATATTGTCCTGATATGTGCTCCCCATGAAAGGCATGGTGTTAGAACTACCCCAAAATATTTTACTTGTTTGGCAGTAGTTAGTACTGAACCATCTATCTCGTTGCTTAAGTCCTGTTTGCCACTTCCTTTACTCAAAAATTTAAAAACTGCGCATTTGTCTAGGTTAAGCACTTATCCCCATTTCTTGCACCATTCCGATATTGTGTCTAAGTCTCTGGAGAGAAGCTTGCGATCTAGTTGGCTTCTTATTTCCCTGTATACCACATTTAACTGTGGATGCTGGGTTTCTCTCCACCCTTCCTCCTTTACCATCCATCCCTAAAGACACCTCAGATGTTCTTGGCCTCCCCTAAAGCTACTACTAGTGAGATTTAACATTAACATTACATATTATGCGTCAACGTTTGAAAATCTTTTATGTGCATATTAAAATTAGTAATTAACCTTCAGGTGCTGTCCTGCAAGCATTTACTTACTCTAAAAATGAGACCAATGAAACACATTGAATTCTTCAAGCTTCTTAGTAGACATGATCCAGTTTATGTTAAAGTATGTCATTCATTAAGGACATCAATGTGAAGCAACAAGTGATATTCATGATCATCTTTCTTTTTCCAGGGAAGAGAAAGATGCTTTCCCCAAGTGGTTTCTAAAATGCCCATTAGCAAGGAAAAAGCCGAAATTCATTGAAATGCTGGAGGCAATTTCAAGTAAAGAGAAGAAGAAGTAAACAAGAACGATGATAATTAAAAAGTAAATTTATAGCGAGCCGCTGGGATGTTACAACCAGCCATTTTCACACAAAGTAGGGTGATCACTCCCTATTACTGTGTTGCCAATAGTTCTCCAGGAAGATCTGACAACATTAACAATCACACAGCCTTGATGAAGCTGAGAATGCTTGAAAGTATCACCTGGAATTCAACCCAAAACCCCTGCTGGTCCGACCAGTTAGTAGCCCAGGATTCTACCCATTGGGCTACCACACTCCTACTTTAGAACCAACTGTATAATATACTAATTCTATAATTACAATAATGTTAAATTTAGGAGCCATTTGAGATTAACTGTTATGAAACATTAGCTAGGATGATGGGAAAAAATATTACCGCTTCTGTAAGCCTTTTAAAATCTTCATAAAATGTCATAAATTGAACGTGTCACAAGTTTTACTTCAATCTATGAATGGATAACTTACTTTTTTATTACAACCAATTTATAGTCTATTTGTGGATTTTTTACTGTTCTATTGTAATGTTTATACATGTTATTTTGTATGTTCCTGTTTGTATTTGTCATAGGTCT
This sequence comes from Hetaerina titia, assembly GCA_037158775.1. Classification (NCBI taxonomy): domain Eukaryota; kingdom Metazoa; phylum Arthropoda; class Insecta; order Odonata; family Calopterygidae; genus Hetaerina; species Hetaerina titia. Next base: position 19,242,442 of record CM073779.1, read on the forward strand.
ACCTTCAAATTCATTCATTGTTGAAAAATTTAATTTCATGTATCAATAAGTTCTCTATACTAGAAATCATTTCTCCTCTTAATATTAGATCACCAATTTTCCTTTTCCATCTCTTCCCATATTTATTCTGTGAAATATTTTTCAACTACATATTTGGTATTTAATGGATGATAAATATAAAATGTAAACACTTTTTGTTATTAGTCATATGTTTTGTGTGATACATAATTGTTTGCTCCACATTTAATGAACCCCTAAACTAAGACACTGACATAGTGCCTACATTGTCAGCATTTTCTGAATCCTTCCCTTACACTTTGGGTGTGAAATAAAGACAGGCATATAATACCTTAATGATTTATTTTGACCTACTACAATAAAAATTACTTTTTTATATCATGAATTTAAAGTACTTATTGAAAAAATCACAACCAGGAAGTCTGGGAAGCACTTAATTGGGTCACTTTTCCCCCCTATGGCCTACAACCTTGAAATGGGATAAGGACTTCTTCATTTCAACGATCCTAGTGTTGGTTCATGCCGGTAATTTGAAGCTGACTCACTGGTTGCAGTTTATGGTCGTAATTTGTTTTTTGATTCAGGGTTTTACCACAACATGCCACCCCAGGCACCCCGCGTAGCAGTCTCGCCAAGAACAAGATGCAGACTGGTTATACCTCACTTGGGCACGACGTGCCAAACTTTCCATGAAGCCCTACTGCTAAACAGCACAGATTTCTAATTGAATACTTAATAATACCACTTTGGTTACTTGAATTTAACCAATGTCTTAGGCAGTCTCACCAAGAACACGAAGCCGAGCGGTTTTACCTCACTTGTGCACGACGTGCCACACCTTTCAGCTCGCGATTCCATTCTTTATGGTAAAGTCTCTGAATTTTTCCATATTTGAATATGTGCATCAGCCGATCAACTACCATTCCCTCAAGTTCACGACAACGGGAGTTCCGTAAATGTTTCAATGATGGATGCATTGAGTGCAACCGCTACAACACAATGGTGGTAACCGACAACTAATCCTGCAATGATTTGTGGAATGATGCCCCAAGTACTATGGATGAGTACTATCCAACACTCACTCCTAGAGAAATGAGTTTATGGGTGGTAAATGTGTTTATTAAACAATTTTTAGACTCGTATGGCCATTACTTCAACTGAAAAAGATTAATATAACAGAAATAACAATTCTAAAATTATTATTAATAATTATAATATTGCTGTAGAAATAGTTATTCTTTCTGTTACATATAGCAGAGCCATATATAAGAATATTTTTCCTTTCTGGAAAAGTGATGTACTTCTAATATTTTCTAGATATCCCAAACAACATAAAGACACCCAGCTCAAAAAATAGCTGAAGAAATCAGTGAACGTCGTCATCTGATAGTAACCTTCCATGATGCCAGATATAGGACAGTAGTGCCTGGAGAAAATGTCCGGCTCCATAAGAGGAAAGGAAAAATACTGAAGAGGAAATATATTACTCAAACACGGAAATTGTATATGAAGGAAATGTAAAACATTTTCCATAGAAATCCATCAATGGGCAATGATCTCCAGGGCTACCACAAGAGAATACTGTAAAGAGAGATTAATTTATTACACCCGTATACAGGGGTTGTCCAGAAACTATCCAGCCATTTAATATTTTGAGAAAAATAGCCTAACTATAACAATCATACTTTACTCCACTTCGAAGTACTCCCTTTGGGGTTTCACCCACTTATCCCTGCATCCCTTTCTTTTCAAAACCATCAGCAGACTCCTTCTTCAGAATGGTCATCAGCTGCCTCATCATATTATCCTTTATCTCGTGAAACAACTGTTAAGAAGACTGGGCTTTTGTTTAGGGATCTTAACCATAGACCGATCTCCAGTAAAAACCCTTTTTCAAAAATCTGGGTCATTGTTTGCAGCTTGGAGAGTGTCCCCTGCAACTGCTGCATGAAATTCCTAATTGCGTTGAGATAATTGAGAATGCCACAAAATGACTGATAATCATTCTCATAAAGGGCTTTGCCAATTGTTTTTTAAAGTAAAAGAGATGCAGGGACTAATGTCTGAGGCTCCAAGGGGAGTTCTTTGAAGGAGACTAAGTCCTCATTGTTCTAGGCATAATGTTTTTCTCCAAATATTGCACGGCTGAGTTCTTCCTACAGGCATTCTATAGCACAGACTGGGGGGTCTAGGGACTAAGAGATAACACTACGGATCCATTAAGTAAATTGTTGAACTACTACCTGGAGGACGTACGTTTGCTTCCTGGGGATGCCTCCTGGCACATTCAGCTTTATCCAACATGTGTGACATTTTGGGTTACAGAACATCCTGGGAAATCACAGGGAACGAAATCACCTCCCTACCCTGATGTGAGAATGTTATGAGTCATTGGGTTTAGCATTTGGTAAACTCTACCCTGACCTATCGAACCAACCTTTACATTGTTAATGTGGTTGGTTTTAGTCGTAGAACAGGCTAATTCAGGCATTATTTTAGCAATTACTTAACAATGGTCAATCATGAAACATTAAAAAACTAAACATTAAGCAAATAAAAATTGAGAAAAGTGCTTAAATCAACAAGTTAAAATTAATTTTGAATTCACTTTAAAGAGGCATAGCCCTGCACTGAAAATGAATCTAATTGAAAATATCTTCAAGTTCAGACATGAATACTTTAATTTGACCAGTTCAATTAAAAATTCAATCTCAAATCAAGTAAATAAATATGCAAATAAAAAGTAGTTAATGTACATTCATTCAAATTGTGTTTTAATAGGAAACAGAAAATTTCCTGATATACCATCAAAAGAAAAAGGGGTTCCGCAGCCATATTTAGTGTGAAACAAAGCAAGAGGTCCTCATCAACATTACCAAAACCATCAAAGGGGAAAAAAGAAAAGGGAAAGAAAGCAAAAGCCCCAGAAAAAGGAAAAGAACCAAGCCTGGGTGGAGTCAAACTCCGTCCCAGTAGATTTCGAAGGGAAATTATGGCAAACACGAATGAATTCCAAAGTGAAAAATCTTCCTCTCATTAAACAATAGAAATGCACATCAGATGAATTTTGCTGGTAATGTGAAATGAGTTTTTATTGATACTATTTACTCTCATCTGAGATTTTCAATTCAATTTAAAGAGGAATGTGCTGAAAATTAATAAGAGTTTCTTTTGAGGAGTTAGAGTCACTCCTGTGGCACTTTTATTTGGCCAAAAATATTAACAAAAAATGTTATTTACTTTCTTTGTGGGTGGGACTTATGAATTTTTCTGTTCTGAGGCCAATTCAATCACTCATATACATCACCCGTATTTCCAAAATATATTCATTTCTCAGTAAAGTTAGAAAAAATTTACATTTCTTATATATATATATTATAGATATACATATATATAAAATATATATTAAATTTATATAATGGGTTGCGGTAGTCCAGGGGCTAGAGCATTTGGCTACTGACCAGAGGACCCAGGTTCAATTCCCAGGCAAGCTACTCATTCTGGGAAATATTAACCGGCATGGGAAGAGGAACTGGTCCACCTACCCTCATGTGTAAATTTCTAATGCCGTCGGGCTTAGTACTGGGTGAACTCTACCATCACATTCCAACCTGACCTTCAAATTGATTACTGGGTGAATGATTTTGGTTTTATAAATATAAATATATATTATCAAGTCAAAATTTATTCCTAGCATTCATTTGTGACTTGTGATGGCACCATGTTTAACTCTTTTCAATATTTATCTTTTAAACTTATATTTTTGGTTACTATTTATTTTTCCATATTTATGTATGTTTATTCATATGTGAAGTATGACACAGAGAGATTAACCTTAGGGAAGCATTTCTAAATTGTTTAGGAACATACATCTATCACTCTGATATTTATGTGTCCTCTGATTTTCTGAATATTCATTTCAAGTGGAGCAGACACTCTGCATTTATACATTTGGCCTAGATGGGACCCATTCTATTGAGATATGAATAAACTGGAGATAGATACATAAAAAATCAACTATTTTTAACTTGCTATTACTTTTACAGACGTTGCATGTTGCTAATTAATGCTTGATATGCAATCATTACCGCTCCTAAGCACTTAATCAGACCACAGGAATCTTAATAATTCCCATACTGTGGACCACGTGAACTATTTTGCTGACAAGATAATGATACATAAAATCACTGAGTTGGCAATATCTAATTAATGTGCAGTTGTAAATCCATGTACTTCAGCCCAACAATAATACTTTATTCATTTTGAAAAATGATACTACTATATTAAATGCCACCAATATAACTATAACTTAACATGTAAACATAACTTCTTATATGTGATGAAGATTGTCACAAAAAAATTCATCAAGTGAGTAAAATGAGTGTGCAAGTTAACAGGTATATACCTTATTCTTGAAACTCTGGATACAGTTCAATTTCAACTTAGTAGTCAGATAGTTAAATAGTTGTGTGCTCATATTATGAAATATGTTGTAAGTTGATAACAATCTTCAATAAGTAGCACTTAGATTTGCTTTACTTCTTGTGCTGTAGTTATTGATGTTAAATCTTCATTGGTAAGTTTCTAGATTAACTTTCACGTGAATCAGAGTCTTAAAGATATATACAACACTAAATACTGTCATGATTCCATACCTAATAAAGAAAGGTTTGCAGAAATCATGATACCCCGGCACCCAGTCCGATGGCTAGTACAGTGCAATTTGGGGGTGGCATGTCATAATAATGGCCAGATTTCATTCAGTATACATTCAGTTAAGGGAACATTCACCAAAGGTTTTGACAGTCTTCTGAGAATGTTTCCTTTCTAAGAACTTCAACACCCAAAGAACCATTTGACTCTGAATAGTCAGGATGCTCTCTGAAAGATCATTCAATGATTGCTTATTATCTGGATCATTTTAAATGGATAAGAGAGAGAGACTATTTCATTTCTGTTTTAAAAAGGAACACAATAGATAGGCTTAACCTGGGACACCTCCATGTTTAAACTCGGATACTGGGGCTAGTGCTACTACCGCCATTTGAGACTCGCCAACTAGGGCTAGTGCTGGTGACAAATCGACGACCGTACACGCTCTCTGCCTTACTGAGTAAGTAAGGAAACCACCAAAGTAGTGGTATTTCACCTGCGACTGTCGTCCCAAAGGGAAATAGAGATCCCACTTTAGCTAGGCCTCTTATATCTCCGTGCAGTTCCAGACTAGAGTGAAGTTCAACAGGGTCTTCTTTCCCCTGCTTATTCTTCGAAGCCCATTCCCTTGGCTGTGGTTTCACTAGATAGTAGATAGGGACAGTGGGTGTCTCATTGACCAATTCATGCATGTCACTAATTGGATGATGAGGCATTTGGCTAGCTTGAGAGAGTCATAGTCAATAACACTGAGAGGGCCTCAGGCCACATCTGGGGTGGCAACAATACGGCGATCCTTATCCTGACATTCCCTTGGGAAAGCTGCCATATGGCGTACAAGAAATAATCTCAGAATGAACAAATCCCCAGTATTTCCCCAGAGTGAGAGTGTAACAGAATCACACTCCCCAGTTGGGATGCTCGGGAGTTCATCCCACTGGATATGCGCTTATTTTCACTGTCGGCCAAGTGAGCAGGCACACGAGGCTTACAAGGGTGCTGGAGTCTCATACTAGGAAGCCACCATGTGACACCCGCCAACGAGGGCTGGTGCTGGCGACTGACCAGACACCTAAAACATCGGCCTCCAGCTCATGATGTAGGGCCAGACTCCCTTCCCCCAAGAGGATGTCCCCCCAAACTACAAGGATTCATGCTTCACATGAGCAGCTATGAGATCCCCTAGAAGCTACCTATTGGAAGGACTACAACCACTACATGGCCATGCCCGATGAGATGGGAGTGGCTCCAAATAAAAGGCTCTTTTATGATTAGGTACATTGACTGCTAAATTAGATGTTTTCTCAACATTAGTTAGGCTGGATTGCATTTCAAAAATTAGTCTCCTAGTGATATTTAATTGACCCATAAGATTTTTCTATAAAAATAAAACTGAATGATAATATTCAAAATATTCTAAACTTTAAGTGTCTAGCTGAATAAAAATGAGCCATCTAACTTCTATCAAACTCATGGCATGGAAATGATAACAAAAAGCAAGCAGTCAAACGTCAACCAGGAAATAAGGGCAATTGCAGATATTTTAATGCACTTGGAAATAAGTAGAATGAAAGCAGTAAGTAAATCCTAAATAATTACCTCAGTTATGCATGTTCAAATGTATATTGCCTCTCTAAACTTCAATATGCTATATAAATAAAGGTGCAGTTATATTATTGCCATAATTAAATTTTTTCGATTAGGCTCATTTTTATGAATTTAAAAATAGATTTTGTTTTTAAAGATAATTACCACCATGTCATGAAGTGCTCATTTTTTAAAACTCAAATATGAAATTCTAATTTAAATGAATTATACAACTTAGATGTATTCTTGTTGAACTCTCGGGCAAAGACTGTTTAATATAACCTGAGACAACTTTTCTGGTAATTTGGTCAACAGGTAGTAGATTATGATCCTGAGTTCCATACTATGGAAATATTCTTAAGTTGAACTCATGACTTCAAACACCTAATACAATTCACAGATAAATATTACAGTTTTGATGAAATTTGTTCTGATATACCAAAGAATCAACCTCTTAAAAGAAACATTATACCTTGATATTCATGAACATTTTATTGAGATGACTACACAATATAAAAGTGTCTCTATGCCCTCTGTGTGATATCCTAAAAAATGGCTCTATGATTTTGCCCAGAGTTCTTATTGACTACCAGATATTTCAGCTTTTGACATTTCGTTTCCATGGTGATATAACAATTTGGACTTCCAACTCATCCAAAAATAGAAGTCTACAAAATTTATTGCTTAAATATGTTTTTATCTAACTGAAAACATTTTAGAGTGTGATAAGTATAAGATGATTCATTCTAAACCTTGAGTCACTGATAACACTATAAAATTTTTAAATTCCCATAAATTTCTACTGCTGGATAAAGCTGTGTGGAATTTCACTGTTCATGGCCTCCCCTCTAACATATGCAATAACAGTGAATATGCTAATTTTTATTCACGACAATCTCCTTCAACATATCATATTAAACATCCAATGTATAGGTGAATTGTTGAAACTGCTCAGCCAAAGATTTCAATAACACTGAGACCCTTACCTGACAAATATATCTATCAAAACTAGAAAGTACATTTGAAATGGGTCTCCCTTTCATTTATCAATTTCAATCATTGAGTTCACTTTCATGTTCCATAATGAAAGGTTTTGGGACATATCTTTTCCGAGGTCTTGCCCCACTCAAGATTGTGTTAAGGAACTTCCCTTCGAAATCTTCCTTCTTCCATCTATTCTACATGGGCCTAAAATTTTATCCTAATATCAAATATTTTCTTGGCAATATATTGTATTAGAAGTTTAATATCCACAGTCCCCCTTATACAGTAACTGAACCTGTAACTGATCTAAGAACTTGTATTTCTGCTGTTTGGGCCCTACTGTCATCATTTATTGTTTGTATTGAGCATTCAGAAGCATATAGGAGGGTCAAAACTGCATTAGTGTCCTTTTTCTTGTTTTTATATTATTTTTATTGTTCTGGAAATCCTTTGATAGTGAAGCAAATGATGATATAGATATTTTTCTCTGTCATAATTTCATAATTAATGAAATTTTCTAAATACTGAGCTTATATTACATTCTCTATACTGCAGAAGTTAATTATTTTGTTCCTCACTTATTCACATTAGAAATATGCCTTCACTTGAACTTTTTTAGCAATATAGTATGATTTAAATAAAGCTAGTGCTAGACTACATCCTTATCTAACACCTTGGTTTGTTTGTATTTTTTCAACTATTTTTGCTCCTGTTTTTATACCAACGCTTGTAGTGTGAAAATAATTTTTGATCCATAATAGTAACATATGGGGTATTAACTGTTTTCCAATATGTTCCATAGGTTTTTCCAGTTGATTTGATTAAAGCATTGCAAAAAACAATGAAAACCAGGTACATTTCCACCTTGAAATCTTTTATTTCTCTCAAATTATTTTCAGTATTAATTCCTTGTCAGAACTGATTTTTCATTTTCTTAAGTCCTATTTATTCTTTAAGCAATAAATTTTCTGAGATTTGAAACATTATTGTATTAAAGATTACAGCATATTTATAACTGCTATTCAATAAATTAATACCTCTATAAATATTTCAATTATTTCTGTCCCACATTTGAAATTTATGTACCACTTGAGCCTTTTTCCATCCATTTGGTTTGGTTCAGTTATTGATTTGTGAACTGATTCCTTTGACAGGCAATAGAACATGACCGTGCACGGAGGAAGAAGAAGGGTAAAAATGGAGGGAAGAGAAAAAGGGGATGAGGATCCTCGAAAGGTCACAGGAGACGTAAAGGTGGGAAGAAGGCTCGACCGAAAAGAGAGAAAGACCTTACACCTGACAGAACCTTGGACTAACAATTTGAGGAATTGATATCCAATGGTATTATAAAAAATTATCCTGAGATACCATTGTCATCTTTCATATATAAATATCATTGGTATTCTATCCCTTAAGGTAGGCTTTGGATGGATACAAACTATACACCGCTATCTTTGTCTCTCCTCACAAAACACATCCTGAAATTTAAGCCCCTTCTTCAATTCCACATACTTCTTTCTTCCCTTCATTCCATCCATCATGCCTATCCTATTCCTTCTTCATCCTCACTTGCCCAAAGTCTTCCCCCCTATTGTAGTCTCCAATATCCCATTGCCAGTCAAAATGCCTTGAATCCATTTTTCCTACCTCCTAATTATTTCTCCATCTCCGAGTACTTCACCTCTGCAGTACATCTTCCTCTCTGAGTATTTCATGCCTCCCTTTATCCCGTCCAACATCCCTATTCTGTTCCTGGCCTTTCTTCATTTGCCTAATATTATCCCCTCTATTACAGTCTTAAACATTTCACTGCCGATCAATCCGTCCTTCATCCATTTTTCCTGCCTCCTTAGGATTTCTCCCTACAATCCTCTCTCCCCACCAACCATAACTGGCACTTTCTCCTTTAATTTCCATTCATATTGATCTCCTTTGATTCAGATTGATCCATATCTTCCCACCTTAACTTCTGATTGCTAAAGGTTTGTATTTCAAGGATTGAAAAGACACCTCAAATCGATTAGCAGTTGGACAGAATTTAGATTAACTCGTCTATGGCATTGCCAATACATTTTTCATGAAAAATTGAAGTAATTAATTAAAAAATCACAACCAGGAAGTCGGAGAAGGACTTATGTGGGTCACTTTACCCCCCTAAGGCCTACAACCTTGAAATGGCATTAGGACTTGTTCATTTCAATGATCCTCGTGTTGGTTCATGCCCATAATTTGCTGCTGACTCATTGGTTGCGGTTGAAAGTCGTCATTTGTTTTTGGATTCAGCGTTTTGCCACGAGATGCCACCCCAGGCACCTGTAGAGACGCGTAGCAGCCTCACCAAGAACAAGATGCCGAGCGGTTATACCTCACTTGGACACGACGTGCCACACTTTCCATGAAGCCTTACTGCTAAACAGAGAAGATTTCTAATTGAATACTTATTAATGCCACTTTGGTTACTTGAATTTCACCGATGTCTTAAGCAGTCTCACCAGAACACGAAGCCGAGCGGTTTTACCTCACTTGTGCACGACGTGCCACACCTATCTGCTCGCGATTCCCTTCTTTATGGTAAAGTCTCTGAATTTTTCGATACTTGAATATGTGCATCAGCCGATCAACTACCGTTCCCTTAAGTTCACGGCAACGGGAGTTCCGGAAATGTTTCGTTTATGAATGCTTTGAGTGCAACCTCTACGACACAATGGTGATACCCGACAACTAATCCTCCAATGATTCGTGGATGGATTCTCCGTGCAAAGGCTAAAGCTAAACCAAAGGATCGTATGACCGCCTATGCATTTTTTGTGCAAATTTGCCACGAAGCACGTATGAAAAGGTATCCCGAAGAAAACGTCGAATTTGCTTAATTTTGCCGTAATTGTGCTGATAAGTGGAAGGGAATGGTCGACAAAGAGAAGAAGAGATTTCATGAAATGGCTGATGACGACAAGAAGCGTTATGAGGCCGAGGTGAAAGATTACAAACCGCCGAAGGGAGAGAGGCGCGGGAAAAAGAGGAAGCAGGAAAGATTCTAATGCTCCAAAGCGGACTTTGCCCACATTTTTCTTGTTCTGCAATGAAAAAAGGCCCACAGTTAAGGCAGCCAATCCAGAATATGGTGTTGGTGATATAGCTAAGGAACTTGGGGGAAACAGGACTAAAGCTGATTCTCATAATGAATCAAAGTATATAGCCATGGCAGGGAAAGATAAAGCTCGATGTGACTACTTACAAGAAGGCTAAGGTTCTTCCCACTCCGGTTGATGCTCATATTCATGTATCGAAAAATTCAGAGACATTATCATAGAGAAGGGAATCGCGAGCTGAAAGGTGTGGCACGTCGTGCACAAGTGAGGTAAAACCGGTCGGCCTCGTGTTCATGGTGAGACTTTCCCGCGCTCCGCTTTGGAGCATTAGGATCCTTCCTGCTTACTCTTTTTCCCGCGCTTCTCTCCCTTCGGAGGTTTGTAATCTTTCATCTCCGCCTCATAACGCTTCTTGTCGTCATCAGCCATTTCATGGAATCTCTTCTTCTCTTTGTCGACCATTCCCTTCCACTTTTCAGCACAATTACGGCAAAATTAGGCAAATACGACGTTTTCATCGGGATACCTTTTCTTACGTGTTTCGTGGTAGGTTTGCACAAAAAATGCATAGGCGGTCATACGATCCATTGGTTTAGCCTCAGCCTTTGCACGGGGCACCCATCCTCGAATCATTGCAGGATAAGTTGTCGGGTACCACCATAGCGTTGTAGCGGTTGCACTCAATGCATCCATCATCGAAATATTTCCGGGCTGGTAAGTGGCACTCCCGTTTCCATGAACTTGAGGGAACGGTAGTTGATCAGCTGATGCACACTCCCAAGTATCGAAAAATTCTGATACTTTGACTTAGAGAAGGGAATCGCGAGCTGCCTGTTCGTTGCCGATGCCAGTTAAGTCAACAACTCTCTCGGTCCTGTGGAGCCATCCCCAGCTACCAGGGCCACCGGAGCGAACGTCCAAAACACGACCTCCTCCCTTCCTCCCCACTGTCACCAATTTGTGACGCGGCGTGCAAAAGAATAATTAGGGGGATTTAAAAAACACAAGTTAAATGCCAGTAAACAAAGTGGCATTAAGTATTCAATTGGAAATATGTGCTGTTCATCAGTAAGGGTTGATGAAAAGTGTGGCTCGTCGTGCACAAGTGAGGTAAAACCGCTCGGCATCGTGTTCTTGGTGAGACTGCTCAAGACACTGGTTAAATTCAAGTAACCAAAGTGGTATTATTAAGTATTCAATTAGAAACATGTGCTGTTAATCAGTAAGGGTTGATGGAAGGTGTGTCACGTAGTGCACAAGTGAGGTAAAACTGCTCGGCTACGTCTTCTTGGTGAGATGGCTTCACGTACCTCCGGGTGCCTGGGGTACCGTCTTGTGGCACACCCCTAAATCCCAAAACAAATTATGGGCATGAACTGCTACCCCTGAATCCACATCATATTACAGGTATGAACCACCACAACCCTCTAGAGTAATGGTATTGCTAGAAATAATAATTACCCTCGGTAGGTCACCCATGCCCCAGCCAAACTGGGCAAAGGGTAGGAACAAGAGGAAAGGTAGTTGAATCCATTATGTTCAAAAAACAGGCTAATTAAGGCATTATTTTAAATTTATTTAAGAATGGTCAAATATGAAACATTAAAAACCAAACATTAAGAAAATAAAATTTGAGAAAGTGCTTAAATCAACAAGTTAAAATTAATTTTGAATTTACTTTAAAGGAGGAAAAACCCTGTACTAAAAATGAATCTAATTGAAAATATTTTCAAGTTCAGACATGTATACTTTAATCTGACCTGTTCAATTAAAATTTCAATCTCAAATTAAGTAAATAAATATGGAAAAAAAAGTAGTTAACCTACATTCATTCATATTGTTGTTTAATAGGAAACAGAAAATTACCTGATGTACCATCAAAAGAAAAAGGGGTTCTGCCACCATATTAATGTGAAACAAAGCAAGAGGTCATCATCAAAATCCCCAAAACCATCAAAAAGGAAAAAAGAAAAGGGAAAAAAAGGAAAGGCCCCAGAAAAAGGAAAAGGACCAAGCCTGGGTGGAGTCAAACTTCGTCCCAGTAGATTTCGAAGTGAAATCATAGCTGGCACCAATGAAAATCAAAGTGAGAAATCTTCCTCTCCTTAAACAAGAGAAATGCACATCAAATGAATTTTGCTGGTAGCATGAAATTAGTTTATGTTGATGCAATTTACTCTCATCTCACATTTTCAATTATATTTAAAGAGGAATGTCCTGAATATTAATAAGGCTTTGTTTTGACGAGTTTTAGTCACTCTTTTGGTACTTTCATATGGCCAAAAATATAAACACAAAAATGTTATTTACTTTCTTTGTGGGTGGGACTAATGAATTTGTCTGTTCTATAGCCAATGGAATCATTCATGTAACATCACTCGTAATTCCAAAATATATTCATTTCTCCGTAAAGTTTGAAAAACTTTACAATTTATTATATATATATATATATATATATATATATATATATATATATATATATATATATATATATATATATATATATTATACATGCATATAAAAAAATACATATTATATTTATATATAGGGTTGCAGTACTCGAGGGAATAGAGTGTTGGGGTACTAACCAGAGGACCCGGGTTCAATTCCCAGGCAACCTACTCATTCTGGGAAATGATAACCGGCACGGGGAAAGGAACTGGTCCCTCCTCCCTCATGTGTGATTTTCTAATGCCGTCGGGCTTACTACTGTGTGAACTCCACAATCACATACCAAACCCCCTTTCAAATTGATTACTGGGTGAGTGGTTTTGGTTTTATAAATATTAATATATTTTATGGAGAAAAATTTATTGATAGCATTCAATTATGACTCATGATAGCACCATGTTTAACTCTTTTAATATTTATCTTTTAAACTTATATTTGTGGTACCTATTTATTTTTCCATATTTATGTATGTTTATCCATATGTAAAGTATGACACAGAGAGGTTAACGTTAGGGAAGCATTTCTAAATTGTTAAGGAACCTACATCTATCACTCTGACATTTATGTGTCCTCTGATTATCTAAATATTCATTTCAAGTGGAGCAGACACTCTGCATTTATACATTTGGCCTAGATGGGATCCATTCTATTGAGATATGAACAAATTGGAGATAGATACATAAAAAATTACTATTTTTACCTTGCTATTACATTTGCAGACATTGCATGTTGATAATTAATGCTTGATATGTAATCATTACAGCTCCTAAGCATGGAAATAACAACAAAAAACATGCTCTCAAACGTCAAGAAGGAAATAAGGGCAATTGTAGACAGTTTAATGCACTTGGAATTAAGCAGAATGAAAGCAGTAAGTAAATCCTAAATAATTACCTCAGTTATGCATGTTCAAATGTATATTGCCTCTCTAAACTTCAATATGCTATATAAATAACAGTGCAGTTATATTATTGCCATAATTAAATTTTTTCGATTAGGCTCATTTTTATGAATTTAAAAATGGATTTTGTTTTAAAAGATAATTACCACCATATCATGAAGTGTTTTTTTTAATCTCAAATGTGAATATCTATTTTAAATTTATTATACAACCTAGATGTGTTCTTGTTGAACTCTTGGGCCAAGCCGTTTTAATACAACCTGAGAACCCTTTTCTGGCAATTTGGTCAACAGGTAGTAGATTATTATCCTGAGTTCCATACTATGGAAATATTCTTAAGTTGAACTCATTACCTCAATTACCTAATACAATTCAAAAATAAATATTACAGTTTTGATGAAATTTATTCTGATATACCAAAGAATCAACCTCTTAAAAGAAACGTCATACCTTGATATTCATGGACATTTTATTGAGATGACTAAACAGTGTTCAATTTTCTCCTTGCCCTCTGTGTGATATCCTAAAAAAAGGCTCTATGATTTTGCCCAGAATTCTTATTGACTTCCAATTATTTCAGCTTTTGACATTTCATTTCTATGGTGATATAACAATTTGGACTTCATACTCATCCAAAACAAGAAGTCTAAAAAATGTATCGCTTAAATATGTTTTTATCCAACTGAAGCCATTTTGGAGTGTGATAAGTATAAGATGATTCATTCTAAACTATTAGTCACTGATAACACTATAAAATTCTTATTTTCCCAAAATTTCTACTGCTGGATGAAGCTGTGTGCAATTTCACTCTTCAAGGCCTCTCCTCTAACATATACAATCACACTGTATATCCTAATTGTTTTTCATGACACTCTCCTTCAACGTATCAGATTTAACATCTAATGTCTAGAGAAGAAATGTTGAAATTGCTCCACCAAAGATTTCAATAACACTGAGACCCTTACATGACAAAAACACCTTTCAAAACTACAAAGCACAATTGACATAGGTCTCCCTTTCATTGATCAATTTCAATCATTGAGTAGGCTTCCAAGTTCCATAATAAAAAGTTTTGGGACACATCTTTTCCGAGGTCTTGCCCCACTGAAGTATGTGTATAGGAACTTCGCTTCGAAATCTTCCTTCTTTCATCTATTCTACATGGGCCTAAAATTTTATCCTAATATTTACTAGTTTCTTGTCAATATGTTGTATTATAAGTTTAATGTCCCCAGTCTCCCTTATAAAGTAACTGAACCTTTAACTGATCTAAGAACTTGTATTTCTGCTGTTTGGGCCCTACTGTCACCATTTATTTTTGTATTGAGCATTCAGAAGCATATAAGAGAGTCAAAACTACCTTAGTGTCCCTTTTCTTGTTTTTATATTTTTTTTATTTTTCTTGAAATCCTTTCATAGTGAAGTAAATTATGATATAGGTATTTTTCTTGGTCATATTTTCATTATTAATGACATTTTCCAAATATTGAGCTTTTAGTTCTTTCTCTATACTGCAGAACATTAATATTTTTTTGTTAATTCATATTAAAAATATGCCATCAGTTGAGCTCTTTTAGCAATATAGTATGATTTAAATAAAGCTAGTGCTACACTACATCCTTGTCTCACACCTTGGTTTGTTTACATTTTTTCAAATATTTTTGCTCCTGTTTTTATACCAACGCTTGTAGTGTGAAAATACTTTTTGATCCATAATTGTAAGATATAGGGTATTAACTGTTTTCCAATATGTTCCATACGTTTTTTCAGTTGATTTGATTAAAACATTGCTAAAAACAATGAAAACCAGGTACATTTCCACCTTGAAATCATTTATTCCTCTCAAATTTTTTTCAGTATTAATTCCTTGTCAGTACTGATTTTTTATTTCCTTAAATAATATTTATTCTTTAAGCAATAAATTTTCTGAGTTTTGAAACATTATTGTATTCAAGAATACTGCATATTTATAACTGCCATTCAATAAATTAATATCTCTATAAATATTTCAATTTTTTCTGTCCCACATTTGAAATTCATGTATCACTTGAGCCTTTTTTCCATCCATTGGGTTTGGTTCAGTTATTGATTTGTGAACTGATTCCTTTGACAGGCAATAGAACGTGACTGTGCACTGAGGAAGAAGAAGGGTAAAAAATGAGGGAAGAGAAAAAGGGGAGGAGGATCCTCGAAAGGCCAAAGGAGACGTAAAGTTGGGAAGAAGGCTTGATGGAAAAGAGAGAGGGACCTTACTCCTGACAACCTAGAACACACTTTAAGAGGAATTGGTATCCAATGGTATCATAAAAAATTATCCTGAGATACCATTGTCATCTTGCTTAGGAGATGCCTCATTCGTGGACAGGCAGTGACAAGACATGGGGAAGAAAACTGAGCCTACAATAGGTGATGTTCGAAGATTGATCAAGAGGTACTCTCACATTATTCTCCTTGGTGAGCCTGATTTTCAATTATTATCACTAATATCATTGATATTCTATCCTTTAAGGTAGCCTTTCGATGGATACAAACTATACACTGCTATATTTGTCCCTCCTCACAAAACACATCCTGAAATTTAACCCCCCAATCAACCCTTCTTCAATTCCACACGCTTCTTTCTTCCCTTCATTACATCCATCATGCCTATCCTATTCCTTCCTCATCCTCATTGGCCCAATGTCTTCCCAATGTCTGCCCAATGTCTTATTGTTTAGAAAATATTTAAATACTTACCCTAGGGTTTCTTCTAAAAAAACTGTCTAACATTTATTTTTAGATTGATTCTCTACCCATTCTTATCACACTGACTTTTGGTTTAACTTCGGTTTAACTATGGTATTTGGTTAAACATCTGAATGATTATGTTGAAACACACCTAAATACTAATATACATGAATGATTCTTCTATTTTTAATTGTTATTGTATATTTTATATTCATCAATCCATTACCCTGAAAATATAAATTACTGTCACACTTCAATACACAATTAGAGAAATAACTGATACTACATTTTATTCACTAAAATAAATTCATTGATTAATACCATTCCAAATAAATTGACGAATATAATATATTTTAGAGGTAACTAATATTCTCTAGATACATTACATCACAGAACTTAAAGAGTTCACCAATAATTTCTCTATGGTGGACAAGATAAATCATAGTTTTTACAGAGCTTCTGTGCCTCCCTCTCTTCACTCTCCTAAATAGTGGAACCATCTCTTTCCACTCTTATACAGCCTCTATAACATAAATCTTTTAAAATAAATACTATGGGAATTGGGATGGTGAGGTGACTAAAAAACTGCCTTCTCACCAAGAGCGTCCTGGTTCAAATCATGAAGGTTGCAAGTCTTTTCCAGTGATATTCCAATGCCTTCTTCTAATATGTGCAGAGTACTTTGATTGGGTACACCATTCGTCAGATGAAACCATTACATCTACATCTACTCAATTCCCCACAAGCCTCCGCAAGGGCATGTTGTGGGGGTTGTTAGGGCACCACCCGTAATTTACAAAGAAAGAACACCGCATGCAGAAGCCACAAATTTATAGTCCACAAACCGATCATGGTAAACATTCATGCAGGAACCCTTTCGTTCCACACACAAGCAAACCCACAAAATACCTACAAACAAACACATGCTACTACTTTTAAGCCTAATATCTTTGATTTTTTTATTTTGTTCCGACTTGCAAATTAAATGTTTTTAATATTACATTTTAAAATTATTTAAAATTTGATTCCTTTAGTGTCATCGCTAAACTCCCTGCTTCTGAAACTTTCTAAAAGTCTAAGTCTCGCTTGTTCTCTTCGTATTTCAAGGAGCTCCTAGCCTAAATCCCCTAAGAGACCTGTTACACTTGTGTTCCTATTATTAATATTTTTACCAAATCTGGGGGATTATCTCTGGAATTTATCTACTTATTTATGCCAGAGTTTCTCCCAAGGATCGCAAATATTTTCGGCATATTCCATATGTGGTCTAACTAGAGCAAAATAACACTACCCTTTAACTTCCTTATTACATTTTCCCACCACCCATTTAATGAAGCCCAGTTTCTTTAAAGCGGATCTGCATATTGTCCTGATATGTGCTCCCCATGAAAGGCATGGTGTTAGAACTACCCCAAAATATTTTACTTGTTTGGCAGTAGTTAGTACTGAACCATCTATCTCGTTGCTTAAGTCCTGTTTCCACTTCCTTTACTCAAAAATTTAAAAACTGCGCATTTGTCTAGGTTAAGCACTTATCCCCATTTCTTGCACCATTCCGATATTGTGTCTAAGTCTCTGGAGAGAAGCTTGCGATCTAGTTGGCTTCTTATTTCCCTGTATACCACATTTAACTGTGGATGCTGGGTTTCTCTCCACCCTTCCTCCTTTACCATCCATCCCTAAAGACACCTCAGATGTTCTTGGCCTCCCATAAAGCTACTACTAGTGAGATTTAACATTAACATTACATATTATGCGTCAACATTTGAAAATCTTTTATGTGCATATTAAAATTAGTAATTAACCTTCAGGTGCTGTCCTGCAAGCATTTACTTACTCTAAAAATGAGACCAATGAAACACATTGAATTCTTCAAGCTTCTTAGTAGACATGATCCAGTTTATGTTAAAGTATGTCATTCATTAAGGACATCAATGTGAAGCAACAAGTGATATTCATGATCATCTTTCTTTTTCCAGGGAAGAGAAAGATGCTTTCCCCAAGTGGTTTCTAAAATGCCCATTAGCAAGGAAAAAGCCGAAATTCATTGAAATGCTGGAGGCAATTTCAAGTAAAGAGAAGAAGAAGTAAACAAGAACGATGATAATTAAAAAGTAAATTTATAGCGAGCCGCTGGGATGTTACAACCAGCCATTTTCACACAAAGTAGGGTGATCACTCCCTATTACTGTGTTGCCAATAGTTCTCCAGGAAGATCTGACAACATTAACAATCACACAGCCTTGATGAAGCTGAGAATGCTTGAAAGTATCACCTGGAATTCAACCCAAAACCCCTGCTGGTCCGACCAATTAGTAGCCCAGGATTCTACCCATTGGGTTACCACACTCCTACTTTAGAACCAACTGTATAATATACTAATTCTATAATTACAATAATGTTAAATTTAGGAGCCATTTGAGATTAACTGTTATGAAACATTAGCTAGGATGATGGGAAAAAATATTACCGCTTCTGTAAGCCTTTTAAAATCTTCATAAAATGTCATAAATTGAACGTGTCACAAGTTTTACTTCAATCTATGAATGGATAACTTACTTTTTTATTACAACCAATTTATAGTCTATTTGTGGATTTTTTACTGTTCTATTGTAATGTTTATACATGTTATTTTATATGTTCCTGTTTGTATTTGTCATAGGTCTACCTTCAAATTCATTCATTGTTGAAAAATTTAATTTCATGTATCAATAAGTTCTCTATACTAGAAATCATTTCTCTCCTTAATATTAGATCACCAATTTTCCTTTTCCATCTCTTGCCATATTTATTTTGTGAAATATTTTTCAACTACATATTTGGTATTTAATGGATGATAAATATAAAATGTAAACACTTTTTGTTATTAGTCATATGTTTTGTGTGATACATAATTGTTTGCTCCACATTTAATGAACCCCTAAACTAAGACACTGACATAGTGCCTACATTGTCAGCATTTTCTGAATCCTTCCCTTACACTTTGGGTGTGAAATAAAGACAGGCATATAATACCTTAATGATTTATTTTGACCTACTACAATAAAAATTACTTTTTTATATCATGAATTTAAAGTAATTATTGAAAAAATCACAACCAGGAAGTCTGGGAAGCACTTAATTGGGTCACTTTTCCCCCCTATGGCCTACAACCTTGAAATGGGATAAGGACTTCTTCATTTCAACGATCCTAGTGTTGGTTCATGCCGGTAATTTGAAGCTGACTCACTGGTTGCGGTTTATGGTCGTAATTTGTTTTTTGATTCAGGGTTTTACCACAACATGCCACCCCAGGCACCCCGCGTAGCAGTCTCGCCAAGAACAAGATGCCGACTGGTTATACCTCACTTGGGCACGACGTGCCAAACTTTCCATGAAGCCCTACTGCTAAACAGCACAGATTTCTAATTGAATACTTAATAATACCACTTTGGTTACTTGAATTTAACCAATGTCTTAGGCAGTCTCACCAAGAACACGAAGCCGAGCGGTTTTACCTCACTTGTGCACGACGTGCCACACCTTTCAGCTCGCGATTCCATTCTTTATGGTAAAGTCTCTGAATTTTTCCATATTTGAATATGTGCATCAGCCGATCAACTACCATTCCCTCAAGTTCACGACAACGGGAGTTCCGTAAATGTTTCAATGATGGATGCATTGAGTGCAACCGCTACAACACAATGGTGGTAACCGACAACTAATCCTGCAATGATTTGTGGAATGATGCCCCAAGTACTATGGATGAGTACTATCCAACACTCACTCCTAGAGAAATGAGTTTATGGGTGGTAAATGTGTTTATTAAACAATTTTTAGACTCGTATGGCCATTTCTTCAACTGAAAAAGATTAATATAACAGAAATAACAATTCTAAAATTATTATTAATAATTATAATATTGCTGTAGAAATAGTTATTCTTTCTGTTACATATAGCAGAGCCATATATAAGAATATTTTTCCTTTCTGGAAAAGTGATGTACTTCTAATATTTTCTAGATATCCCAAACAACATAAAGACACCCAGCTCAAAAAATAGCTGAAGAAATCAGTGAACGTCGTCATCTGATAGTAACCTTCCATGATGCCAGATATAGGACAGTAGTGCCTGGAGAAAATGTCCGGCTCCATAAGAGGAAAGGAAAAATACTGAAGAGGAAATATATTACTCAAACACGGAAATTGTATATGAAGGAAATGTAAAACATTTTCCATAGAAATCCATCAATGGGCAATGATCTCCAGGGCTACCACAAGAGAATACTGTAAAGAGAGATTAATTTATTACACCCGTATACAGGGGTTGTCCAGAAACTATCCAGCCATTTAATATTTTGAGAAAAATAGCCTAACTATAACAATCATACTTTACTCCACTTCGAAGTACTCCCTTTGGGGTTTCACCCACTTATCCCTGCATCCCTTTCTTTTCAAAACCATCAGCAGACTCCTTCTTCAGAATGGTCATCAGCTGCCTCATCATATTATCCTTTATCTCGTGAAACAACTGTTAAGAAGACTGGGCTTTTGTTTAGGGATCTTAACCATAGACCCATCTCCAGTAAAAACCCTTTTTCAAAAATCTGGGTCATTGTTTGCAGCTTGGAGAGTGTCCCCTGCAACTGCTGCATGAAATTCCTAATTGCGTTGAGATAATTGAGAATGCCACAAAATGACTGATAATCATTCTCAAAAAGAGCTTTGCCAATTGTTTTTTAAAGTAAAAGAGATGCAGGGACTAATGTCTGAGGCTCCAAGGGGAGTTCTTTGAAGGAGACTAAGTCCTCATTGTTCTAGGCATAATGTTTTTCTCCAAATATTGCACGGCTGAGTTCTTCCTACAGGCATTCTATAGCACAGACTGGGGGGTCTAGGGACTAAGAGGTAACACTACGGATCCATTAAGTAAATTGTTGAACTACTACCTGGAGGACGTACGTTTGCTTCCTGGGGATGCCTCCTGGCACATTCAGCTTTATCCAACATGTGTGACATTTTGGGTTACAGAACATCCTGGGAAATCACAGGGAACGAAATCACCTCCCTACCCTGATGTGAGAATGTTATGAGTCATTGGGTTTAGCATTTGGTAAACTCTACCCTGACCTATCGAACCAACCTTTACATTGTTAATGTGGTTGGTTTTAGTCGTAGAACAGGCTAATTCAGGCATTATTTTAGCAATTACTTAACAATGGTCAATTATGAAACATTAAAAAACTAAACATTAAGCAAATAAAAATTGAGAAAAGTGCTTAAATCAACAAGTTAAAATTAATTTTGAATTCACTTTAAAGAGGCATAGCCCTGCACTGAAAATGAATCTAATTGAAAATATCTTCAAGTTCAGACATGAATACTTTAATTTGACCAGTTCAATTAAAAATTCAATCTCAAATCAAGTAAATAAATATGCAAATAAAAAGTAGTTAATGTACATTCATTCAAATTGTGTTTTAATAGGAAACAGAAAATTTCCTGATATACCATCAAAAGAAAAAGGGGTTCCGCAGCCATATTTAGTGTGAAACAAAGCAAGAGGTCCTCATCAACATTACCAAAACCATCAAAGGGGAAAAAAGAAAAGGGAAAGAAAGCAAAAGCCCCAGAAAAAGGAAAAGAACCAAGCCTGGGTGGAGTCAAACTCCGTCCCAGTAGATTTCGAAGGGAAATTATGGCAAACACGAATGAATTCCAAAGTGAAAAATCTTCCTCTCATTAAACAATAGAAATGCACATCAGATGAATTTTGCTGGTAATGTGAAATGAGTTTTTATTGATACTATTTACTCTCATCTGAGATTTTCAATTCAATTTAAAGAGGAATGTGCTGAAAATTAATAAGAGTTTCTTTTGAGGAGTTAGAGTCACTCCTGTGGCACTTTTATTTGGCCAAAAATATTAACAAAAAATGTTATTTACTTTCTTTGTGGGTGGGACTTATGAATTTTTCTGTTCTGAGGCCAATTCAATCACTCATATACATCACCCGTATTTCCAAAATATATTCATTTCTCAGTAAAGTTAGAAAAAATTTACATTTCTTATATATATATATTATAGATATACATATATATAAAATATATATTAAATTTATATAATGGGTTGCGGTAGTCCAGGGGCTAGAGCATTTGGCTACTGACCAGAGGACCCAGGTTCAATTCCCAGGCAAGCTACTAATTCTGGGAAATATTAACCGGCATGGGAAGAGGAACTGGTCCACCTACCCTCATGTGTAAATTTCTAATGCCGTCGGGCTTAGTACTGGGTGAACTCTACCATCACATTCCAACCTGACCTTCAAATTGATTACTGGGTGAATGATTTTGGTTTTATAAATATAAATATATATTATCAAGTCAAAATTTATTCCTAGCATTCATTTGTGACTTGTGATGGCACCATGTTTAACTCTTTTCAATATTTATCTTTTAAACTTATATTTTTGGTTACTATTTATTTTTCCATATTTATGTATGTTTATTCATATGTGAAGTATGACACAGAGAGATTAACCTTAGGGAAGCATTTCTAAATTGTTTAGGAACATACATCTATCACTCTGATATTTATGTGTCCTCTGATTTTCTGAATATTCATTTCAAGTGGAGCAGACACTCTGCATTTATACATTTGGCCTAGATGGGACCCATTCTATTGAGATATGAATAAACTGGAGATAGATACATAAAAAATCAACTATTTTTAACTTGCTATTACTTTTACAGACGTTGCATGTTGCTAATTAATGCTTGATATGCAATCATTACCGCTCCTAAGCACTTAATCAGACCACAGGAATCTTAATAATTCCCATACTGTGGACCACGTGAACTATTTTGCTGACAAGATAATGATACATAAAATCACTGAGTTGGCAATATCTAATTAATGTGCAGTTGTAAATCCATGTACTTCAGCCCAACAATAATACTTTATTCATTTTGAAAAATGATACTACTATATTAAATGCCACCAATATAACTATAACTTAACATGTAAACATAACTTCTTATATGTGATGAAGATTGTCACAAAAAAATTCATCAAGTGAGTAAAATGAGTGTGCAAGTTAACAGGTATATACCTTATTCTTGAAACTCTGGATACAGTTCAATTTCAACTTAGTAGTCAGATAGTTAAATAGTTGTGTGCTCATATTATGAAATATGTTGTAAGTTGATAACAATCTTCAATAAGTAGCACTTAGATTTGCTTTACTTCTTGTGCTGTAGTTATTGATGTTAAATCTTCATTGGTAAGTTTCTAGATTAACTTTCACGTGAATCAGAGTCTTAAAGATATATACAACACTAAATACTGTCATGATTCCATACCTAATAAAGAAAGGTTTGCAGAAATCATGATACCCCGGCACCCAGTCCGATGGCTAGTACAGTGCAATTTGGGGGTGGCATGTCATAATAATGGCCAGATTTCATTCAGTATACATTCAGTTAAGGGAACATTCACCAAAGGTTTTGACAGTCTTCTGAGAATGTTTCCTTTCTAAGAACTTCAACACCCAAAGAACCATTTGACTCTGAATAGTCAGGATGCTCTCTGAAAGATCATTCAATGACTGCTTATTATCTGGATCATTTTAAATGGATAAGAGAGAGAGACTATTTCATTTCTGTTTTAAAAAGGAACACAATAGATAGGCTTAACCTGGGACACCTCCATGTTTAAACTCGGATACTGGGGCTAGTGCTACTACCGCCATTTGAGACTCGCCAACTAGGGCTAGTGCTGGTGACAAATCGACGACCGTACACGCTCTCTGCCTTACTGAGTAAGTAAGGAAACCACCAAAGTAGTGGTATTTCACCTGCGACTGTCGTCCCAAAGGGAAATAGAGATCCCACTTTAGCTATGCCTCTTATATCTCCGTGCAGTTCCAGACTAGAGTGAAGTTCAACAGGGTCTTCTTTCCCCCACTTATTCTTCCAAGCCCATTCCCTTGGCTGTGGTTTCACTAGATAGTAGATAGGGACAGTGGGTGTCTCATTGACCAATTCATGCATGTCACTAATTGGATGATGAGGCATTTGGCTAGCTTGAGAGAGTCATAGTCAATAACACTGAGAGGGTCTCAGGCCACATCTGGGGTGGCAACAATACGGCGATCCTTATCCTGACATTCCCTTGGGAAAGCTGCCATATGGCGTACAAGAAATAATCTCAGAATGAACAAATCCCCAGTATTTCCCCAGAGTGAGAGTGTAACAGAATCACACTCCCCAGTTGGGATGCTCGGGAGTTCATCCCACTGGATATGCGCTTATTTTCACTGTCGGCCAAGTGAGCAGGCACACGAGGCTTACAAGGGTGCTGGAGTCTCATACTAGGAAGCCACCATGTGACACCCGCCAACGAGGGCTGGTGCTGGCGACTGACCAGACACCTAAAACATCGGCCTCCAGCTCATGATGTAGGGCCAGACTCCCTTCCCCCAAGAGGATGTCCCCCCAAACTACAAGGATTCATGCTTCACATGAGCAGCTATGAGATCCCCTAGAAGCTACCTATTGGAAGGACTACAACCACTACATGGCCATGCCCGATGAGATGGG
Organism: Hetaerina titia; assembly: GCA_037158775.1. NCBI lineage: Eukaryota > Metazoa > Arthropoda > Insecta > Odonata > Calopterygidae > Hetaerina > Hetaerina titia. The sequence continues at coordinate 19,267,430 of CM073779.1, forward strand.
AGTGGCTCCAAATAAAAGGCTCTTTTATGATTAGGTACATTGACTGCTAAATTAGATGTTTTCTCAACATTAGTTAGGCTGGATTGCATTTCAAAAATTAGTCTCCTAGTGATATTTAATTGACCCATAAGATTTTTCTATAAAAATAAAACTGAATGATAATATTCAAAATATTCTAAACTTTAAGTGTCTAGCTGAATAAAAATGAGCCATCTAACTTCTATCAAACTCATGGCATGGAAATGATAACAAAAAGCAAGCAGTCAAACGTCAACCAGGAAATAAGGGCAATTGCAGATATTTTAATGCACTTGGAAATAAGTAGAATGAAAGCAGTAAGTAAATCCTAAATAATTACCTCAGTTATGCATGTTCAAATGTATATTGCCTCTCTAAACTTCAATATGCTATATAAATAAAGGTGCAGTTATATTATTGCCATAATTAAATTTTTTCGATTAGGCTCATTTTTATGAATTTAAAAATAGATTTTGTTTTTAAAGATAATTACCACCATGTCATGAAGTGCTCATTTTTTAAAACTCAAATATGAAATTCTAATTTAAATGAATTATACAACTTAGATGTATTCTTGTTGAACTCTCGGGCAAAGACTGTTTAATATAACCTGAGACAACTTTTCTGGTAATTTGGTCAACAGGTAGTAGATTATGATCCTGAGTTCCATACTATGGAAATATTCTTAAGTTGAACTCATGACTTCAAACACCTAATACAATTCACAGATAAATATTACAGTTTTGATGAAATTTGTTCTGATATACCAAAGAATCAACCTCTTAAAAGAAACATTATACCTTGATATTCATGAACATTTTATTGAGATGACTACACAATATAAAAGTGTCTCTATGCCCTCTGTGTGATATCCTAAAAAATGGCTCTATGATTTTGCCCAGAGTTCTTATTGACTACCAGATATTTCAGCTTTTGACATTTCGTTTCCATGGTGATATAACAATTTGGACTTCCAACTCATCCAAAAATAGAAGTCTACAAAATTTATTGCTTAAATATGTTTTTATCTAACTGAAAACATTTTAGAGTGTGATAAGTATAAGATGATTCATTCTAAACCTTGAGTCACTGATAACACTATAAAATTTTTAAATTCCCATAAATTTCTACTGCTGGATAAAGCTGTGTGGAATTTCACTGTTCATGGCCTCCCCTCTAACATATGCAATAACAGTGAATATGCTAATTTTTATTCACGACAATCTCCTTCAACATATCATATTAAACATCCAATGTATAGAGGTGAATTGTTGAAACTGCTCAGCCAAAGATTTCAATAACACTGAGACCCTTACCTGACAAATATATCTATCAAAACTAGAAAGTACATTTGAAATGGGTCTCCCTTTCATTTATCAATTTCAATCATTGAGTTCACTTTCATGTTCCATAATGAAAGGTTTTGGGACATATCTTTTCCGAGGTCTTGCCCCACTCAAGATTGTGTTAAGGAACTTCCCTTCGAAATCTTCCTTCTTCCATCTATTCTACATGGGCCTAAAATTTTATCCTAATATCAAATATTTTCTTGGCAATATATTGTATTAGAAGTTTAATATCCACAGTCCCCCTTATACAGTAACTGAACCTGTAACTGATCTAAGAACTTGTATTTCTGCTGTTTGGGCCCTACTGTCATCATTTATTGTTTGTATTGAGCATTCAGAAGCATATAGGAGGGTCAAAACTGCATTAGTGTCCTTTTTCTTGTTTTTATATTATTTTTATTGTTCTGGAAATCCTTTGATAGTGAAGCAAATGATGATATAGATATTTTTCTCTGTCATAATTTCATAATTAATGAAATTTTCTAAATACTGAGCTTATATTACATTCTCTATACTGCAGAAGTTAATTATTTTGTTCCTCACTTATTCACATTAGAAATATGCCTTCACTTGAACTTTTTTAGCAATATAGTATGATTTAAATAAAGCTAGTGCTAGACTACATCCTTATCTAACACCTTGGTTTGTTTGTATTTTTTCAACTATTTTTGCTCCTGTTTTTATACCAACGCTTGTAGTGTGAAAATAATTTTTGATCCATAATAGTAACATATGGGGTATTAACTGTTTTCCAATATGTTCCATAGGTTTTTCCAGTTGATTTGATTAAAGCATTGCAAAAAACAATGAAAACCAGGTACATTTCCACCTTGAAATCTTTTATTTCTCTCAAATTATTTTCAGTATTAATTCCTTGTCAGAACTGATTTTTCATTTTCTTAAGTCCTATTTATTCTTTAAGCAATAAATTTTCTGAGATTTGAAACATTATTGTATTAAAGATTACAGCATATTTATAACTGCTATTCAATAAATTAATACCTCTATAAATATTTCAATTATTTCTGTCCCACATTTGAAATTTATGTACCACTTGAGCCTTTTTCCATCCATTTGGTTTGGTTCAGTTATTGATTTGTGAACTGATTCCTTTGACAGGCAATAGAACATGACCGTGCACGGAGGAAGAAGAAGGGTAAAAATGGAGGGAAGAGAAAAAGGGGATGAGGATCCTCGAAAGGTCACAGGAGACGTAAAGGTGGGAAGAAGGCTCGACCGAAAAGAGAGAAAGACCTTACACCTGACAGAACCTTGGACTAACAATTTGAGGAATTGATATCCAATGGTATTATAAAAAATTATCCTGAGATACCATTGTCATCTTTCATATATAAATATCATTGGTATTCTATCCCTTAAGGTAGGCTTTGGATGGATACAAACTATACACCGCTATCTTTGTCTCTCCTCACAAAACACATCCTGAAATTTAAGCCCCTTCTTCAATTCCACATACTTCTTTCTTCCCTTCATTCCATCCATCATGCCTATCCTATTCCTTCTTCATCCTCACTTGCCCAAAGTCTTCCCCCCTATTGTAGTCTCCAATATCCCATTGCCAGTCAAAATGCCTTGAATCCATTTTTCCTACCTCCTAATTATTTCTCCATCTCCGAGTACTTCACCTCTGCAGTACATCTTCCTCTCTGAGTATTTCATGCCTCCCTTTATCCCGTCCAACATCCCTATTCTGTTCCTGGCTTTTCTTCATTTGCCTAATATTATCCCCTCTATTACAGTCTTAAACATTTCACTGCCGATCAATCCGTCCTTCATCCATTTTTCCTGCCTCCTTAGGATTTCTCCCTACAATCCTCTCTCCCCACCAACCATAACTGGCACTTTCTCCTTTAATTTCCATTCATATTGATCTCCTTTGATTCAGATTGATCCATATCTTCCCACCTTAACTTCTGATTGCTAAAGGTTTGTATTTCAAGGATTGAAAAGACACCTCAAATCGATTAGCAGTTGGACAGAATTTAGATTAACTCGTCTATGGCATTGCCAATACATTTTTCATGAAAAATTGAAGTAATTAATTAAAAAATCACAACCAGGAAGTCGGAGAAGGACTTATGTGGGTCACTTTACCCCCCTAAGGCCTACAACCTTGAAATGGCATTAGGACTTGTTCATTTCAATGATCCTCGTGTTGGTTCATGCCCATAATTTGCTGCTGACTCATTGGTTGCGGTTGAAAGTCGTCATTTGTTTTTGGATTCAGCGTTTTGCCACGAGATGCCACCCCAGGCACCTGTAGAGACGCGTAGCAGCCTCACCAAGAACAAGATGCCGAGCGGTTATACCTCACTTGGACACGACGTGCCACACTTTCCATGAAGCCTTACTGCTAAACAGAGAAGATTTCTAATTGAATACTTATTAATGCCACTTTGGTTACTTGAATTTCACCGATGTCTTAAGCAGTCTCACCAGAACACGAAGCCGAGCGGTTTTACCTCACTTGTGCACGACGTGCCACACCTATCTGCTCGCGATTCCCTTCTTTATGGTAAAGTCTCTGAATTTTTCGATACTTGAATATGTGCATCAGCCGATCAACTACCGTTCCCTTAAGTTCACGGCAACGGGAGTTCCGGAAATGTTTCGTTTATGAATGCTTTGAGTGCAACCTCTACGACACAATGGTGATACCCGACAACTAATCCTCCAATGATTCGTGGATGGATTCTCCGTGCAAAGGCTAAAGCTAAACCAAAGGATCGTATGACCGCCTATGCATTTTTTGTGCAAATTTGCCACGAAGCACGTATGAAAAGGTATCCCGAAGAAAACGTCGAATTTGCTTAATTTTGCCGTAATTGTGCTGATAAGTGGAAGGGAATGGTCGACAAAGAGAAGAAGAGATTTCATGAAATGGCTGATGACGACAAGAAGCGTTATGAGGCCGAGGTGAAAGATTACAAACCGCCGAAGGGAGAGAGGCGCGGGAAAAAGAGGAAGCAGGAAAGATTCTAATGCTCCAAAGCGGACTTTGCCCACATTTTTCTTGTTCTGCAATGAAAAAAGGCCCACAGTTAAGGCAGCCAATCCAGAATATGGTGTTGGTGATATAGCTAAGGAACTTGGGGGAAACAGGACTAAAGCTGATTCTCATAATAAATCAAAGTATATAGCCATGGCAGGGAAAGATAAAGCTCGATGTGACTACTTACAAGAAGGCTAAGGTTCTTCCCACTCCGGTTGATGCTCATATTCATGTATCGAAAAATTCAGAGACATTATCATAGAGAAGGGAATCGCGAGCTGAAAGGTGTGGCACGTCGTGCACAAGTGAGGTAAAACCGGTCGGCCTCGTGTTCATGGTGAGACTTTCCCGCGCTCCGCTTTGGAGCATTAGGATCCTTCCTGCTTACTCTTTTTCCCGCGCTTCTCTCCCTTCGGAGGTTTGTAATCTTTCATCTCCGCCTCATAACGCTTCTTGTCGTCATCAGCCATTTCATGGAATCTCTTCTTCTCTTTGTCGACCATTCCCTTCCACTTTTCAGCACAATTACGGCAAAATTAGGCAAATACGACGTTTTCATCGGGATACCTTTTCTTACGTGTTTCGTGGTAGGTTTGCACAAAAAATGCATAGGCGGTCATACGATCCATTGGTTTAGCCTCAGCCTTTGCACGGGGCACCCATCCTCGAATCATTGCAGGATAAGTTGTCGGGTACCACCATAGCGTTGTAGCGGTTGCACTCAATGCATCCATCATCGAAATATTTCCGGGCTGGTAAGTGGCACTCCCGTTTCCATGAACTTGAGGGAACGGTAGTTGATCAGCTGATGCACACTCCCAAGTATCGAAAAATTCTGATACTTTGACTTAGAGAAGGGAATCGCGAGCTGCCTGTTCGTTGCCGATGCCAGTTAAGTCAACAACTCTCTCGGTCCTGTGGAGCCATCCCCAGCTACCAGGGCCACCGGAGCGAACGTCCAAAACACGACCTCCTCCCTTCCTCCCCACTGTCACCAATTTGTGACGCGGCGTGCAAAAGAATAATTAGGGGGATTTAAAAAACACAAGTTAAATGCCAGTAAACAAAGTGGCATTAAGTATTCAATTGGAAATATGTGCTGTTCATCAGTAAGGGTTGATGAAAAGTGTGGCTCGTCGTGCACAAGTGAGGTAAAACCGCTCGGCATCGTGTTCTTGGTGAGACTGCTTAAGACACTGGTTAAATTCAAGTAACCAAAGTGGTATTATTAAGTATTCAATTAGAAACATGTGCTGTTAATCAGTAAGGGTTGATGGAAGGTGTGTCACGTAGTGCACAAGTGAGGTAAAACTGCTCGGCTACGTCTTCTTGGTGAGATGGCTTCACGTACCTCCGGGTGCCTGGGGTACCATCTTGTGGCACACCCCTAAATCCCAAAACAAATTATGGGCATGAACTGCTACCCCTGAATCCACATCATATTACAGGTATGAACCACCACAACCCTCTAGAGTAATGGTATTGCTAGAAATAATAATTACCCTCGGTAGGTCACCCATGCCCCAGCCAAACTGGGCAAAGGGTAGGAACAAGAGGAAAGGTATTTGAATCCATTATGTGCAAAAAACAGGCTAATTAAGGCATTATTTTAAAATTACTTAAGAATGGTCAAATATGAAACATTAAAAACCAAACATTAAGAAAATAAAAATTGAGAAAAGTGCTTAAATCAACAAGTTAAAATTATTTTGAATTTACTTTAAAGGAGGAAAAACCCTGTACTAAAAATGAATCTAATTGAAAATATTTTCAAGTTCAGACATGTATACTTTAATCTGACCTGTTCAATTAAAATTTCAATCTCAAATTAAGTAAATAAATATGGAAAAAAAAGTAGTTAACCTACATTCATTCATATTGTTGTTTAATAGGAAACAGAAAATTACCTGATGTACCATCAAAAGAAAAAGGGGTTCTGCCACCATATTAATGTGAAACAAAGCAAGAGGTCATCATCAAAATCCCCAAAACCATCAAAAAGGAAAAAAGAAAAGGGAAAAAAAGGAAAGGCCCCAGAAAAAGGAAAAGGACCAAGCCTGGGTGGAGTCAAACTTCGTCCCAGTAGATTTCGAAGTGAAATCATAGCTGGCACCAATGAAAATCAAAGTGAGAAATCTTCCTCTCCTTAAACAAGAGAAATGCACATCAAATGAATTTTGCTGGTAGCATGAAATTAGTTTATGTTGATGCAATTTACTCTCATCTCACATTTTCAATTATATTTAAAGAGGAATGTCCTGAATATTAATAAGGCTTTGTTTTGACGAGTTTTAGTCACTCTTTTGGTACTTTCATATGGCCAAAAATATAAACACAAAAATGTTATTTACTTTCTTTGTGGGTGGGACTAATGAATTTGTCTGTTCTATAGCCAATGGAATCATTCATGTAACATCACTCGTAATTCCAAAATATATTCATTTCTCCGTAAAGTTTGAAAAACTTTACAATTTATTATATATATAAATTATATATATATATATATATATATATATATATCATATATATATATATATATATATATATATATATATATTATACATGCATATAAAAAAATACATATTATATTTATATATAGGGTTGCAGTACTCGAGGGAATAGAGTGTTGGGGTACTAACCAGAGGACCCGGGTTCAATTCCCAGGCAACCTACTCATTCTGGGAAATGATAACCGGCACGGGGAAAGGAACTGGTCCCTCCTCCCTCATGTGTGATTTTCTAATGCCGTCGGGCTTACTACTGTGTGAACTCCATAATCACATACCAAACCCCCTTTCAAATTGATTACTGGGTGAGTGGTTTTGGTTTTATAAATATTAATATATTTTATGGAGAAAAATTTATTGATAGCATTCAATTATGACTCATGATAGCACCATGTTTAACTCTTTTAATATTTATCTTTTAAACTTATATTTGTGGTACCTATTTATTTTTCCATATTTATGTATGTTTATCCATATGTAAAGTATGACACAGAGAGGTTAACGTTAGGGAAGCATTTCTAAATTGTTAAGGAACCTACATCTATCACTCTGACATTTATGTGTCCTCTGATTATCTAAATATTCATTTCAAGTGGAGCAGACACTCTGCATTTATACATTTGGCCTAGATGGGATCCATTCTATTGAGATATGAACAAATTAGAGATAGATACATAAAAAATTACTATTTTTACCTTGCTATTACATTTGCAGACATTGCATGTTGATAATTAATGCTTGATATGTAATCATTACAGCTCCTAAGCATGGAAATAACAACAAAAAACATGCTCTCAAACGTCAAGAAGGAAATAAGGGCAATTGTAGACAGTTTAATGCACTTGGAATTAAGCAGAATGAAAGCAGTAAGTAAATCCTAAATAATTACCTCAGTTATGCATGTTCAAATGTATATTGCCTCTCTAAACTTCAATATGCTATATAAATAACAGTGCAGTTATATTATTGCCATAATTAAATTTTTTCGATTAGGCTCATTTTTATGAATTTAAAAATGGATTTTGTTTTAAAAGATAATTACCACCATATCATGAAGTGTTTTTTTTAATCTCAAATGTGAATATCTATTTTAAATTTATTATACAACCTAGATGTGTTCTTGTTGAACTCTTGGGCCAAGCCGTTTTAATACAACCTGAGAACCCTTTTCTGGCAATTTGGTCAACAGGTAGTAGATTATTATCCTGAGTTCCATACTATGGAAATATTCTTAAGTTGAACTCATTACCTCAATTACCTAATACAATTCAAAAATAAATATTACAGTTTTGATGAAATTTATTCTGATATACCAAAGAATCAACCTCTTAAAAGAAACGTCATACCTTGATATTCATGGACATTTTATTGAGATGACTAAACAGTGTTCAATTTTCTCCTTGCCCTCTGTGTGATATCCTAAAAAAAGGCTCTATGATTTTGCCCAGAATTCTTATTGACTTCCAATTATTTCAGCTTTTGACATTTCATTTCTATGGTGATATAACAATTTGGACTTCATACTCATCCAAAACAAGAAGTCTAAAAAATGTATTGCTTAAATATGTTTTTATCCAACTGAAGCCATTTTGGAGTGTGATAAGTATAAGATGATTCATTCTAAACTATTAGTCACTGATAACACTATAAAATTCTTATTTTCCCAAAATTTCTACTGCTGGATGAAGCTGTGTGCAATTTCACTCTTCAAGGCCTCTCCTCTAACATATACAATCACACTGTATATCCTAATTGTTTTTCATGACACTCTCCTTCAACGTATCAGATTTAACATCTAATGTCTAGAGAAGAAATGTTGAAATTGCTCCACCAAAGATTTCAATAATACTGAGACCCTTACATGACAAAAACACCTTTCAAAACTACAAAGCACAATTGACATAGGTCTCCCTTTCATTGATCAATTTCAATCATTGAGTAGGCTTCCAAGTTCCATAATAAAAAGTTTTGGGACACATCTTTTCCGAGGTCTTGCCCCACTGAAGTATGTGTATAGGAACTTCGCTTCGAAATCTTCCTTCTTTCATCTATTCTACATGGGCCTAAAATTTTATCCTAATATTTACTAGTTTCTTGTCAATATGTTGTATTATAAGTTTAATGTCCCCAGTCTCCCTTATAAAGTAACTGAACCTTTAACTGATCTAAGAACTTGTATTTCTGCTGTTTGGGCCCTACTGTCACCATTTATTTTTGTATTGAGCATTCAGAAGCATATAAGAGAGTCAAAACTACCTTAGTGTCCCTTTTCTTGTTTTTATATTTTTTTTATTTTTCTTGAAATCCTTTCATAGTGAAGTAAATTATGATATAGGTATTTTTCTTGGTCATATTTTCATTATTAATGACATTTTCCAAATATTGAGCTTTTAGTTCTTTCTCTATACTGCAGAACATTAATATTTTTTTGTTAATTCATATTAAAAATATGCCATCAGTTGAGCTCTTTTAGCAATATAGTATGATTTAAATAAAGCTAGTGCTACACTACATCCTTGTCTCACACCTTGGTTTGTTTACATTTTTTCAAATATTTTTGCTCCTGTTTTTATACCAACGCTTGTAGTGTGAAAATACTTTTTGATCCATAATTGTAAGATATAGGGTATTAACTGTTTTCCAATATGTTCCATACGTTTTTTCAGTTGATTTGATTAAAACATTGCTAAAAACAATGAAAACCAGGTACATTTCCACCTTGAAATCATTTATTCCTCTCAAATTTTTTTCAGTATTAATTCCTTGTCAGTACTGATTTTTTATTTCCTTAAATAATATTTATTCTTTAAGCAATAAATTTTCTGAGTTTTGAAACATTATTGTATTCAAGAATACTGCATATTTATAACTGCCATTCAATAAATTAATATCTCTATAAATATTTCAATTTTTTCTGTCCCACATTTGAAATTCATGTATCACTTGAGCCTTTTTTCCATCCATTGGGTTTGGTTCAGTTATTGATTTGTGAACTGATTCCTTTGACAGGCAATAGAACGTGACTGTGCACTGAGGAAGAAGAAGGGTAAAAAATGAGGGAAGAGAAAAAGGGGAGGAGGATCCTCGAAAGGCCAAAGGAGACGTAAAGTTGGGAAGAAGGCTTGATGGAAAAGAGAGAGGGACCTTACTCCTGACAACCTAGAACACACTTTAAGAGGAATTGGTATCCAATGGTATCATAAAAAATTATCCTGAGATACCATTGTCATCTTGCTTAGGAGATGCCTCATTCGTGGACAGGCAGTGACAAGACATGGGGAAGAAAACTGAGCCTACAATAGGTGATGTTCGAAGATTGATCAAGAGGTACTCTCACATTATTCTCCTTGGTGAGCCTGATTTTCAATTATTATCACTAATATCATTGATATTCTATCCTTTAAGGTAGCCTTTCGATGGATACAAACTATACACTGCTATATTTGTCCCTCCTCACAAAACACATCCTGAAATTTAACCCCCCAATCAACCCTTCTTCAATTCCACACGCTTCTTTCTTCCCTTCATTACATCCATCATGCCTATCCTATTCCTTCCTCATCCTCATTGGCCCAATGTCTTCCCAATGTCTGCCCAATGTCTTATTGTTTAGAAAATATTTAAATACTTACCCTAGGGTTTCTTCTAAAAAAACTGTCTAACATTTATTTTTAGATTGATTCTCTACCCATTCTTATCACACTGACTTTTGGTTTAACTTCGGTTTAACTATGGTATTTGGTTAAACATCTGAATGATTATGTTGAAACACACCTAAATACTAATATACATGAATGATTCTTCTATTTTTAATTGTTATTGTATATTTTATATTCATCAATCCATTACCCTGAAAATATAAATTACTGTCACACTTCAATACACAATTAGAGAAATAACTGATACTACATTTTATTCACTAAAATAAATTCATTGATTAATACCATTCCAAATAAATTGACGAATATAATATATTTTAGAGGTAACTAATATTCTCTAGATACATTACATCACAGAACTTAAAGAGTTCACCAATAATTTCTCTATGGTGGACAAGATAAATCATAGTTTTTACAGAGCTTCTGTGCCTCCCTCTCTTCACTCTCCTAAATAGTGGAACCATCTCTTTCCACTCTTATACAGCCTCTATAACATAAATCTTTTAAAATAAATACTATGGGAATTGGGATGGTGAGGTGACTAAAAAACTGCCTTCTCACCAAGAGCGTCCTGGTTCAAATCATGAAGGTTGCAAGTCTTTTCCAGTGATATTCCAATGCCTTCTTCTAATATGTGCAGAGTACTTTGATTGGGTACACCATTCGTCAGATGAAACCATTACATCTACATCTACTCAATTCCCCACAAGCCTCCGCAAGGGCATGTTGTGGGGGTTGTTAGGGCACCACCCGTAATTTACAAAGAAAGAACACCGCATGCAGAAGCCACAAATTTATAGTCCACAAACCGATCATGGTAAACATTCATGCAGGAACCCTTTCGTTCCACACACAAGCAAACCCACAAAATACCTACAAACAAACACATGCTACTACTTTTAAGCCTAATATCTTTGATTTTTTTATTTTGTTCCGACTTGCAAATTAAATGTTTTTAATATTACATTTTAAAATTATTTAAAATTTGATTCCTTTAGTGTCATCGCTAAACTCCCTGCTTCTGAAACTTTCTAAAAGTCTAAGTCTCGCTTGTTCTCTTCGTATTTCAAGGAGCTCCTAGCCTAAATCCCCTAAGAGACCTGTTACACTTGTGTTCCTATTATTAATATTTTTACCAAATCTGGGGGATTATCTCTGGAATTTATCTACTTATTTATGCCAGAGTTTCTCCCAAGGATCGCAAATATTTTCGGCATATTCCATATGTGGTCTAACTAGAGCAAAATAACACTACCCTTTAACTTCCTTATTACATTTTCCCACCACCCATTTAATGAAGCCCAGTTTCTTTAAAGCGGATCTGCATATTGTCCTGATATGTGCTCCCCATGAAAGGCATGGTGTTAGAACTACCCCAAAATATTTTACTTGTTTGGCAGTAGTTAGTACTGAACCATCTATCTCGTTGCTTAAGTCCTGTTTCCACTTCCTTTACTCAAAAATTTAAAAACTGCGCATTTGTCTAGGTTAAGCACTTATCCCCATTTCTTGCACCATTCCGATATTGTGTCTAAGTCTCTGGAGAGAAGCTTGCGATCTAGTTGGCTTCTTATTTCCCTGTATACCACATTTAACTGTGGATGCTGGGTTTCTCTCCACCCTTCCTCCTTTACCATCCATCCCTAAAGACACCTCAGATGTTCTTGGCCTCCCATAAAGCTACTACTAGTGAGATTTAACATTAACATTACATATTATGCGTCAACATTTGAAAATCTTTTATGTGCATATTAAAATTAGTAATTAACCTTCAGGTGCTGTCCTGCAAGCATTTACTTACTCTAAAAATGAGACCAATGAAACACATTGAATTCTTCAAGCTTCTTAGTAGACATGATCCAGTTTATGTTAAAGTATGTCATTCATTAAGGACATCAATGTGAAGCAACAAGTGATATTCATGATCATCTTTCTTTTTCCAGGGAAGAGAAAGATGCTTTCCCCAAGTGGTTTCTAAAATGCCCATTAGCAAGGAAAAAGCCGAAATTCATTGAAATGCTGGAGGCAATTTCAAGTAAAGAGAAGAAGAAGTAAACAAGAACGATGATAATTAAAAAGTAAATTTATAGCGAGCCGCTGGGATGTTACAACCAGCCATTTTCACACAAAGTAGGGTGATCACTCCCTATTACTGTGTTGCCAATAGTTCTCCAGGAAGATCTGACAACATTAACAATCACACAGCCTTGATGAAGCTGAGAATGCTTGAAAGTATCACCTGGAATTCAACCCAAAACCCCTGCTGGTCCGACCAATTAGTAGCCCAGGATTCTACCCATTGGGCTACCACACTCCTACTTTAGAACCAACTGTATAATATACTAATTCTATAATTACAATAATGTTAAATTTAGGAGCCATTTGAGATTAACTGTTATGAAACATTAGCTAGGATGATGGGAAAAAATATTACCGCTTCTGTAAGCCTTTTAAAATCTTCATAAAATGTCATAAATTGAACGTGTCACAAGTTTTACTTCAATCTATGAATGGATAACTTACTTTTTTATTACAACCAATTTATAGTCTATTTGTGGATTTTTTACTGTTCTATTGTAATGTTTATACATGTTATTTTATATGTTCCTGTTTGTATTTGTCATAGGTCTACCTTCAAATTCATTCATTGTTGAAAAATTTAATTTCATGTATCAATAAGTTCTCTATACTAGAAATCATTTCTCTCCTTAATATTAGATCACCAATTTTCCTTTTCCATCTCTTGCCATATTTATTTTGTGAAATATTTTTCAACTACATATTTGGTATTTAATGGATGATAAATATAAAATGTAAACACTTTTTGTTATTAGTCATATGTTTTGTGTGATACATAATTGTTTGCTCCACATTTAATGAACCCCTAAACTAAGACACTGACATAGTGCCTACATTGTCAGCATTTTCTGAATCCTTCCCTTACACTTTGGGTGTGAAATAAAGACAGGCATATAATACCTTAATGATTTATTTTGACCTACTACAATAAAAATTACTTTTTTATATCATGAATTTAAAGTAATTATTGAAAAAATCACAACCAGGAAGTCTGGGAAGCACTTAATTGGGTCACTTTTCCCCCCTATGGCCTACAACCTTGAAATGGGATAAGGACTTCTTCATTTCAACGATCCTAGTGTTGGTTCATGCCGGTAATTTGAAGCTGACTCACTGGTTGCGGTTTATGGTCGTAATTTGTTTTTTGATTCAGGGTTTTACCACAACATGCCACCCCAGGCACCCCGCGTAGCAGTCTCGCCAAGAACAAGATGCCGACTGGTTATACCTCACTTGGGCACGACGTGCCAAACTTTCCATGAAGCCCTACTGCTAAACAGCACAGATTTCTAATTGAATACTTAATAATACCACTTTGGTTACTTGAATTTAACCAATGTCTTAGGCAGTCTCACCAAGAACACGAAGCCGAGCGGTTTTACCTCACTTGTGCACGACGTGCCACACCTTTCAGCTCGCGATTCCATTCTTTATGGTAAAGTCTCTGAATTTTTCCATATTTGAATATGTGCATCAGCCGATCAACTACCATTCCCTCAAGTTCACGACAACGGGAGTTCCGTAAATGTTTCAATGATGGATGCATTGAGTGCAACCGCTACAACACAATGGTGGTAACCGACAACTAATCCTGCAATGATTTGTGGAATGATGCCCCAAGTACTATGGATGAGTACTATCCAACACTCACTCCTAGAGAAATGAGTTTATGGGTGGTAAATGTGTTTATTAAACAATTTTTAGACTCGTATGGCCATTACTTCAACTGAAAAAGATTAATATAACAGAAATAACAATTCTAAAATTATTATTAATAATTATAATATTGCTGTAGAAATAGTTATTCTTTCTGTTACATATAGCAGAGCCATATATAAGAATATTTTTCCTTTCTGGAAAAGTGATGTACTTCTAATATTTTCTAGATATCCCAAACAACATAAAGACACCCAGCTCAAAAAATAGCTGAAGAAATCAGTGAACGTCGTCATCTGATAGTAACCTTCCATGATGCCAGATATAGGACAGTAGTGCCTGGAGAAAATGTCCGGCTCCATAAGAGGAAAGGAAAAATACTGAAGAGGAAATATATTACTCAAACACGGAAATTGTATATGAAGGAAATGTAAAACATTTTCCATAGAAATCCATCAATGGGCAATGATCTCCAGGGCTACCACAAGAGAATACTGTAAAGAGAGATTAATTTATTACACCCGTATACAGGGGTTGTCCAGAAACTATCCAGCCATTTAATATTTTGAGAAAAATAGCCTAACTATAACAATCATACTTTACTCCACTTCGAAGTACTCCCTTTGGGGTTTCACCCACTTATCCCTGCATCCCTTTCTTTTCAAAACCATCAGCAGACTCCTTCTTCAGAATGGTCATCAGCTGCCTCATCATATTATCCTTTATCTCGTGAAACAACTGTTAAGAAGACTGGGCTTTTGTTTAGGGATCTTAACCATAGACCCATCTCCAGTAAAAACCCTTTTTCAAAAATCTGGGTCATTGTTTGCAGCTTGGAGAGTGTCCCCTGCAACTGCTGCATGAAATTCCTAATTGCGTTGAGATAATTGAGAATGCCACAAAATGACTGATAATCATTCTCAAAAAGGGCTTTGCCAATTGTTTTTTAAAGTAAAAGAGATGCAGGGACTAATGTCTGAGGCTCCAAGGGGAGTTCTTTGAAGGAGACTAAGTCCTCATTGTTCTAGGCACAATATTTTTCTCCAAATATTGCACGGCTGAGTTCTTCCTACAGGCATTCTATAGCACAGACTGGGGGGTCTAGGGACTAAGAGGTAACACTACGGATCCATTAAGTAAATTGTTGAACTACTACCTGGAGGACGTACGTTTGCTTCCTGGGGATGCCTCCTGGCACATTCAGCTTTATCCAACATGTGTGACATTTTGGGTTACAGAACATCCTGGGAAATCACAGGGAACGAAATCACCTCCCTACCCTGATGTGAGAATGTTATGAGTCATTGGGTTTAGCATTTGGTAAACTCTACCCTGACCTATCGAACCAACCTTTACATTGATAATGTGGTTGGTTTTAGTCATAGAACAGGCTAATTCAGGCATTATTTTAGCAATTACTTAACAATGGTCAATTATGAAACATTAAAAAACTAAACATTAAGCAAATAAAAATTGAGAAAAGTGCTTAAATCAACAAGTTAAAATTAATTTTGAATTCACTTTAAAGAGGCATAGCCCTGCACTGAAAATGAATCTGATTGAAAATATCTTCAAGTTCAGACATGAATACTTTAATTTGACCAGTTCAATTAAAAATTCAATCTCAAATCAAGTAAATAAATATGCAAATAAAAAGTAGTTAATGTACATTCATTCAAATTGTTGTTTAACAGGAAACAGAAAATTTCCTGATATACCATCAAAAGAAAAAGGGGTTCTGCAGCCATATTTAGTGTGAAACAAAGCAAGAGGTCCTCATCAACATCACCAAAACCATCAAAGGGGAAAAAAGAAAAGGGAAAGAAAGCAAAAGCCCCAGAAAAAGGAAAAGAACCAAGCCTGGGTGGAGTCAAACTTCGTCCCAGTAGATTTCGAGGTGAAATTATGGCTGACACGAATGAATTCCAAAGTGAGAAATCTTCCTCTCGTTAAACAATAGAAATGCACATCAGATGAATTTTGCTGGTAATGTGAAATGAGTTTTTATTGATACTATTTACTCTCATCTGAGATTTTCAATTCAATTTAAAGAGGAATGTGCTGAAAATTAATAAGAGTTTCTTTTGAGGAGTTAGAGTCACTCCTGTGGTACTTTTATTTGGCCAAAAATATTAACAAAAAAATGTTATTTACTTTCTTTGTGGGTGGGATTTATGAATTTGTCTGTTCTGAGGCCAATTCAATCACTCATATACATCACCCGTATTTCCAAAATATATTCATTTCTCAGTAAAGTTAGAAAAAATTTACATTTCTTATATATATAAATTATAGATATACATATATATATAAAATATATATTAAATTTATATAATGGGTTGCGGTAGTCCAGGGGCTAGAGCGTTTGGCTACTGACCAGAAGACCCGGGTTCAATTCCCAGGCAAGCTACTCATTCTGGGAAATGATAACCGGCACGGGGAGAGGAACTGGTCCACCTACCCTCATGTGTAAATTTCTAATGCCGTCGGGCTTAGTACTGGGTGAACTCTACCATCACATTCCAAACTGACCTTCAAATTGATTACTGGGTGAATGATTTTGGTTTTATAACTATACATATATTTTATGAAGTCAAGATGTATTCCTAGCATTCATTTGTGACTCATGATGGCACCATGTTTAACACTTTTCAATATTTATCTTTTGAAGTTATATTTTTGGTACCTATTTATTTTTCCATATTTATGTATGTATTATTCCATATGTGAAGTATGACACCGAGAGATTAACGATAGGAAAGGATTTCTAAATTGTTTAGAAACCTACATCTATCACTCTGACATTCCAGTTGCCTCTGATTTTCTGACTAATCTTCTGAAGTGAAGCAGACACTCTCCATTTATACTTTTGGCTTAGTAGGGATACATTCTATTGAGATATGAACAAACTGGAGATAGATACATAAAAAATCAAATATTTTTACCTTGCTTTTACTTTTAGAGACGTTGCATGTTGATAATTAATGCTTCACATGCAATCATTACCGCTCCTAAGCACTTAATCAGACCACAGGAATCTTAATAATTCCCATACTGTGGACCACGTGAACTATTTTGTTGACAAGATAATGATACATAAAATCACTGAGTTGGAATAATCTAAATAATGTGCAGTTGTAAATCCATGTACTTCAGGCCAACAATAATACTTTATTCATTTTGAAAAATGATACTACTATATTAAATGCCACCAATATAACTATAACTTAACATGTAAACATAACTTGTTATATGTGATGAAGATTGTCACAAAAAAATTCATCAAGTGAGTAAAATGAGTGTGCAAGTTAACAGGTATATACCTTATTCTTGAAACTCTGGATACAGTTCAATTTCAACTTAGTAGTCAGATAGTTAAATAGTTGTGTGCTCATATTATGAAAAAATACATTGTAAGTTGATAACAATCTTCAATAAGTAGCATTTAGATTTGCTTTACTTCTTGTGCTGTAGTTATTGATGTTAAATCTTAATTGGTAAGTTTCTAGATTAACTTTCACGTGAATCAGAGTCTTAAAGATATATACAACACTAAATACTGTCATGATTCCATACCTAATAAAGAAAGGTTTGCAGAAATCATGATACCCCGGCACCCAGTCCGATGGCTAGTACAGTGCAATTTGGGGGTGGCATGTCATAATAATGGCCAGATTTCATTCAGTATACATTCAGTTAAGGGAACATTCACCAAAGGTTTTGACAGTCTTCTGAGAATGTTTCCTTTCTAAGAACTTCAACACCCAAAGAACCATTTGACTCTGAATAGTCAGGACGCTCTCTGAAAGATCATTCAATGATTGCTTATTATCTGGATCATTTTAAATGGATAAGAGAGAGAGACTATTTCATTTCTGTTTTAAAAAGGAACACAATAGATAGGCTTAACCTGGGACACCTCCATGTTTAAACTCGGATACTGGGGCTAGTGCTACTACCGCCATTTGAGACTCGCCAACTAGGGCTAGTGCTGGTGACAAATCGACGACCGTACACGCTCTCTGCCTTACTGAGTAAGTAAGGAAACCATCAAAGTAGTGGTATTTCACCTGCGACTGTTGTCCCCAAGGGAAATACAGATCCCACTTTAGCTATGCCTCTTATATCTCCGTAGAGTTCCAGACTAGAGTGAAGTTCAACAGGGTCTTCTTTCCCCCGCTTATTCTTCCAAGCCTATTCCCTTGGCTGGGGTTTCACTAGATAGTAGATAGGGACAGTGGGAGTCTCATTGATCCATTCATGCATGTCACTAATTGGATGATGAGGTATATGGCTAGCTTGAGAGAGTCATAGTCAATAACACTGAGAGGGCCTCAGGCCCCATCTGGGGTGGCAACAATACGGCGATCCTTATCCTGACATTCCCTTGGGAAACCTGCCATATGGCTTGCAAGAAATGATCTCAGAATCGACAAATCCCCAGTATTTCCCCAGAGTCAGAGTGTAACAGAATCACACTCCCCAGTTGGGATGCTCGGGAGTTCATCCCACTGGATATGCGCTTATTTTCACTGTTTGCCAAGTGAGCAGGCACACGAGGCTTACAAGAGTGGTCGAGTCTCATACTAGGAAGCCACCATTTGACACCCGCCAACGAGGGCTGATGCTGGCGACTGACCAGACACCTAAAACATCGGCCTCCAGCTCATGATGTAGGGCCAGACTCCCTTCCCCCAAGAGGATGTCCCCCCAAACTACAAGGATTCATGCTTCACATGAGCAGCTATGAGATCCCCTAGAACCTACCTATTGGAAGGACTACAACCACTACATGGCCATGCCCGAAGAGATGGGAGTGGCTCCAAATAAAAGGCTCTTTTATGATTGTGTACATAGACTGCTAAACTAGATGTTTTCTCAACATTAGTTAAGCTGGATTGGCATTAGTCTCCTAGTGATATTTAATTGACCCATAAGATTTTTCTATAAAAATAAAACTGAATGAAATATTCTAATTATTCTAAACTTTAAGTGTCTGGCTGAATAAAAATGAGCCATCTAACTTCTATCAAACTCATGACATGGAAATGATAACAAAAAGCAAGCGGTCAAACGTTAAGCAGGAAATAAGGGCAATTGCAGACATTTTAATGCACTTGGAATGAAGTAGAATGAAAGCAGTAAGTAAATCCTAAATAATTACCTCAGTTATGCATGTTCAAACGTATATTGCCTCTCTAAACTTCAATATGCTATATAAATAAAGGTGCAGTTATATTATTGCCATAATTAAATTTTTTCGATTATGCTCCCAGGCCACATCTGGGGTGGCAACAATACGGCGATCCTTATCCTGACATTCCCTTGGGAAACCTGCCATATGGCTTACAAGAAATGATCTCAGAATGAACAAATCCCCAGTATTTCCCCAGAGTCAGAGTGTAACAGAATCACACTCCCCAGTTGGGATGCTCGGGAGTTCATCCTACTGGATATGCGCTTAATTTCACTGTCGGCCAAGTGAGCAGGCACACGAGGCTTACAAGAGTGGTCGAGTCTCATACTAGGAAGCCACCATGTGACACCCGCCAACGAGGGCTGGTGCTGGCGACTGACCAGGCACCTAAAACATCGGCCTCCAGCTCATGATGTAGGGCCAGACTCCCTTCCCCCAAGAGGATGTCCCCCCAAACTACAAGGATTCATGCTTCACATGAGCAGCTATGAGATTCCCTAGAACCTACCTATTGGAAGGACTACAACCACTACATGGCCATGCCCGAAGAGATGGGAGTGGCTCCAAATAAAAGGCTCTTTTATGATTGTGTACATAGACTGCTAAACTAGGTGTTTTCTCAACATTAGTTAGGCTGGATTGGCATTTCAAAAATTAGTCTCCTAGTGATATTTAATTGACCCATAAGATTTTTCTATAAAAATAAAACTGAATGAAATATTCTAATTATTCTAAACTTTAAGTGTCTGGCTGAATAAAAATGAGCCATCTAACTTCTATCAAACTCATGACATGGAAATGATAACAAAAAGCAAGCGGTCAAACGTCAAGCAGGAAATAAGGGCAATTGCAGACATTTTAATGCACTTGGAATGAAGTAGAATGAAAGCAGTAAGTAAATCCTAAATAATTACCTCAGTTATGCATGTTCAAATGTATATTGCCTCTCTAAACTTCAATATGCTATATAAATAAAGGTGCAGTTATATTATTGCCATAATTAAATTTTCTCGATTAGGCTCATTTTTTTGAATTTAAAAATAGATATTGTTTTTAAAGATAATTACCACCATGTCATGAAGTGCTCATTTTTTAAAACTCAAATGTGAAATTCTAATTTAAATTAATTATACAACTTAGATGTGTTCTTGTTGAACTCTTGGGCAAAGTCTGTTTAATACAACCTGAGACAACTTTTCTGGTAATTTGGTCAACAATTCCACCATTGCATCGTAGCGGTTGCACTCAATGCATCCATCATTGAAATATTTCCGGGCTGGTAAGTGGCACTCCCGTTGCCGTGAACTTGAGGGAACGGTAGTTGATCAGCTGATGCACAATCCCAAGTATCGAAAAATTCAGAGACTTTGACGCAGAGAAGGGAATCGCGAGCTGCCTGTTCGTTGCCGATGCCAGTTAAGTCAACAACTCTCTCGGTCCTGTGGAGCCATCCCCAGCTACCAGGGCCACCGGAGCTGACGTCCACAACACGGCCTCCTCCCTTCCTCCCCACTGTCACCAATTTCTGACGCGTCGTGCAAAAGTATAATTAGGGGGATTTAAAAGACACAAGTAAAATTCTAGTAAACAAAGTGGCATTAAGTATTCAATTAGAAGTATGTGCTGTTAATCAGTAAGGGTTGATGAAAGGTGTGGCACGTCGTGCACAAGTGAGGTAAAACCGCTCGGCATCGTGTTCTTGGTGAGACTGCTTAAGACACTGGTTAAATTCAAGTAACCAAAGTGGCATTATTAAGTATTCAATTAGAAATATGTGCTCTTAATCAGTAAGGGTTGATGGAAGGTGCGACACGTAGTGCACAAGTGAGGTAAAACCGCTCGGCTACGTGTTCTTGGTAAGATTGCTTCACGTCCCTCCAGGTGCCTGGGGTAGCATCTTGTGGCACACCCCTAAATCCCAAAACAAATTATGGGCATGAACCACTACCCGTGAATTCACAGCAAATTACAGGTATGAACCATCACAACCCTCTATAGAGTAATTGTATTGCTAGAAATAATAATTACTCTTGTTTGGTCACCCATGTCCCAGCCAGACTGGGCAAAGGGTAAGAACAAGAGGAAAGGTAGTTTTTGTGGCATCTATTCCTCAGTAAGGCAGTTGTCTTCAGTAGATTGGTCATCGAGTTATATATAGGTATCCAGGTGATATACCTGTACATTTAATACAATGCTGAGGGGGGCAAAAGGAAGCCACCTCAATTGATGAGGAAGGAGTGGCAGCAATATTGAATAAAAAGATAGGACGATCCACAGTAAACAAAGAGTTTGTGCTCAATAGAATATTTTTAGAAGAAATAAAAGTTGAACCAACAAACTTGGTTTGTCAGTTTAGCAGTTGATTCAGACCTACATGCCACCAAGGAGCACAAGGGAGATAGAAGATGACAGGTTATATAATTAACTAGTGGAAATGCTTGCTGTCGTTCCTGGAAGGAAACTTGGGGATTTTAATGTGACAGTATATGAAGTCAGATATAGTGTTTGGGTAGGGGATTACGGCTGATGAACAAGGAATAGAGCTGGGAGAAAGTACTAGAATTCTCCAGGAAACAGGATTTGAATAGAATGAAAACTTTGTTCAGGCATCATAATAGAAATAATTAAATGTCGAAAATAATTGGGGGCAGAGAGATATAATTAAGACTATGTTCTGGTTAGGCCCAGTTTTTAGAACAATGTGATTAAAGCTCACAGTTACCCAGATCAGGATATGGATGAAAATCATAATTTAATACTCATCATATTCAGAAGCATAAAAATAGAAGACAAGTGAGGTTATGGAATATTGAAGCTGTAACCAGAACACATAGAGTAAGAAAGGAGTACCAGGCAGCAGTATAAAGATAGCAAGGACAGAGAGACTGGTAAAATAGATGAATAGGGGAAAAGTATCAAAAAGGGATATTGAAAGCCTGAAAAGAAAATATAGCAATTGATAATTGAAAAAGGACTAAAATAACCATGGATTACAAATGAAAAGATTAAGAGGTTAGGTGAAAGAAAGGAATGGAAGAACGTGATCGCATAACTTGGAAGAAGGAATTTTTATAAATAAATAGCAAACTGAAGCAAGAATCTGACATGACAAAAGAGCCAAGACAGAAGATACAGTGCAGGATATGGAGAAAGGAAAGGTGGCATTGGTGGAATTTATCGGAAAGCGTGCTTTTTGGGTTGCAAAGCATCAGTTTGTCCAACCAACCAAATCATCCCGAATATATCACTGAAATATTTGGCTGAAGAAGTACACAGTATGTACTATAGACTACAGGAAATGATTCCTGGTGTTATCAAAAGGAAATTCTTTATAGTATTAGATTAGAATACAGTAGTGGAAAAAAAAGAAATGATAGTGAGGTAGAAGATAAAGGATAAGGAACAATATATGACTAAAGGGAGAAAGCAGTAGTTTTTCAGGAGATAATACATAACTACCTGAGAGTAAAAACTGTGTTAAATGAACAATTGACGTAGTATACAAGAAAAATTCGAAGAGATATCCACCGGTTAAGGTAGGTTTTTTGGATGGACATACTAACAAATAAACATTTTGTGACTCCCCACCTAGCAAACTAATCTATATCAGGTCCCTCTTCATCACGGTGTACTTCTTTCCTCCCTTCATCCCGTCATACATCCCTATACTGTTCCTACCCTTACCCCGCTTGCCCAACATTCTCCCCACTATTACCCTCTTCAACATTCCACTACCATTCAATACGCCTTTCATCCATTTTTCTTGCCTCCATAAGATTTCTCTCAACAAAAAACCCCTCTCCTCCCCAACCATTTCTAGTACTTCCTCATTTGTTTTCCTTTCAGTCCATTTCACCTTCTCCATTCTTCTCCACACCCACATTTCAAAAGCCTCCAATCTACGTCTATCCTCCTGCTCAGCGACCACGTTTCCGCGCCGTACATAGCTACGCTCCATTTCAGAGTTTTTACGAGTCTTGTCTTAACATCCCTACTCAACGTCCCCGTCATCAACTCCCTCCTCCTTGAGAAAGCCTCCTTGCCTAGCGCAATTCTTCTCCTTACTTCCCTACCACTTTGACCGTATTGGTCGAGAACACTTCCGAGATACGTAAACTGTTCTACCTGCTCTATTTTTTCCCTGCCTATTTTAATATTTAGCTTAGTCTTTTTCTTTCTGGAAAATCGCATAACCTTTGTTTTATTAATATTTATTCTCATCCCATATTTATCGCACTGAACCTCCAATACACTCAACAATGCTTGCAACCCCTTGGCTGACTGAGCAACTAATGCTTGGTCATCAGCAAACCTAACCAATTTTACGAATTCCCCTCCGACTTTCATTCCTACCTCCAGTTCTTCCCATGCCTCTTTAATCATTTCCTCTACATATACGTTGAACAGTACCGGTGACAATATGCAACCCTGCCTTACACCTCTTCCTAACACTGCCAATCCGGACTCTCCGCTCCCCACTCGCACCTGAGCAGTCTGAGACATGTACAGGTTGCGGATCAGTCTCCTGTCCCTCCAATCCATTCCTATTTTCTGCAATACACGCATTAATTTTTCCCAATTCACTCTATCAAACGCTTTTTCGAAATCTACCAAACAGGCAAAAACGTCCTGATTGTATTCTATATTCCTCCCGACTAGTGATCTCATTAATGCAATGGCATCACGCGTACCTCTTCCTTTCCTGAACCCAAACTGATCATCCCCTAAGTAATCGTTTGCCATACTCTCTATCCTTTTGTTGGTGATCCTGAGAATAAATTTAGCTGCGTGGGATATCAAACTTATTGTTCTGTAATCCTCTTATGATACAGCCTTTGCCTTTTTTGGAATAGGAACTAACACCGATCTCACAAAATCTTCCGGCCAGATTCCTTCCTCATAGATACTACGAATCAGTCCATGTATGGCCTTCTTCTCACCTTTCCCTAACAATTCAAAATTTCTACAGGAATATTGTCCACCCCCACGGCCTTATTTACTTTCATCTCCTCTAATGCCCTTTCTATTTCATCGTCGAGTATGCCTGGACCTAAGCTATCTTCTTCTACGTCATGTTCCTTTTCTATGTCTAACCTTGTCGGCCTAAGTTCTTTACCATACAGTGTTTCTATATATCCCTTCCATCTCTCTTGGATTTTTCCTGGTTCAACTATTATCTTACCCCATTTATCTTTAACTGTTAGCACAGATCTTGCCTTCTTACTTCCCGATAATTACTTAACCTTGCTGAATAGAGAACCAATTTCACCCTTCTTCTGTAAACTTTCCATATCCTCGATATTTTCCACCATTCTTCCTTTGCTTTATTTGTGGCCCTTCTCAATTTATTGTTTAACTCTATGTACTTCATTTTGCCTAACTCTGTGTTTACATTTTTCCATCTTCTTCTCTCATCCATCTTTGCAATCATATCATCCGTTACCTATGGTTTCCTTATCCTTTTCCCGTTAACGGTTCCTATAGTGTCTTTAGCGGCTTCCAATATCCCTTTCTTGATACATTCCCATTTTTTTTCGATTGTACTCAGTTCTTTACCGTCATCCATCATTTTCTCTACAGCCTGCTGATACTCCTTCCTCTTTAATCCATTTACTGCTTCTAAATTCCATTTCCTAACCCGCCGCCCTTGCCTTATCTTCTTGAAACGAACATTACATTTCATAACAACTAAATTGTGATCAGAGTCCGCATCTGCTCCTGGGAAACTGTGCGAATTTATCACACTGTTTCTAAACCTGTGCCTAACCATAATATAATGTAACTGATACCTTTCTGAGTCACCTGGCATTTTCCATGTATACCTATGCCTTTTGTGGTGTCTAAACCATGTGTTAGTGATGACTAACCCCTGTCTCCAACCATCCAAGTAGTGGTATTTCACCCGCGACTGTTGTCCCCGAGGGAAATACAGGTCCCACTTTAGCTATGCCTCTTATATCTCCTTACCGTGCCAGACTAGAGTGAAGTTCAACAGGGTCTTCTTTCCCCTGCTTATTCTTTCAAGCGCATTCCCTTGCCTGTGGTTTCACTAGATAGTAGATAAGGTCAGTGGGAGTCTCATTGATCCATTCATGCATGTCACTAATTGGATGATGAGGCATTTGGCTAGCTTGAGAGAGTCATAGTCAATAACACTGAGAGGGCCTCAGGCCCCATCTGGGGTGGCAACAATACGGCGATCCTCATCCTGACATTCCCTTGGGAAACCTGCCATATGGCTTACAAGAAATGATCTCAGAATGAACAAATCCCCAGTATTTCCCCAGAGTCAGAGTGTAACAGAATCACACTCCCCAGTTGGGATGCTCGGGAGTTTATCCCACTGGATATGCGCTTATTTTCACTGTCGGCCAAGTGAGCAGGCACACAAGGCTTACAAGAGTAGTCAAGTCTCATACTAGGAAGCCACCATTTGACACCCGCCAACGAGGGCTGGGGCTGGCGACTGACCAGGCACCTAAAACATCGGCATCTAGCTCATGATGTAGGGCAACACTCCCTTCCCCCAAGAGGATGTCCCCCCAAACTACAAGGACTCATGCTTCACATGAGCAGCTATGAGATCCCCTAGAACCTACCTATTGGAAGGACTACAACCACTACATGGCCATGCCCAATGAGATGGGAGTGGCTCCAAATAAAAGGCTCTTTTATGATTAGGTACATTGACTGCTAAATTAGATGTTTTCTCAACATTAGTTAGGCTGGATTACATTTCAAAAATTAGTCTCCTAGTGATATTTAATTGACCCATAAGATTTTTCTATAAAAATAAAACTGAATGATAATATTCAAAATATTCTAAACTTTAGTGTCTAGCTGAATAAAAATGAGCCATCTAACTTCTATCAAACTCATGACATGGAAATGATAACAAAAAGCAAGCAGTTAAACGTCAAGCAGGAAATAAGGGCAATTGCAGACATTTTAATGCACTTGGAATTAAGTAGAATGAAAGCAGTAAGTAAATCCTAAATAATTACCTCAGTTATGCATGTTCAAATGTATATTGCCTCTCTAAACTTCAATATGCTATATAAATAAAGGTGCAGTTATATTATTGCCATAATTAATTTTTTCGATTAGGCTCATTTTTATGAATTTAAAAATAGATTTTGTTTTTAAAGATAATTACCACCATGTCATGAAGTGCTCATTTTTTAAAACTCAAATGTGAAATTCTAATTTAAATTAATTATACAACTTAGATGTATTCTTGTTGAACTCTTGGGCAAAGTCTGTTTAATACAACCTGAGACAACTTTTCTGGTAATTTGGTCAACAGGTAGTAGATTATGATCCTGAGTTCCATACTATGGAAATATTCTTAAGTTGAACTCATGACTTCAAACACCTAATACAATTCACAGATAAATATTACAGTTTTGATGAAATTTGTTCTGATATACCAAAGAATCAACCTCTTAAAAGAAACATTATACCTTGATATTCATGAACATTTTATTGAGATGACTACACTATATTAAAGTATCTCTATGCCCTCTGTGTGATATCCTAAAAAATGGCTCTATGATTTTGCCCAGAGTTCTTATTGACTACCAGATATTTCAGCTTTTGACATTCCGTTTCCATGGTGATATAACAATTTGGACTTCCAACTCATCCAAAAATAGAAGTCTACAAAATTTATTGCTTAAATATGTTTTTATCTAACTGAAAACATTTTGGAGTGTGATAAGTATAAGATGATTCATTCTAAACCTTGAGTCACTGATAACACTATAAAATTTTTAAATTCCCATAAATTTCTACTGCTGGATAAAGCTGTGTGGAATTTCACTGTTCATGGCCTCCCCTCTAACATATGCAATAACAGTGAATATGCTAATTTTTATTCACGACAATCTCCTTCAACATATCATATTAAACATCCAATGTATAGAGGTGAATTGTTGAAACTGCTCAGCCAAAGATTTCAATAACACTGAGACCCTTACCTGACAAATATATCTATCAAAACTAGAAAGTACATTTGAAATGGGTCTCCCTTTCATTGATCAATTTCAATCATTGAGTTCACTTTCATGTTCCATAATGAAAGGTTTTGGGACATATCTTTTCCGAGGTCTTGCCCCACTCAAGATTGTGTTAAGGAACTTCCCTTCGAAATCTTCCTTCTTCCATCTATTCTACATGGGCCTAAAATTTTATCCTAATATCAAATATTTTCTTGGCAATATATTGTATTAGAAGTTTAATATCCACAGTCCCCCTTATACAGTAACTGAACCTGTAACTGATCTAAGAACTTGTATTTCTGCTGTTTGGGCCCTACTGTCATCATTTATTGTTTGTATTGAGCATTCAGAAGCATATACGAGGGTCAAAACTGCATTAGTGTCCTTTTTCTTGTTTTTATATTATTTTTATTGTTCTGGAAATCCTTTGATAGTGAAGCAAATGATGATATAGATATTTTTCTCTGTCATAATTTCATAATTAATGAAATTTTCTAAATACTGAGCTTATATTACATTCTCTATACTGCAGAAGTTAATTATTTTGTTCCTCACTTATTCACATTAGAAATATGCCTTCACTTGAACTTTTTTAGCAATATAGTATGATTTAAATAAAGCTAGGGCTAGACTACATCCTTATCTCACACCTTGGTTTGTTTGTATTTTTTCAACTATTTTTGCTCCTGTTTTTATACCAACGCTTGTAGTGTGAAAATAATTTTTGATCCATAATAGTAACATATGGGGTATTAACTGTTTTCAAATATGTTCCATACGTTTTTCCAGTTGATATGATTAAAGCATTGCAAAAAACAATGAAAACCAGGTACATTTCCACCTTGAAATCTTTTATTTCTCTCAAATTATTTTCAGTATTAATTCCTTGTCAGTACTGATTTTTCATTTTCTTAAGTCATATTTATTCTTTAAGCAATAAATTTTCTGAGATTTGAAACATTATTGTATTAAAGATTACAGCATATTTATAACTGCTATTCAATAAATTAATACCTCTATAAATATTTCAATTATTTCTGTCCCACATTTGAAATTCATGTACCACTTGAGCCTTTTTTCCATCCATTTGGTTTGGTTCAGTTATTGATTTGTGAACTGATTCCTTTGACAGGCAATAGAACGTGACCGTGCATGGAGGAAGAAGAAGGGTAAAAAGGGAGGGAAGAGAAAAAGGGAATGAGGATCCTTGAAAGGTCACAGGAGACGTAAAGGTGGGAAGAGGGCTCGACCGAAAAGAGAGAAAGACCTTACACCTGACAGAACCTTGGACTAACAATTTGAGGAATTGGTATCCAATGGTATCATAAAAAATTATCCTGAGATACCATTGTCATCTTTCATATATCAATATCATTGGTATTCTATCCCTTAAGGTAGGCTTTGGATGGATACAAACTATACACCGCTATCTTTGTCTCTCCTCACAAAACACATCCTGAAATTTAAGCCCCAAATCAACCCTTCTTCAATTCCACATACTTCTTTCTTCCCTTCATTCCATCCATCATGCCTATCCTATTCCTTCCTCATCCTCATTTGCCCAAAGTCTTCCCCCCTATTGTAGTCTCCAATATCCCATTGCCAGTCAAAATGCCTTGAATCCATTTTTCCTACCTCCTAATTATTTCTCCATCTCCGAGTACTTCACCTCTGCAGTACACCTTCCTCTCTGAGTATTTCATGCCTCCCTTTATCCCATCCAACATCCCTATCCTGTTCCTGGCCTTTCTTCATTTGCCTAATATTATCCCCTCTATTACAGTCTTAAACATTTCACTGCCGATCAATCCGTCCTTCATCCATTTTTCCTGCCTCCTTAGGATTTCTCCCTACAATCCTCTCTCCCCACCAACCATAACTGGCACTTTCTCCTTTGATTTCTTTTCGATACATTTCACCTTTTCCACCTTTCTCCAATCCCAAACTTTAAAAGCCTCCAATATGCACCTATCACCCTGCTTCAATGATCATAATTCGTTGTCTCGGGCGTGACTTCATGGAATCGACTTAACATAATGAAAAGAGAAACTTTATGATTCCACATAGATTTATTAGATGGACGACCCAGGTTTCGACGTGGCACGTCATCATCACCTGATGATGACGTGCCACGTCAAAACCTGGGTCGTCCGTCTAATAAATCTATGTGGAATTATAAAGTTTCTCTTTTCATTATATTCAATGATCATGTTCGGACCATATAAAACCACTCTTCAAAACAAAGTTTTACAATATTTTCTTAACATTCTTACTCAAAATTGCTGTCATTGATTTCCTCCTGCTTGTGAAAACTTCTTCATTAAATAAAGCCCTTCTTAAATAAAGGGAACGTACTACGGCCGAATGAATGGAATAAATAAAAATTACCCAAAGCCGTACGCTTAATGGGCACTAGTTAGGGGACACGGGGGAGGGTGCAAAGAATGAGGATAACAAAACCGCACACACTCTCTCACTCCGGTATTTGCAGTGCAAATTGACCGTTGCAAGTCACAAACATACATCCACTCAGGGTTTACTGGGGAAAAAATCCTCGTCAGGGGCCACACACTCAGACAAGGCAAACAAAACCACACGCACTCCTTTACTCCGGTATATGCATTGCAAATTGACCGTCGTAAGTCGCAAACACACACGCAGCATTCAACGCTTCAAAGAACACGCTGCTTGTTACAGGCTGGGAAATATTAACAAATCGTCAGTCGCCCAACACATGCACGATAACTCACACAACATCACAATTGAAGACCTACAGCTAATAAAACATGTGCCCAATCATTTACTCGACTGTTATGAAAGTCTTTACATACAAAAATCGGAAGGAAAACTCTTTTAACAGTGACAACGGTCCGATATCTTCGTCTCTTTTTTCCCTTTCATTTCCTGAGTCATGACCTCCCCTTCACCTACGGTCATAAACGGCCCAGTCTAACCCACTCAATTTTCTCCCCCCAACCCTCGCCCCGAGCCTCAAATCACCCATACATTGTACCTAACACACGTGAGTCCCCCCTTCCCATTCTTTCCCAATTATATCACCAACCCTTCCCCTCCCTCTCTCCTCCCCGTTTCCTCCCTACTTTTTCCTACTCATCGTTACTTATATCTCGGCTCCGACTATTTTTCATTATTCTTCTCTGAAGAGGCCTGCTTGGCAGGCGAAACACCTGGTGTCAGGTTTTTCGGCACTATTTTTCCCCACGGACACTGCATCACAGTGTACTTCCCTTTCCATATTCCTAGTTTGAGTGAAGGGTCCCTGCCGTTGGGTTAAACCCCCGTAAACCCTGAGTGCGTGTGTGTTTGCGACTTGAGACGGTCAATTTGCATTTTATATACCGGAGTGCATGTGGTTTTGTTCGCCTTGTCTGAGTGTGTGGTCCCTGGCGAGGGTTTTTCCCCCGTAAACCCTGAGTGCGTGTGTGTTTGTGACTTGCAACGGTCAATTTGCACTGCAAATACCGGAGTGAGAGAGTGTGTGCGGTTTTGTTATCCTCATTCTTTGCACCCTCCCCCGTGTCCCCTAACTAGTGTCCCCAAGAGTACGGCTTTGGGTAATTTTTATTTATTCCAAAGCCCTTCTTTTTAACATCGATATTACCTTGAACATTTTGGTCCAAAGCACTTCCGAGTGTCTTGGACCAAAATGTTCCACCTGCTCTTGTTTAGAACTTATTTAAATACTTACCTTAGCTTTCCTCCTAAAAAACCGTCTAACCCTAATATTTATATTGATTCTTATACCATACTTGTCACACTGACTTTTGGTTTAACTTTGGTTTAACCATGGTATTTGGTTTAAAATCTTAATGATTATGTTAAAACACACCTAAATATTTATATACATGAATGATTTTTCTATTTTTCATTGTTGTTATATATTCATCACTCCATTACCCTGAAATTATAAATTATTGTCCCACTTCAATACACAATTAAAGAAATAACTGATACTACATTTTATTCACTAAAATGAATTCATTGATTTATACCATTCCAAATAAATTGACGAATATAATATATTTTAGAGGTAACTAATATTCTCTAGATACATTACATCACAGAACTTAAAAGAGTTCACCAATACTTTCTTTATGGTGGACAAGATAAAGCATAGCATTCACAGAGCTTCTGTGCTCTTCCTCTCTTCACTCTCCTAAATAGTGGAACCATCTCTTTCCACTCATATACAGCCTCTATAACATAAACCTTTTAAAATAAATATTATGGGAATTGGGATGGTGAGGTGACTAATAAACTGACTTCTCACCAAGAGGGTCCAGGTTCAAATTCTGGAGGTAGCAAGTCTTTTCCAGTGATATTCCAATGCCTTCTTCTACTATGTGCAGAGTACTTTGAGTGGGTACACCGTTCGTCAGATGGGACATTTACATCTACATCCTTTCAATACCCCACAAGCCTCCACAAGGGATGTGTGGCGGGGGGTGTTAGGGCACCACCCGTAATTCACAAAGAAAAAAAACCGCATGCAGAAGCCACAAATTTATAGTCCACAAACCAAACATGGTAAACATTCATGAAAGAACCCTTTCATCCAACACAAGCAAACCCACAAACTACCTACAAACAAACACATGCACCTACATTTAAACCTAATATCTTTGATTTTTTTTATTTTGTTCCGACTTGCAAATTAAATGTTTTTTTAATATTTCTGGAGGGACTCCGCCTTCTTACTATTATAATTTTTTATTGTTCTGGGAAAAATGGAGTATTTGAATCTATCTGGATTGGAATCTATCTCCCTTATTTTATCTTTGTGACCTACTCTACCTTAGTGGTGTGGGGCCAATATGATTCCTTTAGTGTCATCGCTAAACTCCCTGATTCTGAAACTTTCTAAAAGTCTAAGTCTCGCTTGTTCTCTTCGTATTTCAAGGAGCTCCTAGCCTAAATCCCCTAAGAGACCTGTTACACTTGTGTTCTTATTATTAATATTTTTACCAAATCTGGCGGATTATCTCTGGACTTTACCTAATTATTTTTGCCAGTTTCTCCCAAGGATCCCAAATATTTGCGGCATATTCCAAATGTGGTCTAACTAGAGCAAAATAACACTACCCTTTAACTTTCTCATTACATTTTCCCACCACCCATTTAATGAAGCCCAGTTTCTTTAAAGCGGATCTGCATATTGTCCTGATATGTGCTCCCCATGAAAGGCATGGTGTTAGAACTACCCTCAAATACTTTACTTGTTTGGCCGTAGTTAGTACTGAACCCTCTATTTCCTATTTTACGTCCTGTTAGCCACTTCCTTTGCTCCAAAATTTCAAAACTGCGCATTTGTCTAGGTTAAGCTTTTATCCCCATTTCTTGTACCAATCTGATTTTGTGTCAAAATCTCTAGAGAGTACCTTTCGATCTAGTTGGCTCCTAATTTCCCTGTATACCACATTTAACTGTGGATGCTGGGTTTCTCACCAACCTTCCTCTTTTCCCATCCATCCCTAATGACACAAATGACCTCAGATGTTCATTGCCTCCCCTAAAGCTACTACTAGAGACATTTTACATTAACATTACATATTATGCATCAACATTTGAAATTTTTTATGTGCAAATTAAACCTAGTAATTAACCTTCAGGTGCTGTCCTGCAAGCATTTACTGACTGACTAAAAGTGAGACCATTGAAACACATTGAATTCTTCAAGCTTCTCAGAGGTCATTATCCAGTTTATGTGTAAGTTTGTCATTCATTAAGGTCATCAATGTGAAGCAACAAGTGATATTCATGATCATCTTTCTTTTTCCAGGAGAAGGAAGATGCTTTCACCCAGTGGTTTTCAAAATGCCCATTAGCAAGGAAAAAGCAGAAATTCTTTGAAATGCTGGAGGCAATTTCAAATAAAGAGAAGAAGAAGTCAAACACGAATGATGATGATTAAAAAGTCAATTCATAGCGAGCTGATGGGATGTTACAACCAGCCATTTTGAAGAGCATTTCATGATACATAAAAGTAATGTTTTATTGTAATGGGTCAAAATAAATCATTAAGGTACTATCAGGCTTTCTTTATTTCACACCCAAAGTGTAAGGGAAGGATTCAGAAAATACTGACAAGTTAGCCTTTATAACACACAAAACATATGACTATTAATAAAAAGTGTTTACATTTTATACTTATCATGCATAAATACCAAATATGTAGTTAAAAAATATTTCACAAAATAAATATGGTAAGAGATAGAAAAGGAAAACGTGTGATCTAATATTAGGGAGAGAAATGATTTCTAGAATGGAGAACTTATTGATACATGAAATTAAATTTTTAAAAAATGTATGAATTTGAAGGTAAAACTATGATAAATAGAAACAGCAACATACAAAATAACATGCATAAACAATACTATAGAACAGTAAAAAAAACACAAATAGACTATAAATTGGTCATAATAAAACAGTAAGTTATCCATTCATAGAATCAAGTACAACTTGTGACACGTTCAATTTATGACATTTTATGAAGATTTCAAAAGGCTTAGAAAAGCGGTAATATTTTTTCCCATCATCCTAGCTAATGTTTGATAACAGTTAATCTCAAATGGCTCCTAAATTTAATATTATTGTAATGATAGAATTAATATACTACACAGTTGGTTCTGAAGTAGGAGTGTGGTAGCCCAGTGGGTAGAATATTGGGCTACTAACTGGTCGGACCAGCTGGGGTCTTGGGTTGAATTCCAGGTGATACTTTCAAGCATTCTCAGCTTCATCCAGGCTGTGTGATTTTTTATGGTGTCAGATCTTCCTGGAAAACTATAGGCAACACAGTATTAGGGAGTGACCCCCCTACCCTGATGTGACATCTATCAAATCAATCATTATGTTAACTACTGCGGTTTTTTACATCTACAGTCAACTATCAAGGTACTAATATAACTGTTCCAGAGGCACAATAGGAACACGAGATCATACTGTTATTTGATTATCCAGGGATCATTAGGGCATCAGCCTCACTTATTACCTATTATATATGATAATTATAAAAAAAATTATAATAGTACATATTGGTCTGACGAGGACATATGACAAGTCTTCCAAAAATGTTTATTTCAAATACCTCTAGTACTAGTAGCAAAGTGTGACGCGAGGATTTGGGCATCATGCAAACCAAATTACGATTTTTCCCTCCTATTCTACTGGTGCATTATCTAAAGTTAGTCAGTAAAGGTGTTATCTCTTTAGCCAATCAGACACATTAGGATGAACAATGGAAGGTGGGAAATGCATGAAATTCTATGACAGCTATTTTAGACAACATGCTCTCTGCTTGACAATATTTACAGAACATGACTTTAGAATTTCTCAAAATATGCACTTTAAGTTTTAATATTAAAATGAACCTCTCTAAACAATAATGAAAATAAAAATTCAAACAAAATGACAACTGCGACAAAAAATGTTTTCATGGAAAATAAATGCAACTGCGTTCATCTAATTAGTTTAGAAATTAACTCATCAAGCAAAAGCAGCGCAAAAATAAATATCAAGAAAATAGAAAATATGGAGAAATTTATTCTAGAGAAGCCAATTTGTGTTTGGTGAGGAGACGAAAACTAAATTATACAAAAAATGTATTTCAGTTACATTGAGCTCACGAAATTCTGCTGTAGAGTACCTATAGGGCTGCAGCTGTAAGCCACAAGTGACTAGTGACTGTGTGATAAGATGAACAAGTGTTAAGAGAAAAAAAGCCATTCTTTTTATGTAGTATAGGTGTTCTCATTCAAGGAAGTGAAACGTAGATATCACCACTCAGCTGTAGTGCTGCAATAGGTATCCATTTGTAGTGTAAGACCCAGTTACACTGATTAACTGCACATATGCTCAATGTTTTTTTTAAGGTAATCTACCGGTTAAGGTAGGTTTTTGGATAGACACAACTATCAAATAAACATTTTGTAACTCCAAACAAAACCCAATCTGGCAACCTAATCTAAATCAGGTCCCTCTTCATCTCTGTGTACTTCTTTCCTCCCTTCATCCCGTCCAACATCCCTCTCCTGTTCCTGCCCTTTCCTCGCTTGCCCAACATTCTCCCCTCTATTACCTTCTTTAACATTCCACTACTGCTCAATACGCCTTTCATCCATTTTTCCTGCTTCCATAGGATTTCTCTCAACAAACCCCTCTCCAGTACTTCCTCATTTGTTTTCCTTTCGGTCCATTTCACCTTCTCCATTCTTCTCCACACCCACATTTCAAAACCTCCAATCTACCTACCTCTATCCTCCTTCTTCAGTGACCTCGTTTCCGTGTCGTACATAGTTACGCTGTATATCAGAGTTTTTAAGTCTTTTATTAACATCGCTACTCAACGTCCCCGTCATCAACTCCCTCCTCCTTGAGAAAGCCTCTTTGCCTAGCGCAGTTCTTCTCCTTACACCCCTACTACTTTGACCGTATTGGTCCAAAACACTTCCAAGATATCTAAACTGTTCTACCTGCTCTATTTTTTCCCCGCCTATTTTAATATTTAGCTTAGCCTTTTTCTTTCTGGAAAATCGCATAACCTTTGTTTTATTAATATTGATTCTCATCCCATATTTATCGCACTGAACCTCCAATTCACTCAACAATGCTTGCAACCCCTTAACTGACTGAGCAACTAATGCTTGGTCATCAGCAAACCTAACCAATTTTACGAATTCCCCTCCAACTTTCATTCCTACCTCCAGTTCTTCCCATGCCTCTTTAATCATTTCCTGCACACATACGTTGAACAGCACCGGTGACAATGGGCAACCCTGCCTTACACCTCTTCCTAACACTGCCCATTGGGACTCTCCGTTCCCCACTCGCACCTGAGCATTCTGAGACATGTACAGGTTGCGGATCAGTCTCCTGTCCCTCCAATCCATTCCTATTTTCTGCAATACACGCATTAATTTTTCCCAATTCACTCTATCAAATGCTTTTTCAAATTCTACAAAACAGGCAAATACGTCCTGATTGTTTCTATATTCCTCTCGATTAGTGATCTCATTACTGCAATGGCATCACGTGTACCTCTTCCTTTCCTAAACCCAAACTGACCATCCCCTAAGTAATCATTTGCCTTACTCTCTATCCTTTTGTTGATGATCCTGTGAATAACTTAAGCTGCGTGAGATATCAAACTTATTGATCTGTAATCCTCACATGATGTAGCCTTTATCTTTTTTGGAATAGTAAATAACACTGATCTCACAAAATCTTCTGGCCAGATTCCTCCGTCATAGATACTACGAAGCAGACCATATAGTCTTCTTCCCATATTTTCCTAAATATTTCAACAGTTCCACAGGAATGTTGTCGACCCCCACGGCCTTATTTGCTGTCATCTCCCTTAATGCCCTTTCTATTTCATCGTCGAGTATGCCTGGACCTAAGCTATCTTCTTCTATGTCATGTTCCTTTATCTTCTTGAAACGGACATTACATTTCATAAAAACTAAATGTTGGTCTGAGTCCACATCTGCTCCTGGGAAACTGTGCAAATTTATCACACTGTTCCTAAACCTGTGCCTAACCATAATATAATCTATCTGATACCTTTCTAAGTCACCTGGCATTTTCCATGCATACTTATGCCTTTTGTGGTGTCTAAACCATGTGTTGGTGATGACTAACCCCTGTATCCTGCAGAATTCAATTCCTTTCTCCCCGCGTTCATTCCTCGTGCCTAACCCATAGTCTGCCACCTCATCACCATCTCTTCCTTCGCCTAACATCGCATGCCAATCCCCCATATATCAATTGTTTCCCTGCAGGTACACACACGATTATATCCTCTAACTCATTGTACATCCTATCGACTTCTTGCTCCTTATGGTTGCTCGGTGGCATGCATAACTGAACATTGACCAAGTTTGTCGGTTCTGCTTTAATCTCTTCAAGTTATATTCTATCAGTTGCTTGGTCATTGTTGACTACACTTCTTCCTAACCCTTTATTTAATATTACGGCAACCCCTCACTGGTTCTTGTCCCCGCCGCTGTTTATTGTTCTATAATTATCACTCCAGTAATCCCCGCTACCCTTCTATCTCACCTCGCATAGACCTAAAACATCTATAGAACCTCTTTCCATCTCTCGCTTAATTTTCTCTAATTTGCCTGTCCTCAACATTGTTCTGACGTTCCATGTTCCTATTCTAACTACTTCCATTTTCTTCTGCGTCTTCTGTCCTGCTGCTGTTATTTCTCCCTTGCAAGGGTTTCGTGGGATGACGACCGTGGAAGCCTTGCCTCCCCTGCTGCCAGGCAAGACACACGGCCCCTTGAGCTGAGCCCCACAGTCGCCAGGACTCAATTTCTGTCTTGTGTCCATCATTTTTCGAGGGGAATAATAATTGAGGTGGTTTCCTGTTGCCTTCCTAAATGGTGTTTTTAACGTGACACCATCACCTAATGGCCGCCCCACTGGGGTCAGATGCCTTTGCAGCTGCCTCACTGAGGAACAGACACTGTGTGGACTACCTTTCGTCTGGCTCTGAAACTTCAACCTATGGGTGACCCTACCAGGAGCAATTATTATTATTCCCGCCAGCACTGCTCTAGGGGTCATTAGAACACACAAGCCCTTCCACCACATCAAATCCCCACGTCAAATCACCACGTCGTATCCTTCTAATGAATGGTAATTACGATGCTGCTACGCTAACATCCTATTTGTCATTTACATCTCCTCTTTGTCACCATGCATACAGAATGAATGGCATTTTTTAAATACCCAAGTTATGTATTATCACACACAATTGCTGCCCCATGTTCATTCCTTTGCCATCAGAGGAGTCCACTCAAAGGTTATCCCTTGGTACACACTCGCATCAAGCACGCAAATGCCACTGTAAATTAGCTACTCCAAATGCTTACTCCTTCCTTTTTATCCAAGAGTCTTGTTCCCCTTTCAATCTCTTGCCATTTGATTTGTTTTACTGGGGATTTATTTTACTGAGACTGTATGCAAACTCTAGGCGGGCAATAAAAACTGGAAATTTGGGTTGTTTTCAGTGGAAATTCATTCAGATGACTGCTTAAGGAAGGTAGCCATAAAGGCATATTTCAATTCGTCATGACTAAATCTTTTCTTATCTAAAATGCATATTATGAGCAAGCGCCCCAAATTTCTCTCACAGTTTATTCAGGCTAATGTAATTACAAACAAGGTATAAATAAAAGAATATTTATGTCAACATCAAAATGATAAGAATAAATTATGCCAATGCTAACAATAATATAAGTGAAAACAAAACATCCTTGTTTTATAATGCGTTACATGTACACCACAAAGGATATTCAAAAAAAATTATTTTCCTGGAATAAAATTTACTCCTCATAACATAAAAGCAAAATTTTTATTTTGATTCTGCTCTTTCAAAAGTGTCACAAAATAATCCCACTCCACAAAAGTAAATGGAAGATTCAGCATTCCAATGGAAAGCTTGAACAATACCGCAAAAAATTGGCACCTTGTTTGAGTGCACTAGAGCCAATACTCCTTCGGAGAGCATATGTCAGATTGTCCAATTGGTTCATACGATGTGATAGGTGGACAATTTTGTAGACAAACTCGTCTACCATTTGCAGGTGGAACTAAGTCTTCCCTCCTTTTGTCATACATTCTGTAGTTACCATGTACTTCCCTTGTCTCTCTTACCTGACGTTCATTTTCGGGAACATCCTCTTGGTATCTGATAGAAATATGAAATAAATATATTAGATAATCTATTCTAACAATAAGGGAGTCGAATTCTTCACCAACAAACTAAAGTAAAGACAATGCATTACAGAGAAAACATCCAAGATCCATTCGTTTATCCATTAACAGAAGAAAATTCAATTAAGAAGAAACAATACGTCTTCTATTTGCTTTAAAGTTAAAACTTTTCATAAACACCTACACAAATTCTAGAATGCCTTTCCCATGGCTCACAATTCCACACCAAGTCTGCACTTGGGTTGAGGGGGAAGAAAGTTGAGTTGCAGAGAAATAAGGGGGAAGAAAGATTCCAATAAAACTGAGGATGGGGGTGCTGTCCTGTGCATAAATAATAACCTATCTTCCTGTAGGAAGAATCGTTGATGAAAAAATGCTACACCCTTCATCCGGCATTAGCTCTCCACTACTTAGTACTCCATATTTTAATTACCTCTCTACCAAATAATGCTGGTTTTATTTTTTCATTTATATTATATTAACATACTTGATTATCTGCTAGTCAATTCTTATTTTATAAATCCCTGTTCTTTGCTGGCAATGCAACATATAATCTGGTGTATTGAGATGGTTGAGTCTGAGGTTTCCGTTTTGCAGATTTCAAGAATCAAGGGGAGACATATACATATATTACATGACACTAAATTGAATTTCAAATACAAGGATCCCTGATTAGTACTATGGCCATTCATGAAAGGACCAAGAGATTCAAACATAAAGAATAGCTAAGGATAGAATGCTTGCAAGTAAATAAGAAAAAAGGGAAGAAACTTCTCCAACCTATTTACTTCCAATTCAAATCATATTTGACAAAATTGATGCTCATTATCATCTTTAATTATATCCATAATTTTAATTTTTCACTACTCAATTTCTCTTGACACTAGGGTTTTCCCTCAATTTATTTATTTTTCTTGATTAATTAGTGAAAATGGCTCTTTTTTTATTATTCCCAGGTAACATAATATGAAATAAGTGTGTGCGTCATGAATTAATCATTAGTCATCAAATTTTAACTAGCAAATTAATGTTTAAACTTAACTAGATCAAGTGATTACCATTGCAGCAAATTTTTAACAGAGAGGTACAACTGTGAAGTTTTGTTGACATGGCTATTGTATGAGGAGACACCTATGATAGAGTGGGAGATAGTATGTCTGCCTAAATATACACATTTAAGAAAAAATGAAGTATTTAATTTTTTACTTAGACTCTACAGAATACAGACATGCCAACTTTCAAAAATGAAAAATCGGGAGGACATGCCAATTTCAAAAATGAAAAATCGGGAGATTTTTAGAAGTGTATCACGAAGTAATCACTTTTAATTACCACAATATTTGCATGGCACCTTAATCCCTTTATGACACTTTGCCAATTTTTAATGAATGTCACACTTTATTAACATGTTAAGCTAAGTACACAATTTGAACAGTTCATCAAGAACGTAAGAAGGAAAAATCGGGAGTCTCCCGCTTAAATCGGGAGAGTTGTCATGTCTGAGAATATGATACTCAATTATGAGCTTCCCATACGTGTTTCCCAGACAATGGGTTCATATGGATGGATACCAAAATAGTTGGAAAGGGATACCTGTAAAGCAAATAAAAAAGGGCAAAAAATGACAGCTATTTGCAGAACAGTATACATTTCTTAGGCACGTCTATAAAGACTGGCTAAGGAATGGTTTCATATTAATCATTTACATTTAAATACTAAAAAAAACTCAGCATATTGTATGGAGTCTTAAATAAAAAATAACTGATATTGAAACTGTTAAAATACTAGGAATTAATATTGACACAAAACCATGCCTTCTTTCAATGCCATTTGAATTATGGTGTTGAGTTATGGAGCCATTCCCCACCTGTTAAACAAATTTTGCTACTACAAATGAGGCCTATTCGCTCCCTTGCTAATATACAACTATGTGATTCCTGCAAACCTTATTTTATTAGGCAGGGAATCATGACTGTATTTAGTTTATATATATTTAAGACCTTGATTGATGTAAAAGTTAATCTAGAAACTTATTAATTGAGATCTAATATCCAAAACTACTCCACAAGAGGTAAATCAAATACAAACATCACTTTCTGTAGATTGTCAACAACCTTCAATACTTTTCATAATATGAACATTCGGCTGTAAAACTATCTGCCTACTTGGTTGAAACAAGACTGTATCCAGAGTTTCAAGAATAGGGTATATACCTGGCTACTTGCTAACCTACATTATTCATTGGATGAATTCTTCTGTGACAATCTTACTTACATTTAAGAGCTAATTTATACTGACGACATTTAACTTGGTTGTACCATTTCTCAAATAAATAAAGTATTATTATTATAAAGTAATGACAGTATTACTTCACCTCTGAAATGATCTTCCACTCACAGGATGAATTGTAGTCACTTTTGAGGAAGCTGTAAAGTCACTATTTGCAACATCTTCACTGACTGATGGGGAGAATGATGAAACAGATGGCATGTCAGAAAGGGAAAAGGAGGCATGTGAGGAAAATGAGCCATTGTAACTTGATACAGGTGTGTTGTTTCTTGGGTGAAAAGGAGCATTTGGTGCATGATGTGCAACATGGGCGTGGCGAATGTGCTGTCTTTGGGGTCTATTATTGTGATAGTATCTTAGATCTTGAATGTCCATTCTACAACCAACATCTCTAAGGTACAAGTTTGAGCTCCTCCTTAACTGTTTGTTTATTGCCATGAGAAGGCGTACTTGTGATTTAAGGGATTTCTTAAGTGACCTGAAAATGCAAACAGACAGTTTGAAAAACATTACAAAATGCTTACATTTTTTCATACATTGCTGTAGTTTATCAATAGTTCAAGCAAAGAAAGTTGCTTTCAAATTTGGATATGGATTGTATTTGCGAAGTATTGAAATACCTCTACGCCCAAAAACAAAAATACGAAATTATCAACCTCAAATATCAATTAAATCCATGTTTACCATTACAATCACTAAGCATTTGTAGAATACGATTGACGATTTGTCAAAAAAAGTGGAAGTCCAACTTACATGAGATGATGAAATGAAAGTAAAACTAGTATCGTCATTCCCACAACAAGTAGTACTCCGAAGAAAAATGCGATAAAGCAAATGACGACTACTGCCCATACTGCCACTGCCAGTCCTGACTCCGGGAAGTTATCTGAAGTGTACATTTAACATTGAAAACATATTGTAAGCAAAACATGTAATTATTTTAGAAAATAACTCACCTTTCAAGCTTAACCATGCGTATGCTCAATATTTCATCTGAAACAGCGATTTCCGAGGACTAGACAAAGAATTCACGACACAACTCCAGTCAAATGTGACATTTTGCAAAAATCCGTCAAAGCATTACTTACATTTCGAACAGTATCATGATTATTAAAATAAACCTGGTGGAAAGATACTAATTGATAGAAAGAAATCACATAACCATTTTAGTCAGAACCCATAGAAAATTAGTAAGGTTAGTATGTATTCTAGGAAATGACTTAATATTACCAACTGCAATGATTGTCAGAGCCAATAATTAACTACACATCTTGAGAAAGAAGGCAGTAATCACATTTTTTGGTCGATAGATAGTTCGTTCACATTACTATGATCATGAGCTTAAATTAAAATTGATAGTTATTTAAATCTGAACGTATGACTTATCGAAAATTCCACGGTCAAGATCATTCGAAATAGATACTAGCCTAGGTAACCCAATGAGCAATTATTCAAAAATATTTAAAACTAGTTTAAATGCAGTGGAGCACGACAAAGCAATAATTCACTGAGTATATATTCGGAGATATTTTACAAAAAAATAGTTGGCAAATTGGGGTGAACATTTCGCACGGTTCCATAAAACTGGTCTTTATTTACATCTAAAGCTATATAATTTCTTTAAATGAATATCCATCTTACTATCTTACCATCAATTAAATCTTGGGTTACTCCAGAAAACTCATTCCAGCAAACCTTCGACGAATCTCGATAAAACTCATTCGACCAGCATTTCGTTGGTTTTGTAATTAATCCAGAGAAATTGGAAGAATCATAAGCAAATTTCT
Organism: Hetaerina titia; assembly: GCA_037158775.1. Taxonomy (NCBI): domain Eukaryota; kingdom Metazoa; phylum Arthropoda; class Insecta; order Odonata; family Calopterygidae; genus Hetaerina; species Hetaerina titia. The sequence goes on from CM073779.1 coordinate 19,310,732, forward strand.
TCACACTCGCAAAACCTAAAATGATTACATTCACCAGCAATTTGAACAAACTTCAAATTTAAATAGTTAGTTGACATATGCAGTTGATAAACATATGTAAAACAACAAAAGTGAAGAATTGAATTGCTTCGGGAAACATTTCACTACTGTTAGCTTTTATTATAAAACATATTGGGGCCCTGGACTTAACAAAGAAATACCTGTAAAATTCAGTGGGATACGCATTGTATTTATTTGGAAATTACTTCATTCAAATAATCTCCAGAAGACATTTGGTGAGTGGATATCCTTAACGAGCGACAGCCACAACAAGAGTAAATATTTTTTGTTACACCTTAGGAACATTTGTCCTTACCTCTAAATTCGAAAAGAAGTTACATCACTCGTCTCTATCTTAGTGGGTCTGGTTGGATGATTGAGTTATAATACTGTCCATTAAATGTGGCATAGCCTACCTATGCTTGCACTTCGTCAGTGAATCTTTATGGGTAATAACTTTTCACATCCGTTTTTCCAACTGTAATGGCCCAGCCACCTGTAGGTCTAACCTTTAATCATATGTAATATAACAGCGATTCAACCATCCGACTATTAATCAGCAGTACCCTCAATTTTGTAATGGGGTAATAGTATTGAGATGGCATTAAATGAATGGCTAACCAACTAATTCCGCCTGGACAATAGCTGCTTATTTCGTATTTTTTTGTCGTTTAGTCATTGCCTGATGTAAATATGTTGTTCACGACAATTCCAAGATTTCACCTTTGAATGACTGGGATGTTTGGAATTTTATTATCAAAAGATAGGAGAAAACATTCAAGCAATCACCTGTCAAAAGTTTATTCAGCAGAATATGTAAATTATAGTTAGAATTCTGTAGCCTTTAAGGCGTAAGTAAGGCTTTAGCTCCATTAATTATTTTGGGTGTTTTCAAGTACTTTGGCCCCTTTGAAAGTAATAGTAATAATTTGGGTCCACTACTATACTCCAGAGGCAAAACAGCAGTAAAAGCAGTGGAACCATGTTGATTCATCACCACCAAAGAAAGCAAAGGCAATACGGTCAGCTGGGTAGGTGATGGGTTCAGTTTTCTGATATGTGAAAGGGATGCTGATAGATTTATCTTTTCACTGCTTAAACAATTACTGGGCAAAAATACCATAACCTTCTGGACCAACTACAGATACACCAAAAAAGGCCAGGTTTCACAAGGAAGAAAGTCATCATTCATCTGCACAATGCATGCCTACTCATGTGTTGTGGCCATTGCAAAAATATGTGAACTAAGATAAAAATTGTTGCCACACCTGTTGTCTTATTTACCTGATTTGGCTCCAACAGATTGCCATCTCTTTCCCATGCTTAAAATTGTCCTCTGTGGATGGAGATTCTCTTCAAAGGACTAACAGCCTAAGTAGAAAGGTATTTTGCAAGCCTGAAGGAATCTAATTTTCAAGATGGGATCAAGACATTGGAATATCACTGGACCAAGTGCATTAGTGTACAGGGAGACTACATTAAAAAAATAAAGTTTCACTGAGGTAAGTCGTTTATTTCAATTACATTCTGAGAACTTTTCAAACTATCCTCATTTCATAATTATTTTCATTCATGACTTAGCTCTGAGCCTTTGACTGTGTCCAGCTAGCTATGGAATTAGGTTAACCTCTGAAGAGTTAGATAGGTCTGCAGTAATAGTTGCAAGTAAGCAAGTTGGTTCAATGAATAAGTAGTCATGGGCAATTAATGGCAGTGAGAATATAGAAGATCATTTGGGGGTAGGATGGCATGAAAAATCCAAAATACTATGAATGTGTTGTAACTTTGGGAGTAGCTGTCTCCAAACTATAGGCCATCAATTACCCAGAGGTGGAGACAGCACCTCTCATTTGTGTGAGTGAAGGTGGAGACCAAAGTTCAGTGGGGCAATAACTATCCAAATGTGCACATGGTAACATTACTTTAACAGTTGCAGCACTTTGATGTGGAAGGCAGCAGGAAACCACCAATATCCAAAGAAAGAGCTCACCTATTCTCTTTCCCTTTCATTGATTTAAATAGTAGACATGCTGGAGCTCTCTTTTGAGTGGAATAGTCTGGAGGTAAACAAGGCTCCAATTTCGATCTCCAGACTGAAACTATTCAAGGAAGTACATCTATGAAATGTGTAGTATCAACTTGGGCTAAGAACTTGGAATGTCTGGTAATTCCAGATATGTGGAAAGTTAGAGAATGTAAAGGTAGAGGTGTGTAGAATGGAGTTAGACATCCGAGGTGTAAGTGAAATGAATGACTTGAGGAAAGAGACTTTTAGGTGGTAATTGCATAATCATTAACCCAGGCTTGCATCCAAAACACAGTTGCTATGACTTTGCGAGCAGACTGTGGTTGCTTGAATTTTCGTAGCTGGGGCGGAGAGGAATGCTGCCACTAATGTGATTGCTGTTTGGTCTCAGGCATTAAGTGAAATACCCAGGTTTTGTCACCTATAGCAAGTGACAATGAAAAGGTGAAAGATGAGGTCTTAGCTTCAATGTGGCACGGCAGCAAGCTGGTAAAATTACTTAAACATACAAAATGGTTATACAAAAACTGTCCCAGTGCTTACAAATGCGCATGATGGAAATGGGGATTACGTATAAAGGTGGAGGAATGTTCATGCTTTAAAATTATGTATCTAATATTGAAAATAAATGATTCTTTCTATTTCTAAAGAAGTTAAAGAGGCCTTAATTTTGGGATTAACTGCAAATTTTTAGGGAAGAAGATATGGCGATTAACAATAGAACCCATGAAGGATAAGTTTTTTACATTTTTGTATTCAAACTTATATTTTGTAGTTTTGAGAGTAGTGAAAAGAACTGACAAAATTATTAAGAATGTGCTCCCACAAAATGCATTATAAACTTATGTTTAAGTGGCTACCTTCCATTAATATTTTATGCCTAACAACAGTATTCTTAAAGGCAAGATGATAGAGTCATGGATTCACCCAAATGACAAAGAATAGAATAAGGAAAAATAAATAATACACATGACATGAGAACATGTGAATAGAATATATTCATTTAAAAAAATACATTAAATTTCACAATATTTAATAATGCATATACAGGAACTAACCTAGAGTATTATACTGCCAATAACTGCTGAAAAGTCTGCAAAAGTTCACTTTTGCATAACTGGATTGACTTTTGACAATTAATAAAAAGTTACAAAGTTCATGAACACATTTTCTCCTTTGGACATAGGAAATGTGTTAAGATCTCAGTTTTTAATGGAATGGCATATAGTGTGCTACCACTTTCTTGATGTCATAAGATAAACATATGCTTGGAGAGAATTACCACTAAGCATAGGTGGTTCTCATTTTTCATAAGAAACAAAATCATTCTTAATTGAAAATCAACGGTTGCCATTTTGTAAAACTGGCTTATCCAGTAAGGACCTAAAGTTTTCTTACTGTTGCCTATAGGAATTTACTTAACTTCACAGTAAGGATCTAATATGGAACTCCAGATAATTTAAAATTCTTTGGAAAACTTGTATCCAAATTTGACGCAAACAATTTTTTTTTATCTTATAAACAAACTGCAAATCTGTTATTAAAATTGATTAGTTTTCATAACCCCCACATTGGTTGATTAAGCATTACTACAAAGTAATTTTGGAATTTAATCTTAAAATACATAAGTTTTTTTCTGTAACCATGGATTAGGGCCAATCCATCATTAAATTGAACTCATAAATATCTCAATTTTTACTCATGACTATCCCTCATGAAAATGCTTGTAATCCCGTGATTGCTCGGCCCAATATCAAAGCATGAATGTCGTGGGTACCTAGAAGTGAAATATACAGTATTACATCAAAGTTGAATACTTTATTTAATAGTAGAATCACTTTCTTAGGAATACAAAGAGGCTAAAGCAAATATTATTTTACAGTGCCAGGTAAAATCACACTCGTCCTGAGTTTTTTAACATATTTCCCCTGTGACCCCTTCCCCCCACTCAATAGGGTCGAGCAATAGGAATGGGCACCCATAATCCTATATCCATTACTCTGAGACTTCTAAATTCATGAATATAGGCTAAAAAATATTGTTTTGTCACAAAATTCATCAGTAAAATTTTAGTGACTTTGATATAGATTTAACAAATCCAAAATTTTAAATTTCCCACATTTTAGAATTGGCCAAAGAACTGCCAAGTTTCTTTCACCCAGATAATAACCAACGCAAAAATTTTAAAATTCATTATGCTATGAATTTAATTTTTTTCCACATTGCTGCATAAACATCTATACCCTTACCTTCATATGTATTAACAGCTTCCAAATTCATCACATGTCTGATAATGTGATATTCATCAGATATTCCATTGCCTCCCAGCATGTCACGTGAATTTCTAGCAATTTCTATAGCTTTTCCACATGAATTCCTTTTAATCATAGATATCATCTCTGGAGCAGCCCTTTAAAATAAGAAGTTCTTAATAGAAATATTTAGACTGCAGAAAATTATACTTAGTACTACATACAGTATGGCATATTTGGACACCACAATTAAAGAAAAATTGACCTGATCTTGCAGCTTAGAAGAGATGAGTAAAAGCATCCAACATTTCTACTGTGTCAATCGCATATGTTTTTCCGGAAAAAGCACTGCTTTCAGTGGTTAACCTGACCTCCTTTCTGTCACTATTACCTTAACTACTAATGGAATATATATATAAGGTAATCGACCAGTTAAGGTAGGTTTTTGGATGGACACAACTACCAAATAAATATTTTGTAACTCCAAACAAAACCCAATCCAGCAACCTAAACTACATCAGGTCCCTCTTCATCTCCATGTACTTCCTTCCTCCCTTCATGCCATCCAACGTCCCTATCTTGTTCCTGCCCTTTGCTTGTATGCCTAACATTCTCCCCTCCATTACCGTCTTCAACATCCCACTGCCGCTCAATATGCCTTTCATTCATTCTTCCTGCCTCCATAGGATTTCTCCCAATAAACCCCTCTCCTCGCCCACCATCCCTAGTACTTCCTCATTTGTTTTCCTTTCGATCCATTTCACATTCTCCACTCTTCTCCACACACACACTTTTCAAAAGCCTTACAAATGGAACATGGGGTTTCAAATCATTCCCTCAGATTCAGCACTAAATTCACTAAATACCCATTTTTTTCAAAGGTCAAATATTGAATACAATGTTTGTGAATCAAATTTATCCAATTCTACATTTCTAATGGTCATGAGAAATTTTGTTTGTTCATAGAAACTTTCATTAAATCGTGAAGTTTGAGACAGGGCAGAAAAAATCTTACTGTGTGGTGTCCCAAATGTTTAATGTGTGTTCAAGTCATGGTGTAAACTAATGCCATATAATGCCACAATTTAACATTTTCATACCAATTCGTGTAAAATGAAATTAGCTTCAATCATGGAACAACAGTTATTTAATGTAAATGAACAGCAACTTTTTACACACTTATTGTGGAGAGAACAATCGATGCTTCCTGCCACAGAAAATAATTAGTTCAGCCTTTAAAAAAGTCATGTAACATGACTCTAATGCAGTTACTGAAGTTGGCATCCCGTCAGATGTCTTCAGGACTGATTTTCCAGCTAAGAAGACAGTTGTGTAGCAAAGCATTCACACTTACTTATTTTCATCTTTAAGACGACCAACGCGGATGCATGCTTGCAAACTGATTGCAATTTCTGTCATCATATCAGCCATCTTCTTTTGAATCAGCTGATTGGCTGCCAATGGTCTTTTAAACTGCTTCCTCTCAAGGGTATACTGCCGTGCTGCTGATAAACAAAACTCAGCAGCACCTAGGGCTCCCCATGCAATGCCATAACGTGCATTGTTGAGACAGCCAAATGGGCCCTAATTGTAAATAGATGCCATTAGTTTTAGATGTTTTGTTTGTTTTCAAAATTGCAACTTAAAAACCATACCTTCAATCCATCAACATTTGGCAGCAAATTTTCTTCTGGTACACGAACTTCATCCATCAATATCATTCCTGTGACTGAAGCCCTAAGAGAAAATTTCCCCTCTATTTTAGGTGTGCTAAGCCCCTTGAAATTCCTCTCAACAATGAATCCACGTATCTTTCCATCATCACACTTAGCCCAAACAATGCACACATCAGCAATAGGAGAGTTTGTTATCCTGCAAGATGAAAACAAAATTTTTATCCCTAAAACCATACCACAGTCATTCCAAGACAAGCTATTCTCTCATATAAAAAGCCTTAGAAGGCATAATAAATATAAAACATGCATATATTTTTCAATAATTAGAATTTCAATAAAGCTATGGTCAAATTTTACCTGTTCATAAAACATGGACCTTGCCCAAACAGGAGGAAATCCATAAGAGGAATAAAACCTCATAAACCTGTTTATGTTGATTTGCATCTAATATCTACTTCACTAATTTTCTAATCCTCTCAGAAATTATTGTAACCCCTATAACTGACGCTAATTAAAATTGATCACCAACAAACCTGCATGATTTAATGAATTTCTCACCAACTTTTATTCCTATCTCCAGCCTTTCCCATGCCACTTTACCACTTTCATTATTTTCTATCTTCATTGACTTAAGAACCCTTATTTTTGTACGAAAAGTACTTAATTTTTTCAGTGTGAGGACTTCTATTGAAATTTCATGCACTAGTCTCTATCAACAAATTGATTGAGTTTAGAATGATCTGGTACTTCCTGATTGAGTTTACTTTCATAATGCTATGATCTTTCTTTAATTAAGAAGATATTTAAGGTTTCATGGAATTTGCACCTTTGACAAAGCCAGGATTATTATTTTTAGATAATCTACCGGTTAAGGTAGGTTTTTGGATGGACACAACTATCAAATAAACATTTTGTAACTCCAAACAAAACCCAATCCAGCAACCTAATCTACATCAGGTCCCTCTTCATCTCTGTGTACTTCTTTCCTCCCTTCATCCCGTCCAACATCCCTATCCTGTTCCTGCCCTTTCCTCGCTTGCCCAACATTCTCCCTTCTATTACCTTCTTCAACATTCCACTACCGCTCAATATGCTTTTCATCCATTTTTCCTGCCTCCATAGGATTTCACTCAACAAACCCCTCTCCTCACCCACCATCTCCAGTACTTACTCATTTGTTTTCCTTTCGGTCCATTTCACCTTCTCCATTCTTCTCCACACCCACATTTCAAAAGCCTCCAATCTACATCTGTCCTCCTGCTTCAGCGACCACGTTTCCGTGTCGTACATAGTTACGCTGTATA